>VZRS01004727.1:0-16987 GCA_013398055.1 Ifrita kowaldi
GCCCCCCTCAGCCCGCTCCGGCCCACCCCGTTCCACCTCCCCCGCCAGGAACCAGCCGGAGCGCCGCAGGCTGGAAAGGAGCTTTTATTGAGACAAATAAAAGTCGCGTTACATGATGGAGCGCCGCGGAGCGAACAAGCGCGGTGGGCACGGCCCCGCTCCCCGCGCAGGTCAGTAACCGCAGGGGGAGGTACACAGTGGTCACCCAAACCCACAGGTACAGCCCGAAAGCCAACCCAGGAATCACGGCACAACAGCAAGGCTCGGCGGGTCATAGCTCTGTTCCTGCTACAGCTCGCTCTCATCGCTTCATTGCTTTAGATTTCACACAGACATAGCTTTTTTCTCTGGTACCCCACAAGAAGGTGCACGAGTTAGGGGAGGGAACTGATCTGGAACAGTGTATTTATTTACATTCACGGCTTTTCATCAAACACGGGAGAGTAACCCTGCCCACACCTGGCGTCAGGACTTCGGGAAGCATGCGGGATGGAGAGCGGTGGCTTAGCAGAAACCTCGCAGGGATGGGACCGGTGCTCCCAGCCTGCAGCACAGAATAGACCACTGTACCACTCGGATTTTGTCTAATTGACAGCACAAGCCCATCCTACAAGTGACCACAGCAACTAGCCATCGACTGTGCCCTCGACATGCAAGTTAAGAAGCAGCCCTGGGCAGCCGTGTCCCAGCACTGACCAGCTGAGCTCCCTGGGCACAGGGAGAGGACACATCAGGTCTAGCTGGCATTTTCACTACTGCTGCTGAAGAGCCTTCTAAAAGTACAGCAGACTGCAACAAAACAAAACGCTAGAAGATTCACAAGGCGGTACCATAATCTTTTAAATTTTAAGGTAAAGTTAAATTTCATACAAATAAACTTCCAAAAATATTTTGCAAACTCTGGCATATGGCTATGATACAGTATGTACAAATAAAATATCAGAATGGTTACATTTTATTGCTTTTTTTCTTTATTTGGTTAAGGAATCATACAGTATTGTATAAAAGGGTATGGGAAGTGGCAAGAAGCAAGTGTTGGCTTCTTGTCCTCTCTAAAGCCAAGGTTGGTTGGTTTTGTTTTGTTTTTAAATACGGCATTTTCAAATGTCACATTAAAAGCATTTTGGTACTGGGTGGCATCTGCATTACCCAAACAGGATAGAAGAGCAACAGTGAAAGAAGCCTAGGAAATGGGTAACAGGGCTCCATTTTGTACATTCCTTTGCTGATTCATACTTCCAAAATACAATTATTGATAAAACATCCAGTCTAAAGTTATATAAAAGTCAACAATTATGAACTGACTCCTCATAAACTGATGTTTCAGCGAGGTGGGCAACTTCAACTCACTAATCATGCAAAAAACTCTTAACAAGATCAGTGATATTTGTGAGCAAAATCACCTGACTTGGCCCTGATCTAGCCTGCAAGAGAGAAGCCCCTCTGCAAAAGTAATTTTTTATGTTCCAGAAGGTAATAAATACACTGTGTTTAGATCCACTACTATAAACAGATCTTTAAGTTCCTCTGTAGTAAGGAAACCTCACTTACAAACCATGTGGCAGTACAGAATGATGATGCTGTTGCACATTCCTACACAGCTTTTTACATCCTTCTGTTGGCAAGAAGACAAAAAATAAAGGTACCAAGCAGGGATCACGGTCACAATAGCCAAGAAAGAGCTCACAAGTCTCCTCTGGGCCTTCCCACCCGCTCACACTCCTGGAGTGTATCAGAGCACTGCTGAGCCATGAACTGCTCAGGTGCTGCTCAGCAGGCTGCACTGAAGGCTTTTACCTCTTAAGCATCTATTAAAGCTATTCAATATGTTCATTTAAAAAAAATAAATAGACAGGCTCATCTCACAAAATATAATCTGAATGCAACACAGCAAAGCCTAAAGAACGCTGAAGTGAAAACTCAAGCACTTGGCAAGTTAATTGCTCCTGTAGGCTCATGATATAAAAACATTTTCAACTCTTCCCTTTAAAAATACATCCTGCTATACATGGGCATGACTTACCCCTCTAGCTTTCCTCTGACTGAGGCCAAATTTATTCATGGATATACTTAGTCAAAATCAGAAATTTAGCTGAAGCTCTTAACCCCCCATTCTAGGCTCAGTCTCTCATTATAAACAGCTTACTACCAACACAGCCCCTGACCAAACTTCTCCTTAAATATGCATAATTTACTCTATCTCAAATATTTACAAGCAGAAGCAGCCCATCTTCACAAGACAGATTTTCCTTCTGCTCTACATAAAGTGCAGCTCTCTAATTTAAGGCAAATTTCAGTGAAATATAAAACCATAGTTTTATTTTAGTATGTACACATTTTAAGTTATAACCAATAACTCCCTTGAAAAGGAAATAATGAGAGGAAAATGTTTCCAAGTTTGGGAGTTTTCTGGATTTTAACAAAGTCCCAATATTATGTCCTATCGACATATAAATTTGTAAATTTCTTTTCAATAAATGCAACTGAAAAAAAGAGGTGGCAATGTGTACAGTAATTTAGCTCCAAAGATCAGTAAAACACTGGGAAAGTGCAGCCATAGTTTTTCATGTCATGTAGCTTCCTTTAGCTACAGTAACATCCACCAATATCACATTTCTAAACATACACCCTATACACCTAGTGCTAATCTCAGCTCTGTTAGTGTGTATTTCTCATCTCCATCTGTGTCAAACTCCTTAAAGCTCTGGGATTCTTGGGCTGTGGAACCAAGCAGCTTTTGAAGATCTTGGTATGAGAGTTTTCCATCAGCATCCGCAGGTGCTTTTTTAAACAGTTTCTGAAGATCTGCAAAGAGAACAAGGACTGAGAAACAGCTCCTTTAAGTACACAGGAATATCCCATAAGCTGCTTTCCTGGTTCTACAGCACTGTCTCTTACTACCCAGTAATTACATACAGCATCCCTGAGTGAGGAGTTTGCCTCCTATGTTGTCACAAGCTGCTGGTAACAGTTTAGGAGAAAAAAGCATGAACATTTCTGGATTAAATTACACTAAATCTGGAGAAAGTAATCCCTATTTCTGGCCACAGCTAACAGCCCATTTTACAGCCACTAACTGCATGCAGATGCAGTTGTCCCCCACAAAAGCAAGCTCTGAATGACAGTTGCTATACCAACAGGACAGATGATATAAAGGGAAAAGTGTCTATTCACTTCCTGATGCAAAGAGTTGCCCTTTCAGGAGCTGAAGAGACTGAACAGCAAGATCCAGAAACCATTCATCTGACCAGGCAGTGTTCTCTTGGAAAAAAAAAATACAGAAAAGAAAAAAGGCCCAGAACATACACATTCATAGCTACTTCTTCTTCCTTCAGCATGTTAATTCTGCCCTTGACTTCTCTCCCGCTCTCTGGGGCACTCGATGTAGTACTTTGGTACTCAAAACAATTATAATTTACTAACAATGCACACTCCTGCTTAAATCTCAGTTTCTTTTCTTTTACATGCTATTCTTTCCTTTCAGTTTTTTTCTTAATTAATGGGGTTTTTTTAAAGCCCATAGTCCTCAAGCTTTTAAAATTGACCTCACATCTCCCAGAACGTTTATACTTATCCCCTCTCTCCTAAACATTTACATGAAATACTCAGAAGAAAAGGCCAGCCTGAAAAGGACATACCTTCAATGCTGGCAATTCCTGGTAAGGACAGATGGCTCAGCTGCCCGCTCCTCTCTGTGTTGTCACCAGCTGACCTTGAAGCCACCCTTGATAGCTCAGTGGGCTTTGCTGTAGTACTCTGACTACTTTCAACTGTTACAAAACAATTTCTATCAGTCTTACTAATTCCACAGAATTACAGCTAGCAAAACCAAACAAAAATCCAATAAAACTGATTATTTTTAATTTTTTTTTTAATCACAGCAGTTGTATGGGATAAGAATGCTGCAGTATTTCAGAATGGAGCAGTGTTGTCCCCTTTTACCAATAATTGAAAGGACAATCACACAGCTTTAACCTTCCATTCTGGACTAGAAGGTGTGTATTGGTAAACTCCCATACAAAGAATGACTTGGCAGTGTCTTCTGCTCCCCACTCTGAGGGTGCTGAAGAAGCTTCATTAAGCAAATTACATCTGCCCACCTGGGTTGCTTTCACCTTCTCAATATCAACATTCCCTAACAGCAAGGTCTAAACTTCCAAGCTCCTGCTTGGAATGAACAAGCAGCACAGTTCTATTGTAATGAAGTATTTAAAAAACTGATGTTCAGCAGAAGTGCAGAACCAAGGTCAGCAGAGGCAGAGACCTTTCCTCTGTGATACTACATTTTGAAAAAGCAAAGCCAGATGTTCCTGGGTATGAAGTTCTACAGTTAATCACTGCATGCCTTCAAACACCAGCTATTGATCCTGCCATACACATTTTAAGTCACCTTCAAACTTCTGGAGTCATATACAGTTTTCTGTTTTAGAAACATCCATTTCCGACCGCTTTAACTAAAAACCTTCATCAGAATCTTAAGGAAGAGTCTAAATTATCCACCTTAAATAGTTATTGTTTGAATTACACAGGGAACCTCCAGGTTTATGGATTACAGTTAAAAGACATTCTTACCATTCTTTGATGCCTCAATGGGTCTGTCATTTTCTGGCTTGCCTGTGAGAGCACTGATCAGTTGAAGAGTCTCTTTTAGTTTTGATACCTGAGAATCTCTAGTTTCTGTTTCCTGCATATGTACAAAAAAAAAAACCTTAAAATGAACCCCTTCAGTAGATGTAGAAGATCAGAAGAAGTAGTAATTTAAAATGTGTAAGCAGTTTTGACTGACTTAGAGGTATCCAGGCTGATCAAGTTTAAAATTATAAACAAGATTTAAAAACAACAAATAAACACAAAAATCTATGGGAAGATGTAATGAATAAATTCACATGGTCTGTAGGAAAACAACCGAATCAGTACCTCAGCCTGAAAAACAGGCAATTATTTTGCATATACCCATTTCAAAAGAATCTGATGCTTACTTTCTGTATTTCCTACAGAGAAAAATGAGACACTGAAAAACTGTAATATAAAACAGTCAAACCCTCTTAGAGTGAGCACTTATACATTAATTAAACTGCTTAATTGTTTCAAAGGTTTGTCTGCAGTAGTGACTACCTTCATGCAGGAGCCACTGTATCTCTGCTAAAGTAAAACCCCCACATTTTTTAATCTGCAGCTCTCTTACTCTTTTCATTGGTACATTCCAGATGACAGGTTGAGTTCACATCAGTGCAAGCCCAGAACTGACATTGCAGCCTGCTCACTCACCCACCTTCTTTCCAGCAGATGGAAACTAAACTCAGCAGCATCCCCTCCTATCCCCAGCCCACAATTGGCCATTCAGTTAAACTCATTCCCAGCCAGTGACAGA
The DNA here is from genome assembly GCA_013398055.1 of Ifrita kowaldi. Classification (NCBI taxonomy): domain Eukaryota; kingdom Metazoa; phylum Chordata; class Aves; order Passeriformes; family Cinclosomatidae; genus Ifrita; species Ifrita kowaldi. Next base: position 5,372 of record VZRS01004727.1, read on the forward strand.
CCATTACTGAGAAGGGCTTTCAGCAAGTCCTTGACTCCACTAGTGCCTCTTTGCAGAACTTTGCTCAATTAAGATCCATTTAAAACATCTTTAGAAAGACAATTACATGCTCTACTAATCCAGTGTAATTTGTATTTCCTTACTTTACCTTCAGTTCTTTATTTGACTCCGTTTCACTATCTACTTGATCTTCATTTTCCACTTTTAGAGAGGTAGTTGCATCATTCCCCTACAGAAAAAACAGAGCAGATTTTATTCATGCGCTTTTTATTTTCTACAACAGAGTTTCTTTCCTTCAAATTTGGCAGACATGAAGCAGAGATAGACCAGGGCAGATACACTGCAGAATAAACACGAAGTCATAAAAATGGGTTATATAATTTACCACAGCAACGTCAGCGTGTTCCTTTATTGCTAAACATACAGAACACGTTCTCACAGACTGGCCCCAGTGTGGCAAACAGAAAACACTGGAAGAATTTATGAACTTATTTAGGAGGTTTTTTCATTATTGCTGTTTTTTTAGAATTTAAGCACTGTTGAACAAATGCAGAGTCCCACTTAGCTCCTCAGGGGGTCTTAACAGATCTATGCCAGAGTGATTCCTAAAACATAGCTCAGTTTGTGATCCTGCCCCATAAAGCAACCACCCAGCTCTTAAATGTCACAGTGTTTCGGACATTTTCCTGTAGAAACTGCAGGAAAGAAACAAAACACTGCTTCTGAGACATTCTTAATGCTGGTTATCTGTCCAGGAACAAATTCCAGCCTTTTGTAATAAACTCCTAAGTATCTCAAGTTTCACTCTGACACTTTCTTTAGTTAGGTCTGAAAAGCTGTACCTGCAGTGCAAGGGAAGTAGTAGCCTGAGCAGACACCCTGAGCCATCACTTACCACGATGGTAGAAGAGTTCTCTCTTTTGTCCAGATTTTTCACAAGGGGAGAGTTTTCCAGCAGCGTAACTTTCCGGCTGAGGTTGCCAAGGGCTGAATCCACATTTAGAAGCTTGATGTCATTCAACTTTTGGTACACCACCACAGTATTATTTAGCTGTTCCAAAGCTGCATGCAGTGCCTGGCTTTCCTGAAATATGGACACAGCACGTGTCAGTTTACCCAACCTCTGCAGCAACTCCTGCTATTAACAACATAACTGACCCAGTTTAACTGGGCAGACTTCAGACTGGCTCTCCACTGACACCACTGAAAACATCCAACTGGAAGCTTCCAGAAAGTTATTCCAACTTTCTAAAAGCTGGAAACTGAGATTCTTCCCCAGGGCTAACCTCTTTGTTGCTAATGTAATCACTTCAGCTGTGTCAGTGAACACAGAAAGCCTATTCATCTCATTTTCCAGGTCAAGCTTTGTAAGCACAACAATGATTTTTCCCAAGAAAGCATATTTAATACTGGGCATATTTATATACAGGATTCATTTTTGAGGAAGATATTGACTGTATTAGGTGTAAGTAAGTGCAGTCATTCTGTTCCAACCCATTCAGCTAAACACCTACACATTAACCGGTTTTTTTTGTTGCTGAATTACTGCTTTCCACACCTCATTACATTGAGGGTGACTCAGTACATGCCACTCCCAAGTTTGCTCAGATTAGCAAGTACCTGCTATAAAATTCACTCCATTAAAAGCTTTTAACTTATTTCCATTTACTTTAGCAAAGCACACCTATAATTTGTCAGATACTGGTTTCACTCTTTTTACTCCTCACCCAGTCAGAACACAAAAAAACCCCACTCTCAGACCAGGGCACTTTCCTGTTTGCATATACACAGGAACAAACTACAGCAAAATAATCTTATGATTTGCTTTAAAGCATACTATCTGCATTGTATTGATAAAAAACATACTTTGATAAAAACCATACTTTTTGCACACTACAGTACTGCAAAACACATGGGTAAGTTACATATCCATGACACTTGTACCAAAATTCCTTAAGCAAGGAAGAAAAATACCTTTTTGTAGTATTCTGTCTGATTTCCCTCAGTCCTTGGAACAACAGTGGAGGGAATTGAAGGCAGCTGTTTTAATTCCTTCTAAGGAAAGAAGTAGAAAATTGTGTTACAAAATCCCTGAGAGTAAGTGCTTACAACTGGCAGACTGCAGCTAAGGATGTTTTGCTACAATTACAGTCACTCAGGGCTGCTGTGCATGCAGTATTTTAACCAGGCTAATAGTCTTCTCTTTCAAACACATAAGGTCCAAATTTATTTTCACTAAACCCTCCTAATTAACTATTCTCAATTTAATGAAGTATTATGATACACATTTCACTGCTACCATACACACTGCCATATCTGCAATGTTTTCAGAGCACCCACTGACTGAATCAAGCTTTATTACGTGTCTAATTTAGATTTTATCTGCAAGAATTCTTGAATTGCAGTTTAGCTGAAAAACTGTAATTATTGGCTCAGTTTGTTAACCCCAAGTGAGAGGTCAGGATAAATACAGTGAGTAGTGTCTGGTAAAGACAGTCAGTAATTTCATCCTGATACAGATTCTTAATTCAACCAACAAACTATCTCAATTTTCTCACATCCTCAAACCTGAAACAGTGCAGACAGTTACCATAAGCAGTCCCTACATCACACAGAAGCATTTCTCAAGCCCCCATATCTGTGGAGTAGGAAGCAAAAATATGCAGGATAAGAAGTGTAGGAAGGAACAATTCTTGCTCCAGAGAAATACAAACTTGGTACCATATAGGAGATGTTACACAGGGATTAGAAGATTAACTAATTAATGTACCAACCTACTGAAACCTTAAAAGTATTTCAAAGGCAAAAGGCAGAACTCCAAGCATTTCTTTAACTTGCTTCATTCATATTGAGCAGTGTTAAAGCATTATTCTTACCACATCATTCTGGAGTATTTCTATGGATTTCTTGTATTCCTCAATAGCTGTCTGTATATTTTCAACATCATGAGCCACACTGGTAAGGGTGCTACCTATGTTGGCTACAGTCTGCAATAAAAAAGATGACAGAAATCTCAGCCTTCCTCCAACTGCACTGTCCCAGAGTACCAATCAGCTAAACACAATGTTTTGTTAGTGAAACTGCAGGCAGATTGCCACAAAAACATGCACAGGAGTTCGAAGAATTTGGAACTTTCTTTGCACTCAAAACTGCAAATTATACCCAAAGCAACCTCTGCCCTGGAGGACCTCAGGACACCTTCAGCACCCTTCACCAGCATGAACAAAAGCCACTGCTTTTACTGAGGCTTTTACTCCCTCAGTAATCCTTCAGGACTCTAACACCAGCAGGCATCCTTATTTTCAGGAATGGTACCTACAAGGAAAAAGGCTCAAGAAAACCAAATCCCACATAAGAAACGCAGCCTTGTCATAGGATCACTTAGGTTGGCAAGGACCTCTAAGACTGAGTCCAGCTGTTAACTCAGCCCTGCCAAGTCCACCCTTAATCCAAGTCCCCAGGCTCCTGTCCACGTCCTTTAAATACCCCCAGCGACAGCAACTCCAGCACCTCCCTGTACAGCCTGCTCCACGGTCTGACAACCCCTTCAGTGAAGAAATTTTTCCTGTTATCCCATCTAAACATCCACTGGCACAGCTTTAGGTCATTTCCTGTTGTCCTATCACTTGCCACTTGAGAGAACAGCCTGACCCCCACCTGGCTCCAAGCTCCTTTCAGGGTGATGTAGAGAGTGATAAGGTCCCCCCCAAACCTCCTTTTCTCCAGTCTAAACACCCCCAGCTGCTCCTCATCAGACTTGTGCTCCAGACCCTTCCCCAGCTCCACTGCCCTTCTCTGGACACCCTCCAGCACCTCAGTGTCCTTCCTGAATTGAGAGGCCCAGAACTGGACACATGATTCAGGTGTGGCCTCACCAGTGCCCAGTACAGGGGGACAATCACTGCCCTGGTCCTGCTGGCCACACTACTCCTGATAACAACATGCCCTAAGACTGCTTCTCACAGGACACAGTGAAAATCCAGCCTGCTTGCAGCAGCAAATAAGGAGCTTAGGAAACAGCTTTGTACTCCTCCCAGAAAAAGAAATCCTGGCAGCCCCATCAGCCAAACCACACTCATTGCTTTGCATGTCACTAGCTTGTTGATTATACATTAATTTTGTAGGGATAGGAAATGAGATGTGGAAACCCCTAATGCCACAAAGACTGGACTAACGTGAGGTGCTAGCCCAATATAAATGTTTATTGCTAAATAAACAGAACTGCCATGGAAGAGCTCTGCAAGTTTCAACAAGCCATTCTTTTTACCAAAATAAACAGGACAGTTCTTTGGTAAAGGATGCTCAGCTAAGGCACACAGTAAGACATTGTATTAACAGAAAGCAATGCATTTCCTTTTCCAATTAAAAAAGCTAAACAGACCACCTATTTCAGACAGACTTTTTCCAAGTGTCTCACATGATATTAAGATTAGCAATTTGAAGGAAAGTAACCAGAAAGATCAGCTCCAAGATACACATGGGACGGTATAATATGAACAAATGCATCTCCAAAAGGGATAAACAAAGGCCTTTAAATTTTTTACCTGCCACACATCATCACAGGACCATACAATATATGAAGTCAAATTTTTAAAGACAAGAGAAGCAAATATTCCTTGCAACTCAGGCAGCTCCTGTTGTCACTGCTGTCCCCCAAGAGCCCAGCTGTAGCTTAACACACAGAACATATTTAGTGATAGCCACATTTACAGTACTTACCTTCTGAAGTTTCTCTACTGTGAGGGGAAGAGAAATCAGGTCAGCAGCAGATTTTATGTTGTTTTTGAGATGATTTACTGTTGAGGTCAATAGTGATATCTAAAACCAAAAAAGAACACTTAGAATTAGGTGACATAATCCTGATTCTGACCTTCCCCAATACTGATAGCTTAATGTGTAACATTAAAACATAAGGCAATACAAAATTATACATGTACACACACAAAACACCCCTGTCTCTAGGTTATATGCCCTGCCTAGGTTGCATTAAAAATATTCTGCCTCTTGCAAAAAAGCAGGTTTTTATTTATTTTTTTAAAACTGAATGAAAGCCACAGAAGACCCTTCTTTTCAATAAGGTACCCTCTGCCAGTTTTACATTCATCCTCTTAGAGAGAGGCTGTTGCCCAAGAAAGACTTAAAAAATTGTGCAAGAAGTCCTCACGTGGAGGAAACCATCACCCACTTTTGTATTTAGCAATGAAACCCGCCTGGCAAAACCCAGCAAAGCCGTGCAACCTTTCCAGCTGAGTGATGGACAAAGAAGTTGCACCTACCACCCAAACCCTCTGCTACACAGCTGGAACAGAGCCTAAAATTCACTTTCTTCTGGTTAAAAAACAAAGTTGTTTTGCAAGTTGAGGAAAAGATCCTCATTTTACATTAGGTCCGTGCTGATCAGCTGGCATGCAGACTCTCTAGCTCCACAGCTGTGAACACTGGCTGAGTTTATTCCCAGCAGCACATCCCAACAATTCATGGATAAAAAAACAGAGAAATTTTTGATCCCCAGAAGATCTGGCTCAGACTGTAACCGCACCCTGAAGTAACTTGAGGGCCTGCAAGAACCACATGCAGGTATCTTTAACACCCAGATGCAGATAAAAGCATTTTAAAAGTCTCATGAAGAGCTTAAATAACTGTGGCTAAAACAGTGAGATGCTAAAGAAAGCAAATCAAATTCTCAGATGTGCCCCAGTAAGCACTTAACCACCACATGGGACTGAAGAAAAATCAATCTGAGCAGGCACCTCAGTACTCTAACAAATTAAACCAGAGCACCTGTGTCAAGCAGAGCTCCCCACACACATCTCTTCATACCATTCACTGTGAGCAGCTCTAAACTTTTACCCTCCAGGGCAGAAATTGCAGTAAAAGCCTTGCTGGGTGCTTCACTTGAAGTGTGAGTTAATAGAGCAGCTGAGCAAAGAGCTCTCTGGTAAGTGGCTTAGTTCTAGCCCCATCAACAGTGCCAAGATTTACACCAGCTCAGAGGCTGTGTGTTAGCAGGTTTTATGTTCACAGGACATCAGGCCTTTGTTTGCAGCAACAGGAGCTTGCTCTGAGTCAGGTAACTCTTTTCCACACTTACAAAATGCTCTCAGAAATTTGAAATGTCAAATCTCTCATAAACATCACAACTGTTTGGCAGGAAAATTAAGAACTGCACAGTTCTCGGGTTCTTTTAAATTCTGCCTGAACACTTTCCACCAGTTATGCAATTTCTCCTCTTGTGATCAGTCTCCAGCCCAGCTGGATGCTCAAGCTAGTTTTTGTTTGTTTATAGTGAGGTTTATACTCTATTTTAATTTTAAAAATAAAAGCCACATATATGGTCACAGAAGTCCTTAGATAAAATTAATTTCCATTTTAAAAAATTGAATGGAATATTTTATTATTTTTCAAAACCAAGGACTGATCCCCTCTCACCTGTTTATTGATTTCTGTGATATTTATCCAAATTTTACTCAGCCCTAGTTCTCCAGTCTCAATTTGTTCTAGCTGCTTTTGGTTCTGCACCAAATCTTCATTCAGTTTAGGAATTTCTTGGAATGATGTCTTTTGATTAGATTCCACTAAAAGAATGAAAAAATAATTAAATATGTTTAAAAACCAAACCAAAACAAAAATTCATGTAAGCAACATTGAAAGACAAATTACAAACAGCAACATCTACAGCAGTGAAAGAAGGCAATAACAGTTTCTACATACAGGTTTATTGCCAATTCTGGATTCAGTGTTTGCTCAGAATGACAGCTCTTTTTTGTTTTAAGAGTACCAATATCTGCAGAGAGAACCCAGAGAGACTGTACTAAATTTAACACTTTGCATAGTCCTGTCATTCTGGCAGCCTCAGTAGGTCTTTATTTAGTGCAGTTATTTTGCATTACCTCCACAGGGGAACATGAAATAGTAATGGGCCTGTGAATAAGAACTGCCAACAGTCCCAGGGCAAAGGAGGCAGGTGAAATGAACCTCAGTGCCCTTTACAAGCCTGCAGAGGGGCTGCTGACAATGAAGTGAATTCCAAGGAGATTAATGTCATTAGTTGCTCTGTGTGACAGAAAGACAACGGGAAAAAATAATGTATAAGCTTATACATTAATGCCTGTTGGTAAACAAATCAGTAAACAAGGTCCTTGTAAATAAAGTCAGTTATTACTACCATTAATACTAGAAGAAGGGGGAAACATGCAGCTCAAAGCAATTCCAGTGAGCCTCAGAAATGCAGCTCTTCCAGATCTGCAGTGACTAAGCTGTTTAGCTGTGCTGTGAGGCAATCCTAAATCCCTAGGTCTGAGAAACAAATAAGCAAAGGTTTTGAGATGGAGATGACAGAGTTCTCCAAAACCTGCACCTCCAACCTGTAAGGCAGCACTGGAAAGCTCTACAACAAAAAGCCATTGTTCAGACCAGACTGCCAAGAGCAGTGGGACCTGTGTGAATTGTAGCTAGCAGAACAAATTTCCATGTGTGACCCTTCCAGTCAAAACGAGAAGCCTGTGGAGTGGCTTTCCACAAAACTGCAAAGCTGTGCATCTTCAAAAACCCACCTCACTTCTCTTGAACCAAGTTGTAAAGGTACTTTTTAGGTGCAAAGCAATCTGCACTGGTTCACTCAAGGTCCAAACAACACTTTGGGGTAAGGCCTTGAAAGGTGTATTTTAGCCAAAACAGACTGAGAGCTAATCGAGCATTTGACACAAGCAGTTCACACTAAATCTCATATTTTCATAGGCTCTTGTAGACAAATTATTTCCTGTTTTGCCACTCTCACTGTGTTCAGTGAGACTCTGCTTGAAGAGTTTTTTGCAGCACTAGGAAGGTTAAATGCCACATGTGTTCTTAGCATCATCACTGACAGCTGAAGGGAATACACTACATGACTTCCTTCTATTCCAAACATACTTGATGCAAAGATGTCTTGTTTATAAAAAGCACTCATACCATACTGACTTCGTGCAAAGGACGGCAGAACACAACAAATGCTGCCACAAACATCTGTTCTTATGGGGAAAAATGTCTGGATGAAGATTCAGAGAAAGGTTCCTTTACCAAACTTGTTGTGTGACAGATGGGTCACCTGCCTTTGTTTCTCTGTTCACCCACACATTTCACCACAGCAAAATGTTACCTTTTGGAACCAGGTTGCTCTTGCTGCCTGCTTTTTTTGTTGTTGTATTTAAATGCTGTGCCTCATTATGAGGCTGCCATCCAACTCCTAGGCATGCTATTAAGGTGGCAAGGAAATCTGTCACGTTTATCACCAGACAAAGCATTAAATGCACAGCTTTTCTGTCAGAGCTATTAAGAAGAAAACAAGCCCATCTGTAATTGCCAGACAGGGAGAACACGCTCAGGGAGAACAGCTGCTTTAACAAAGAGGTCTGTGTTGAACAGGAATGATGAAACTTAACTACACCAAAGCCAACAAATGCTGTCCTCGTGCAAAACTTTTACCACCAGCACACCCTTAAAGGGGAGCAGTCCACAACACAGAAACAGCCACTGCAGAGCTGCTGGGAACACTCACAGCCACAAGGCAGCACCTGGAACTGAAGGTATCCTCCAGAACTGGGGGACAGCAACTACAGCCAACTCTTAAGAGTTCAGTATCAGTTAAAACAAAAGCACATCTATCAGCAATTCTCTCACACCCAGCCAGCCTGGTCCACCTTGGCAGACAACTCCCCACCTCCCACGCCTGAACAGGAACACCTAAACAGCAACAGCAACGAATTTCTACACGCACTTCCTGAATGCCTCGTTTACCACAAGCAAAACACCACCTTTGATTACCTTTTTCAAGATACGCAGGATTTTAAACACTACTAACATAAGGCACCAAAACACATCTTGTGCCCAGAGGTGAGGTGCAGAGAACCAAGAGCACACCTTATGTGCTCATATCACCATTTGTTATTCATCAGCTCTACAGAAGTTATTATACTGAAATCTTGGCATGGGAATCTTGACATGGAGAGAGAAAACCTGAGCCCTACAAGCAAAACATTTCACCTTAACTCCACACTTTGAAGTATTAAACATATTAACTCTACACTACATGTAACCTGATGTAGAAGTTGAACAAGAACAGGTCAACACAAGCAAGATGAACATTCAGAGGACACTGAGAGAAAACATTGCACCGAAGCAACATTCAAATTGCAGTAACTCCACAGCAAGTATGAGAGGTTTTTAGAAGAATTCAAGACAAGAGCATAATTTTTCTTTTTTTTTTTTTTCAGAATTCGCTAGACTGCTTTGACAGGGCTAATCAGAACTTCTCTAATAGGTTTTTTTTTGTTGTTTTTGGAAGGGAGCACTTTAAAGACCAAAGTCAAGAATTTTAGAAATGTATATACAAGCAACTACAGGCCCACCCAGTCCAGTGTGCCTGCTCCTCAGAAGATAGAGAGCAGGCAAGAATATATAACATTCACCTTAGATTCACCAACTCTCAGTGTTCTTGGCTCAGAGCACTCCTCAATTCAGAAGTGAGTCGTCTACTCAGTACTTCCAGACTCTGACTGAGCAGGCAAGCAACTAAAGCTCTTCATACTGCCCAAAGAAAATGTGAAATAGTAGTTACATTCATACTTACTAGTTCGAAACTTCTCCTTTATTGCATCCAAATCCTCCTTGAGAGCCACCTGCATCCAGACTAAGCCAACACATGCGACCACGCAAGCAGCAAGAATGACAAACGCACATAAAGGGTAACAGAACCTGCAGCATCGCAGGTAGTCTCCCCTGCAGAAAACAAAGTAACAGCTTGTGAATGTACAGCAGTGCCCAGAAAAGATTTATTTTAAATGCTGTTCTAGTAAAGTAAGGGACAGCGTTGTAACAGCACACATTTTGGCTGACTGGACTAACAAAGAGTGTTTTCAGGAATAAATAAGGCTATAAAGTCAGGTCAGGGTTGTTACTCTATTCGGTTTAGCCTCAGGAGGCACAGCTAGCATATTTAAAAGCAGCTGTCAGGTTTCTGTTACTAAAATATCCTGCTCTGCTGACATAAACTTATGTCAGGCATATCTGCTTGATAGCTTGGAAAACACGCTTCAAGACAAGGTATTACCATAATGTTACGACAAGGACTTCTAGAGCGTTCTAAATTGTGAAAGCCCAAGTTTCCCTGAGACATGCCTACTTTCAGGTATGCACAGAGGCCCATTATTAATGCTGTTACTTAACTGAAAAGCTTATTTACTGGCAAAAGCACAGCACGTCCCCGAGAAAGCCAGCACTGCGCCAGCTCGCAGGACTGTGCTACGCTGAACACAAACACGGGTAACCGCGCTCAGCATCTCCAGGAGCTGCCCCCGAGTTTAGTCCTCGAGTCCACAAGGACTTGTGCTGCGGTGAGCACAAAACAGAAAAAAAAGAAAACAAAAGCCAGGGGATGGTCCAGTGGGAGCTGTCCCTGGCCATGGCCGGGGGTTGCAACTACTGATCTTTAAGGTCCCTTNCTGTCCCAGTCGGCGCTGGGATGCGGCTCACAGTGCCGGCAGCGGGGAAGGAGACAGGGAAGGAGGGCGGGAGCCGTCAGCCGGGATGCGGGATGGGAATGGGTGGAGATGAGGGTGAAACCTCGTCAGGCAGGAATATGTGATGAAGATCTGGGGAGGAGGAATCCCGGGGTACGGTCTTTCCCTCTCTCCTCAGCCTGCGGTCCCGGCGCGGAGCCAGCCGGTGCCGGCGGCGGGGACTCGGGCGGGCAGCGGCTCCCAGCCCGTGCGGCAGCGAGCGGAGCGTTCCCGCGGGATGCTCCCCTTCCCTTCCCTTCCTTTCNTAAATTGTGAAAGCCCAAGTTTCCCTGAGACATGCCTACTTTCAGGTATGCACAGAGGCCCATTATTAATGCTGTTACTTAACTGAAAAGCTTATTTACTGGCAAAAGCACAGCACGTCCCCGAGAAAGCCAGCACTGCGCCAGCTCGCAGGACTGTGCTACGCTGAACACAAACACGGGTAACCGCGCTCAGCATCTCCAGGAGCTGCCCCCGAGTTTAGTCCTCGAGTCCACAAGGACTTGTGCTGCGGTGAGCACAAAACAGAAAAAAAAGAAAACAAAAGCCAGGGGATGGTCCAGTGGGAGCTGTCCCTGGCCATGGCCGGGGGTTGCAACTACTGATCTTTAAGGTCCCTTCCAACCCAAGCTATTCTGTGACTAGATGATACGTCTATCCCCAGACAGGCAACCTGCGGGGTCGGACAGGCTCAGTGCAGCTCCGGGTGTCCCCTGGCAGTCCCAGCCTCACACACCCCCTTTAGCCCCCCAGGTGCGAACCCGACCGGCTGAAGGCAGCGCAGCCCCGCCGCGGAGTCGGGGCAGGACCTGTCCGAGCAGGGGCCCCGCGCAGCGCCCGGGACTCACTTTCCGCAGCGGCCCCGCGCTTCTGCGAACTCGTCCTCGTCGGAGCTGGACTCGGAGTCGGAGGCGGGCGGCTCGGTACGCAACAGCCGGTGGCCCGAGCCCTTCTTGGCGGGCTTCTTCCTGCGGCCGTCGGCGGCCAGGCCGATGAGGGCGTTCAGCTCCTTCCGCTTCTTCATCCTCTTGTGGGGCGGCGGCGCGGCCGGCGTCTGGCTCCCGCCTGCCTCCTCCTCCTT
>VZRS01004727.1:17434-63123 GCA_013398055.1 Ifrita kowaldi
CCCCCACCAGGCGCTGCCGGGATTTGGCAGCCGCTCGGACTCTGGACCTGCCTCTCCGCCCCGCATTGGCTACCACGGCCGGTGCCGCCGGGGCGCTGGGGGACACCGGAGGCAGCCGCCGGCGGCTCTCAGCGGGACGATGAAGCTCCTGTGGCTGGGCGTGGATGTCTCCAGGGTGCTGCACCTGGCCGCCGTGTTCTGCCTGACCTGCGTGCTGCTGAAAGCCATCCAGCTGTTCCACCGGCGGCGTGAGCTGCTCCGGGCGCTGGCCGACTTCCCCGGGCACCCGATCCACTGGCTCTTCGGCCACGTCCACGAGGTGGGGGAGAGCCGGGTCTGCGCCGCCGGGAGCGAGGGGGAGTGCGGGGAGCAGCTTTCCCGAGGGGCGTGTGGGAATGATGCGAGTGGGACTTGTACCCATGGTCCGGGAGAACTGCTGCTCCCAGTCCGCGGGGTAGGTGAGAGGTGGGCATCCCTTTTCTCAGCCAGACCAATGTGCTTTCGCTGCCCGCGATGCTTAGAGAGAGCATGGCTCACGCAGAGCTCCCGCAGGCTGCTGCAGACTGCACGGTGGAAAAGGGTGGTGGCTGGCTCGCACTTAAAGAGAGCGGTAATACAGTGTGGCACAGGCAAGGTCATCTCGGGGTGTGAGCCGGCATCGGTGCTGGAGGCAGCAGAGCCGCGCTGCTCTGTCCGGGGCAGGCTCCGCTGTCACCTCTCTGCTCCTCTGGCAGCCAGGGCAGGGCCGCTGCGGCTCTCCTGCGGTGCTGAGCTGATAAGATGCTGAGCAGATGCTCGCTGCTCCCGGCATCCAGAGGCACTTTCTCTCCCCTGCCTGCTTGCATCGGCCTCACGGCCAGGTGAACCAGACAATTGATCGTTCTGAGCCGCGTTTAAGCCACAAAACACATCACAGGCATTGCATCCAGCACAGGGGCCGTGGATCTTCTTACAGTTGCATTAAGGCCATGAGCAACTAAACCCACGTCCATGGGTGAACCTTGTTCTGATCACCGGTGGCAGGGATGACTCTTTCCCGAGGTATGCACTTGCCCACACTGATCTCCAGGGCTGCCTTGGCAAACAGATTTTCACAACTCATCAGCAGCCTCGCGAGGTGTGACTGAGCTTGCCTGATGCAAAGGGCTTTTCCATACGTGCTAAAGGCTGCTTAAAATCACCTTGCCCTCTGCTGGGCTCTGCTGTTGTTCCAAGGTGGCCAAATCTGTGGCACGTTAAATAACTGGCACCCTGAAAAGTGTCTGGGAAATCAGGAGGAGACCTTCCAGGGCTTGTCTCTGTGCTGTGGCAGCGCCAATTTTGCTGTGCTGGACGGGACAAGCAGTCTTTTGGCAATGTAAGCATGAAGATGGGCCAGTTCAGGGCTTTGTTGCACTGCCAGTTAGACTTTAAAACTGCAATTAAATGAAGTATGTTCTCCTGTTTGTTAGTTGTGACTATTTGTCCTGAAGGGGAATTTGTGCCAATCACTTGCTGTCATCACGGCTAGGTTGTTCGTGGCTCGACTTTTACCTCACACAGTGTTTGTTCAAGAATTCCTTTTTTAAAATTTAATCATTTGCTGATTAATGCTGCTGAATTCCCCAAAGCCTAACAGTTCATTGAGCCAGCAAAGAAACCGGCAGTGCTCTGGGCACACGCTGAATACAAAGTTTGCACACACCTCGAGGGGGATCTGCGAGCTGTATTCAGGGAGAGCACTGACATTTCCTGTTCTGTTGATTTAACTGATTATTTGCCAGTTTTGATCCAGGCCAGTTTAGAATCTCAAATGTATTTGTCACGCTCTGGGTGGGTCTCCTGTGAATACATCACTTTGTTTTGAAGCATTCTCTGGGTATTAGTCTCTGCTTATCCAAATCACTCAGTAGAAACGACATTAAGATATCAGGAAGAGGTTGCGTGGAGCTGTTCAGTCTCACTGCAGCAGCACAACTTAGTTAAAACCCAGAGTGCCAGCCTTGAGCTGACCAAAGTGGCTCCCCGTGGCCGGGGTTGGTGGGAAGCAGAGGAGAGCAGGGTCACTGCCCCACTGGCACAGGGTGTCAGTGCCTCAGCAGCCCCTTTGCCCACTTCTGCCCTGTGCGGGGAGCAGCCAGCCCGGCTCTGGCTGCACGAAGGACAGCCTCATGCTCAGATTTCAGCTCCTGTGTTTTGTCTTTCATTTGCTATCAGTGTGCAGTCATTAAAAGTGCCCTTAAGCCTCTTCTCAGATGCTTTTAGTGTTGGATCCATTTCAAAACTTGCATTTCAGCATGAGATCAGGCAATTACCTTTCTTTCTTACACCCAAGTGGGGTTTATGCTTTTCTTTTCAAGCCCCCAAGGGAGGAAGAAGTAGAAGTAATGGTCTTTCATGCAGAGCTGGGTAGCTGAAGCCCTGATTAAGGAGTGGGAGCTTTCTATTCCTCTGCAGCTCACAGGAGTGTTCGGTGCAGCAGGTTACTCACCTTGAGGGTAACCTCTCCTCTCAAATAAACCCGATCAACCCTCTGGCCAGCACAGGGATGGTTCTTGACAGCACAAACCAAGGCTGGTGCTCCAAAACAGGGTTGGATGCAAAAGCTTCTAGGATTAGGACTCCTGCCAGTGAGACTTGCTCAGCACCTCCCAGTTGCTTCCATCATGCATTCTGTGATTCATGACAGGAGAAGCACAAGCAGCTGCATCAAAGGGACTTTTACATGTTCAAGTGTCACTTGAGGCACCGTGCCAAGCCCTACTTCTGCTGGCATTGCTGAAGAGGTGGGCACTGAGGAGGGCTGCCTCCTTTTGCCTCAAAACTTGATCCCTGAAATCGGAGAAATTGATGGTTCTGTTTATTAAGTTCAAAGCCTTGAACTTGAGTAAGTGAAGTTGAAGCTGAGCTTTCTGTAATAAGTAATAAAGGGATGTAGTTCATAATTCTGCTGAGTGTGGGAGACACACGGGATGTGCTGCAGGGACCCCCCCAGCTCGTGAGGAAGGGGGTGCTCAGCCCTGGAGCTGAACCTGGACGTGCCCCCACACAGCCTGTGCAGCCCCCTGGCAGACACCCCATGACTCCTGAGTATCCTCTCCGAGACAAGCCACACGTGGCCGATTATTTGATGTGGGTGATTATTTGAGTACGAGCCATGTCCTGGGTTGAGAAACACCAGCCAGACTAAAAGCTGAGCTGAGCTAACTCAGCACAAAAGCGACTGAGCAAATATTCACTTGATACAGTCAATAGGGTGACTTTGAGGCTGATTTCTGCACCAGTACGCTGATTTAATTAATCTTTAAACTTCAAGTCAAAGCAGCAGCAGCTATGTCAGACCTAGCTTACCAAAATCCTTCCCTTTGCATATTGGCCCAGAGTAGTTTCTGTTCAAAGAATAAAGAATCTTACAAGGTTTTGTCTCTGTGATTTTTTTCCTTTGCCTGTGACTGTGAAGCTTTCCACCAGTCTTTCCACCGGTGTTCTTTGTTTATTGCCTGTACATAACAACACAGGCTATAAAAGCAATAAAGCAGTGATCACTTTGGAGTGAACCTGCCACTGCTGCTGATATGAACCCTGGTGCTCATGCTGCTCCTCAGATTGCAGCTTCCAAGGATGGGAGGTAAATATTTCTAGGAGCACCAGCTCTTCATTGCCTGTAAAATTCAGTTCACAGAAATCAATGAATTCTTATCGTAATGATATTAACCAGTGTTCTCTTCACTCCGTTGGTGACTTTGGACTCATTCTATTGAATTTTGCCTGGACACTGGCTGTGTCCACCTAAATGTCTGGAGGAAGCTGTGATTTCCCAGTCAGGAGGCATTGCTGCACTGGGGCAGACCCAGCAGTGATGCTGTTGGCTGCTGTAAAAGTGCTGCTGTATTTTCTCCCAGCTGCAGGGTGCTAATTGCTCAGCCATGTGCAAGTGAGAATGTATTTGCATGCCACAAAGTGCAGATGCTGTCTGGGACAAATCTGAGTCTTCTGTGGGGTGGCCATGGAAAAAGAGCAGATAATGTATATGAGCTGATAGGCACCACCTCAGTGCCTAAGGATGTTCTCTATCTTAAGGTCAAGTAATAAGGAAGAATTATTTTATATGAGCTTTAAAAGTAGCAAACATCTCTACTTCGCATGCTCTGCAAACACGGAGGAGCAACATACCTTGTTTGCCCTTATCTGGTTTTGTGATCAGAAAGACCTTGAACTTTTAAAACAGAGTATTGGGAGATTATTTAGGGTTTTTTTTCCTCCAAATCTATGTATTCTTTCTCTTTTTTCTTCTCCACAACTAGTTTCTCAAGGAGGAAGAGGTGCTGGACAAGGCAGAGCTCTGGGCACAGAAGTACCAACATGCTCACCCTGTGTGGTTTGGGAGTTTCTCAGCATTCCTGGTTATCTCTGATCCCGACTGTGCCAAGGTTCTGTTGGCCAGAGGAGGTGAGAGATTATGGCTTCAGCTGTGGAGCAGCAACCCCAGCCTGCAGATTTCCCATGCCAGCCTCAAAATTTACAGCAGGGCAGGGTTTCACAGACAGATTTCCTTGCAGAAATCATCTCAAGGCATCCATCATCTCCTTCATGCTGTGCCCTGGATGCTTCAGGCACAGGGCTGCAGGGCTGACCTGACTGCAAATCCATTGCTGGAAAATCAGACTTCCTCAAATGCTCCTTGAAAGTTAACTACTCAGTGCCTGATCCCAGCAAGGAGAAGACACCTGGGAGCTTTTTTCTAGGCTCAGAGCTCTGACTCCTACTCTAGAGAATTACCTTTCATGCATTGAGAAGAAAAGGTGCTGAACAGTGGTGTCTGAGAGGGTTAATCATTTATCACACTGCACAAACTTTGGACTACCAATATTCTTGTTTTTTCCAGTGTGGGCATCTGCTTTTATATGTGCTTATTGCAGCTGGAAGAGACAAAGTTGTTTTGTTGTGAAATACTGGGAGTTCTGCAGGGATGCCATTGATTTTGCTCCTTACCCAATCAAAAGTGAGAACCCAGAGGGAGCTTTCAGCTGCAAACCAGTGGGTTCATGCTATTGAAAATGTTGAAAATACCATTTTATTTTCTCTTTTTTATGTTTTTTGTTTTTTTTACAGATCCCAAGGATAATATAAGCTATAAACACCTTGTCCCATGGATTGGTATGTATTCCCAGGGCTTTGCCTGCCAGGAATGATTCTGAAGTTAGTCAAAAGCATGGCATAAATAAACAGCATTGTACTTGTTCCTTGATGGAGTTACAGCTAACAGCTTCCTGCAATTATTGCGTTTATTGAAAAAGGTGCTAAGTAGTTCTATTTATTTTCAAGGAAGGAAAGTTCAGACATAACATATGTACAAATACTTACATGTCCACAGATAGCAAAGGCTGGTGATGGGAGAAGCTTAGATTCAGTGGAGGACTGGTGAAAAATAGATCTGCTGTTGTGAACTTCTCTGTTCCAGCAGTGTTGGTGTTTCTTTTCAGAGGCACTGTTGTGCCATTTCGATGAGCAGGTCTTTGCTCAGCTCTGGGAACCCTGGTGCTGATGGCAACACTTGGACAGACCCTCTCACAGCAGCTCAGACAGCAGATGTAATCACGCTCCTTGCAGGCTGACACTGTGTGTGCAGGGAGGTGAGAGCAGCCTGCTGCTTGTGCCCAGCAAAACGTGCCTTGCCTGTGTTTCCCCAGGGAACGGGTTGCTGATCTTACACGGGCCCAAGTGGCACCAACACCGGAAACTCCTGACTCCAGGGTTTCATTACGATGTCTTGAAACCGTACGTGGGCCTGATGGCAGAGTCTACGAACGTGATGCTGGTAGGACTCATGATGCTCCTCTCTCTGCCCAATTTTCTCTTCCCCATCCTGTCTGGTTAGGAGGTAAATGCTGGAGCTGGGTTTTCTTTACCTGGTAATTGTAGGGACACGGTATGTCCAGGTGGTCAGTCTTTCTGTGCCACCCCAAATCCCTGCCCTTGAGCTGGAAGGGATGAGCAGGTCGAGCAGGACAATGTCTCTGGTACTGCCTTGGGATCTGTGGCTGAGATTTCAGGATGAGTGTTACTGCCATCCCCAAACCCTGCATGATCTCAGTTCCAGCAGCAACTTCTTGTAAGGTGTTTGTCTAAATGAAGAATTGAAGTAAATAAAGGTTCATAATAAATCCCCCAAAAATAAAGGTTGGAGCAGAGCTAAATGTGACCTAAGGTTAAAGGGTATCATTTGCTGTAGACATACCCGTGACTGGACTGCAATCCGTGCCATGCCTCATAAACAGTGAAAATGCATTGTTCTTCAATCCACTGGTACTGGACAGGATGGAAACCAGTAGGAATTACAGGCCAAGGGTGCCAGGCTTTGTGCACATAAACTGGAGGAGTCTAGGTGCTGGATCTATTTCTTCTCCTTCACCACCCTCACTCCAACCTCCCCAGCAGTTTCAAATGGATCCTGGCTGGATTCCTCCTGCAGGCCCAGGGAGCAGCCAGGAGCCGAGGGCTGGAGAGCCAGGAAGACTTTTGCAAGGCTCACAAGTTTCTTGGAGTTTGAAATTCCTTGTGCACAACGCAAACGCCAATTGTGTGAGCCCGTGCCACCAGGTGGCAATCGTTGTATGTGCTACGGACGTGCATCTGTCCCTGTAAGTCTGGTTTGGTGCTGTGGGAGCTCAGATGTGACCGTGCTCCTCCCTCTCCTCCCTTTCCCAGCTTTTAAGTCCTCTCTTTCCTTACCACCACGAGGGGACAGAGGATTCATCATCACTTCATGTCTGCTGGGGAAGAGGGGCAAGATTTATAGTTTCTCTAGGGATCAGAGTGGAGCAAAAGCTCCTGTATTACATGCTGGGAAAACGCACTGGCACAGAGATTGTGTGACAGAGAAAAAACCTTGCTCCAAAGTTTGCATCCTGAGCACCAAGCTCGTATGTGCTCGAGAACAGACCCGGTGAAGCCCAATGCCAGCATATGCTGCTCCTGTACAGAGAACACACTGCATCCTAAGAAAGACTTAGGTAACTCCTCATCACCCAGAAATGCACCTGTCCTGGGCTTCTCCAGGGTGCCCTTGCCTCAGGATAGGGTGTAGCAGCTGCCTGAGGCAAATCTCGTGTTAACCATCCCACTCTTAGCTTCTCTTCTCTGGGGTTTTGATGGTGTCTAAGAGATCCCCTTCTTGTTTTTTCCATTTCTCAGGGACGTATTCCTATCTGAGCACTCATTTAACCAGGGTGTGACTGCAGATCCATGCAGAACTGACCTTTGCCTTTTCATTTCTGTCTCCTTTGCGCCCTAGGATAAGTGGGAAAAGCTGACAGCAGACGGGAAGCCAGTGGAGCTCTTTGAGCACGTCAGCTTGATGACTCTCGATAGCATCATGAAATGTGCCTTCAGTTGTCACAGCGACTGCCAGACCGACAGGTCAGTGCTGGCTGCCCCAAACCCTGGCAGGAACTTTGCAGCTCAGAAGGGAAATGGGCAAATTGCTTGTCACTGTGCTCCCGAATTTACAAGCTTCCTATTTCCCACTCTCCAGGAAAAACACCTACATCCAGGCTGTCTACGACCTCTGCCACATGGTGCACCAGCGCCTCCGCATCTTCCCCTACCACAATGACATCATTTACTGGCTCAGCCCTCATGGATTTCAGTTCAGGAAGGCCTGCAGGATCGCTCATGACCACACAGGTATTCCCTGCTGTCATGCTCTCCCAAAACTTTGGCTGGAGGCAGTCAGGTTATCTCCTTGCCTGTGCAGTGATCCTGCCCAGAGGCTCAGAGCTGAGATCCAAGCAGAGCATCAGCTTGCAGTAGTGGTCTGATCTAGGCATGAAGCAAAGGAGTCTCACAGCTACCTGGTTATTAAACTGGACTAATGGAGGAGTTGCCCTCTGGAAATCCTCCTGTAAAATGGCCAGAGACTGGTGAGACAACAGATGGGCACTGCAGGCAACACCAATGCAAGGAATTATTTTATTTTCCAAGCCAGATGTGATTTTAATGCATGAGGGGTGTGTAAAACAGGCTGAAAAGTCTGGGGTGGACAAAGAAGTTTGCAGAAAAGGATGGCAATATCCATGGCATTTGTTGCTGTGCTGCCGAAAAAGCTGAAGTGCCTGGGGTGCAGAAGCACAGGTCAAATGCATCATGGACTGAGCAGTGCTCACCCCCTTGGGTGGGCTTTGCATTCAAAGGCAGGACAGTTTTGCAGCTTGGCATCTCCTGGCCCTGCTGAACCTTTAACCCTTTCTCTGCCAGACAAAGTGATCCATGAGCGAAAGGAATCCCTTAAAGATGAACGGGAATTTGAAAAGATCCAGAATAAAAGACATTTGGACTTCTTGGACATTCTGCTGTGTGCCAAAGTGAGTGGCGAGGAGTGTGTGTGTGGCAGGGCACATGCCAGTCAGTTTTTGCAGGGGTGCCACAAACCTCTGGAGACCCTCAGGGTCCATTAAAAAAAATTCAGTCCATAAAAAAAAAATTAGCCCAGTCCCACCCAGTTGAAGAGAGGCCAAGGTGATCCAATTTTCCATTGTTGAAATGTTGGCAGTGTCTTTTTGGGTATACAACCTGCAGAGGGATTTCGTAGTCCTGGTGGTTTAATACGGGGGGATAAAGAGATTTGAAAGTGAAGGGAAAGGGGCCCTGAATTCAGTGTAAACAGACATTGATTTTGTTTATATGTATCCCACAGGCAGCATCACGCCCCTTTTGCGATAGCTGAAAGAATGTAATGGCCCCTACTGGGATATTTATATATTTTTATATATGTGTGTGTGTGTTAGTGCAATATATATATATAAATTTTATATATATGGGCCCCTGAGAGTGTCTCTGGACTGTTAGGACGAGAATGGAGCTCCGCTGTCCGATGAGGACCTGCGTGCCGAGGTGGACACGTTCATGTTTGAGGGCCACGACACGACAGCCAGCGGCATCTCCTGGCTCTTGTACTGCCTGGCAATGCACCCTGAGCACCAGCAACGGTGCAGGGAGGAGATCCAGGGCATCCTGGGGGACCGGGACACAATCCAGTGGTAAGGTTGCACCATTTCTTCTGCTGGTAACTCTTTCCTATCGCTGCCATTTCTAAGTGAGCAATGTCTTCAAGGCTCAAAAGCTTTGGGGTGCCAAAGGTTGCTGCATGCCCAGGGACTTCACAGGATGGAGCAGATGCTTCAGCTAAGTCTGCCACCCTGGAAGCGACATTCTGCATGCCATACAAGTCCTGGGCCACCAGCATTGCTCTTTGCTCTCTCCTGTTTTCTCACCACAGGACATCATAGATGTGCTTTTCACCTTTCGCTGTCACTCTGCACTTGAGCCTGTTCAGTGGTTGTCCAGGTTGTTCAGAGGTGTCCTGGCATCCCCGGCCTCCAGCAGCCTGTGGCTGGTCATTGTGGGTCCCTCTGTTCTGTTGCAGGGGGATCTGCTCAGGGGGTGGATGTCTGTGGGTGAAGGGACCTCCCAGCAGAGGCAGTGGGGGTGTGTGGGGCTCAGCCTGCCTGTGCCAACAGGGAGGACCTGGGCAAGATGACTTACAGCACCATGTGCATCAAGGAGAGCCTGCGCCTTTACCCGCCGGTGCCTGGCGTGTCCCGGCAGCTCAGCAAGCCCGTCACCTTCCCCGACGGACGCACCTTGCCGGAAGGTCTGTGAGTCCCATTCCCGCTGCACAAAGCTCTGCTCTCAGGCACCAGCTGCATCCTCGCTGGCACAGATGTTCAGGCTGGGCTGTGCAGATGTTGGCTTGTTTCTTTGTCAGTGAGCCCTCTTCTCCTCCTCAATTGTTTTCCAGGCAGCATCACTGCAATAAGCATTTACCTCATTCACAGAAACCCTGAAGTGTGGAAAGATCCTTTGGTGAGTTTTCTTTTGATCTCCTAATAATTTTTTCCCTTTATGATGTGCCTCTTCCCATGTGTCCTTCACCTGTTAGCAGGAGAGAAGAATTCTCTCTCTCCTATGGGGTTCTTCATAAATTGAGGGGTGTCACATTTCTCAAGATACCAGTCAGTATTCTGTTCTTTAAATAATTGCTTTTTTCTTGCTGCATATTCTTCATTTCCAGGTGTTTGACCCTTTGCGTTTTTCCCCGGAGAATGTCTCTGGCAGGCACTCTCACGCCTTTCTGCCTTTTTCTGCTGGAATGAGGTAAGGGGAATTGAACACTGAAGGTGTAGTGGGCAGGAACAACCACCTGCAGTCCTGGCCCTGCAGCCCTGAATAGTTAAATGAGGATATAACTGTTTGTGCAACAGAGGGGTTCTGATACCAGCAGGCAAAATGGGAAGGCAGCATTGCCGAGCCCCTTCTGGGGACAGGGAACTGGGTCCCAAAGCTGCGGAACATCCTGTTGGCATCCTGCAGGGAGCCTGCAGCATTCTGAGCTCGCCTGCTCTCCTCTCCTTTATGCAGAGACCCCATCCCACCCTCCTGCCCTTTGATTCCCCCTTCTCCCCTCCCCTCAGTCCTTCCCTTTGCCCTGTGTTCGCTCCTTCAAGGCAAACACCTTGCAGACTTTCCCTGCTTGGACACCCACCACCTCATCCCTGCTGGCCTGTCCTTTGGCTTCCCCATCTCCCTCCTTCTCCATGCTCATTGAACACATGTTCATGAGCTCCCAATATTCCTCCAAATTCCTCCTGCTCAGCCCATGCCCCTGGTTTCGCTGCCCAAAGCACAGCCTGGGGCCCCTGAACTGCAGATGGAAGGACATGTGCTGGTCTGGGAGGGCTGGGATGGGCTGTGGGGGTTTGCTGTGCCCAGCACTGCGATGGAGTTGGCTGAGCTGCTCTGTTTCTCCACAGGAACTGCATCGGGCAGCAGTTTGCCATGAACGAGATGAAGGTGGCACTGGCACTGATCCTGCTGCGCTTCGAGCTCTTGCCTGACCCTGCCAAGCCTCCTCTCAAAATAACTCGGCTCATCCTTCGCTCCAAGAATGGGATTCACCTGTATTTGAAGAAAATCCGCTGATGCTGGAAAACTTCCTGCCTTCACCAGAGGGAGGGACCAAGCAGATGACGGGACAATGTTTCTTTCTCTGGGACAGAAGTGCAGGGCAGGATTTGGGGATGAGGATTCCTGATTTCTGTGCTTTATCCACTAGCTGAAAACCTTTTTCAGGCTAGGCCCAGGTAGCTGGGATGACATTGCACAGACCCACTGCCATCTGCTCCAGGGCACTGATCTCGGAGCAGCCAGGCATGGCCACACTGTCTGTCCCCTTGCACTGCCATAAGGGCTGGCCTGGCCTGGGAACATCTGCAGGTCCCACCAGCTTCCTTCTTACCAAATCCTGCCTTCACACTCGTGTCCTGGACAAATCCGTGACCATTTCCAGCCCTGCTCCGTTGTCAGCACCTTCCTCAGTGCCTAGAGGTCATCGCTCCTCTCCTGCAATGAGGACAGCCTGTGGCAGGCCTCTACCCTCACTTCTCACACTCAGTGGGTCTCTGTTTTGTTGAAAGCACTGATTCCAGTTTGAGCTCTGAAACTGTGCCCAAACTGCAAAATATTCTGTAATTTTTGTCTTAAGAAACCAATAATTTTTCCTGCAACAGCAACTGTGTTGTTTATATTGCTGGTGCTTGTCTGCGTCATCACAAATGCAGTGTAAAACCCCTTTAGAAACAGAAGATGGAGAGGAAGCCCATGAGCAGCAAGAGACAACCCTGGACAGGCCAGGAAACTGCCTGTGGGTCTCCAGGCACAGCCAACACAGCATCTTCTTCCAAGGGCAACTCTTTAACGGGGGTCCAATAAGCAATCTTCAGTCAAAGTTCTGATAGTTAGAAAGTGTGTGGGGGGGTTCCCTGTTTTTTTTTAGTATTATTATATTTTCTTAAGCTGATAAAGTTATGAGAGTTGGTACACTGGAGGGCACCAGTGAGCTGTCCTCTGCCTCTGCAGGGATCATTATTGGGATAGAAAATCACGCATCAAATGTGAAATCCCAAAGGCTGCTGTTGCAATTATCATCACAGTGATGTCAGCTGTGGTTCCAGGGTTGTGAGAAGGCTGCTGTGCAGTAAGACAGCAGCTGACTTCATACAGCTCCCACCTGCAGAGGCTGGTTTGCAAGGATATGCTGGGGTAGCCCAGGAGAAAATCCACTTTCTCCAGCTGCCTGTCCCCTCTTGAGACACGAGGTGCAGCTCTCGAGCTGGAATCACAATTATGCAATGGAGAGAGACAGAGTATGCTTATCAAAATGTAAAAAGTTACAAAACTATGAGACAAAAAGTTACAAAACTATGGAGGGCCATATCAGGATGCAAAATTATCTTGATAAATTGAAAAACTGCTGCAGTGAATGGGATGCGAGTCCGGAGCACAAGAGCAGGCACAGACAGTGCACAAAACCAAGAGAGGAAATGACTGACAGGCAGCAATCTCTCCAGTGGGTATTCTGTACACAGAGAGACAGAAAAGGTAATATGAATCAATAATATCCTGTTGCAATCACAGCAAACATCATATTTGGATGCATAAACACAAATATTTCTCAAAAATTTTCCCCTTGCTTCTCTTTCAGCAAATGAAATGAGACAGTGTCCTTCAACCTTGTTTGGAGATTTAAGTATAAAAGCAACAGCATCTACTCCAAGCTTACATACTCTAAAGTGCAAAATGAGAAAATTTTTAATCAAAATAACTGAAGTTTCCAGAATAAATTACATACATCTCCGTATTGGATGCATTTTTCTTTTAAAGACAAGCTTTGAAAAAAATGCCATCTAAAGAGGAGTGGGTGAACCTTGGCATTCCAATGTGAAAGATTAAAGCACGAGCATCTAATGAGCAAGAGCAAATGCTGAAATCATGGTGTACCCACTGAAAGAGAGTAGGTTAAAGGGGATCAAACTAGGGGAACTTGACATAACAGTCCTCGTGTAAATAAATGGCAGCTGCTAAATTGCTTTTGGGTAGATACAGATTATAGAATATCAAGCACTCCATAATATTTCTAAACCCTGACATAGGTTATTTGGGGAATCTGCAGAGGTTTTAAAAGTTGGTGACTGGTTTTGCTGAATACTCCAGAAGCCCAAAGGAGGCAATGGATGTGGTGTAAGGCTGGGGCAGGTTACCTCTGGTTTGGTTTTTGTGAGTGGACTGAATTGGGGGTACAGGAAAAGCTGCGCTGCTGCTTTCCCAGCTGGGTCATCCAACACATGAGTGTTCCAGGCCCTGGGATGGAAAAGCCTGACTGAAAGCTCCTGTCTTCATCCTGTTAAGTCATTGTCCCCCTTGTGACTTTCAGGATTCACTAAAAATCTGCCTCTTCAAACCTGATGAGGAAAACGCTCTGCAGCATTCTCACCATCCTCTCTGTGTTGTGCTTGTGGCTTCTTTGCATGAGAAGGGAGCAGAGCCTGTTTCCCCTTGTAGCCACCCAAACCCAGCATAAAACCTGCTCACAAATCTCTTCTTGGTGCTGTCACCCCCCGAGGCCAGGAACTTCCAAATAACACCACACCATGGCAGCCCAGCTCCCAACTTCCCTGAGCCACATGGGCCAGCACTTCATGCCAGGGCAGCTTTCCATGCCAGGCCAGGTGGCCTGCATCCCACATCCCATATCCTGCATCCTGCATCATCCCACATCTTGCATCTTGCATCTCGCATCCCACATCCCATATCCTGCATCCTGCATCATCCCACATCTTGCATCTTGCATCTCGCATCCCACATCCCATATCCTGCATCATCCCACATCCTGCATCATCTCACGTCCTGCATCACAGACCTTCCATATCTGCTCTGCTGCTGAACTGGAGAGCAAGTCTGAGGCTGCAACAGGAGCTGCTGTGCCTGTCTTGGGGTGACTCCATCATGCATATCCCCTANGTGCCAGAGTGAGCCAGATCTTTCCAGAATGTGATTCCTGACAGCAGTTCCCCCTAGAAGGCTTTCCCCTCCTTGGTATTAGAGACATGGTAATAACAAAAAGCCTGGTCACATGGGATGTACTGCTCACAGCAACAAAGACAGTCAAGGATCAGCTGCAGAGTGCTTACCTCACTCTTTAATCTTTCCCTACTTTATGCAGAAAGGGTAATTGCAAAGATGATGGGCTGACCTTGGACTGCCTGCTTCAGACCTTCAGAGAACTATTTTAACAAGAACTCATGGGAGAGGCTATGTGAGGTGCAACAAGGGTTAAGTCTTTCAGTTAAAGTCTTCAGTAAAGTCTTTCAGTTGAGTCTTCCAGTAAAGTCTTTCAGTTTCAGTTAAAAACATCCTGGATTTCTCTCGTTGCGGCTTGGTTTTTCGACAGCAGCGGGACAAAGATGCCACCTACTCCCGCAGTTATTCCTTTCCCCACTGATTGTCACCGGCGCTGTGCAGCCGCATCCCAGTCACGTGGAGGGTGTCTGATCATCTCAGTTCGGTGGCGGCACTTTTTTGGATGCTGCCAGGCGTGTTGGAAGCAGCAGGACCAGCAGGGAGAGCAGCTGGCTCGCAGCACCGGGGGAATGCTGCCCCTGCACAGGACCCACGCCGCTCTCCAGGAACATTCACTGTCAGATGGCACCAGCAATTTCCATCTAAACTCCGCTGGGATTTTACACTGGAAGCAGCCTGTAAATTAAATAAGTATTGCAACATATTTGTAAGACAGCTGTATTAAATGCTTCCAGATATACATTCATCCTCGAGACATGTGTGGTCAGATGGGATCCAGGCAGCTTGCATTACTCTGCAACACTTGCTGGCCTCTTGCCATGATTTTCTCATCTATCATGTGTTTGGAAGCTTGAAATGTTATTATTTTTTTTGGCATTACTGCTACATTTCATCTGTCATCACTAAGGGCTGCAGGAACACACAGGGACAGATGGGCCTGGACTCTTCTTCCTATCTGAATAAACACAGGCACAACCAGGGAAAGCAGCTGCTGCAAGGTCACACTCTGGGGCAAAGTACCCATTTGCCACCTAAATTTCACCTGCTCAGTAAACCAGTTCTTCTGCAATGAATTCCAACAGTGTGAGTTAAATCAGTGAGGAAGAGCCTCTCCTTCCTCTGCTTAGGTGTCTAAAGTAAGTGGAGAAATTCCCAAGACCCAGAAAGCAAATTCCACAGCCTGCTGCGTCCGTGGTTGTGGTATGAGATGGAAATTTTTCAGTGCAAGTGGGTTGTTTTATGTTGGTGGCCTGACCTGTCGTGGCCCCACTGCCATCACGTGGACATCCACAGCATCAAGCCGACCCTCCAGAGGCTCTCTGCTGCAAATGTTTGACAACCTTCCAAGTGTCCTTTAACACCCAGCTGCAGTTTCACCAGTCTCAAATGTCCAGAAGGTCAAGCCAAGCTTCTGCACCCCCTGCCAGCCCCCCCAGACTGCTGTGGCTATCAGGAGACCCTTGTACCTGCTTTTTCATGCTGAGATGCTCTTCTGGATTCCTCCAGCACCAGAGCTGTAGATTCTCCTGGTGCTAACAGATTGTTCTGGCCTTGTCCCAGGCCCTCATAATGATCAAACCAGTACTGTCCCTTCTCACTTTTCTCCGCTTGCAGCTCTGCAGCAACTTCACTTTCCCTTTTGAACTTCCATGGTTTCTTTCTCTGCAAAATTCCCTGAGTTATCTTCCCCAGACTGTGAGTATTCACGGCCCCTCTTGCTGTGAAACCTCTGAAATACATGAGGAAGGCTTTTCTCTCCCCTCCACCAGTGAAATATAGAATGCAGAGGCTGGAGGCTGGATTAAGCACCCAGTTTTGCTATCACCCAAGCTCAGATTCTTGCTCCAAATCCCCATAAATGTGGGTTTAGCCATTCTGTCCCTTATGTTCCCTGCATATCAGCTCAGCACTTGACAACTCACTTGACCTTCACAACAACCCATCTCCCTCAGCTTCATGCTCAACAGTTGTTATTGGTTATTTTATAACTACAAGGGAGCCAGTTTGGTAAAAATTGTTCGACCTGTTCATGGTCAAACCCACTGTCCAGGGACTTTGTCACCACTGAGAATTTCTGGGTTGTTATAAAAGTTTCGTCTGTGGCTGCACCAGAAACTCCATCCACTGGCCTGTCCCCGCCACCTGTGGGTTTGGGGGTATTTATGACTTATTTTTTACGTGATTGCTGAAAGGTGCCAGCCAAATCCAGACTGGTCTGTCTGGTAATGGGATGGGTGCCGCAGGAAATTCCAGACAGCTCCATTGGCACTGAACAAAGGCTCAGCCATCAGACCTCCCTGTTTTCCTTGTGCAGACCTTGTGAGAGACCCAACTACACAACACCATTAGAATTAGGAATTTGCTGCAGGTCTTCACACGAGAGTTTGTCATGGCAAACTGGGTCCCTCATGCTCTAGCTACAGCCAAAGCGCTCCCTAAGAAATGCCTAACCCGACAGATTGCAGCTTTCTGCTTCTTAAAGATCAACCTTTAACTCTCCCCTGAACTGTCACACAGATCCAGCTGGCTCAGTATAACAAGAAACACTAATTTTCATGAAGATGGCCAAGTGTGTGAAAAGGTAATGCTGCTCAGTGTAGTACCTGCCAGGGATGTTCTCCAAGGCAACGACATTGAACATCAGATACAGTACATTTTTTCAACAAAATGACTCTACAAGCAGAAAACGTGGGACATGGCATATTTTAGACTAAAAACTAAAGGAAAGTGCCCAAACATCAGAAGTCCTGTGTCTCAGAGATGTGTTACATTGAAGAGAAGCACTCACAAATTTCAGCAGCCCCTATGTTGTAGCCTATCAGACTATCAGTCTCCACAGCTGATAACCCATATATCCTCATAATATCCCAAGACACAAATGGGACATTACTTCAGCCCATCTGGATCCCCCTTTCCACAATATGCCTGGAAGGAGTTGTGTCCATTCTCTCCTTACAGCCCGGCAGAGCTGGGTGATGCTGCAGTCACCCAGAGCGCTGCTTTTACAGATGAAGGTGGCTGAATCCATGCAGTCCCCTCACTGGGAAGAGGTGACCTGTGTGCTCCTCACCTCACGGGGGCAGATGGACAGCTTCTCTACCTGAACTGTCTGAGGACAGCACGGAGCTCAGCTAGAGCCCCAGCCTGCCTACATCTCACCTCCTCCCTCCTCTGGCTTTGTCCACCTGGGCATGGAGGACTGTGAGTGTGTGTGACAGTGCTGCTGGGACTTCAGAGAAAGCAGGAAATATTCAGAGGCTGTTTGTTATCCAGGTTGCAGGGGCAAGCTGCCGAAAGCAGGTCAAAGGGTGAGTGGGAGCACAGGCTGAGCTGACGCAGTGTTTGCCGTGATGTTCCAGCAGCTATAAATTGCTGTCAGCTCCGTTTCACCAGGCTCAGCTCTGGCAGAGGAGGAGGGAGAGGATTTTTACCTGCACTGAGCTCCCCACCTGGCTCAGGTGTGAGAGGAGCAGGTGAGAAACAGGCAGGAGAAGGCAGTGTCCCAGACCAGCATGGCATCTCTGCTGGACAACACAGCCAGACCTTCTGCTATCGTCCTGCAGCTGTCTGTGCTGCTTGGTGTAATCTTTGTGCTGCTGAAGGTGCTCCAGTTCTACCGGGAGAGGAAGAAACTCATCAAAGCTCTGGAGGCATTCCCTGGGCCCCCAAAACACTGGCTCTATGGCCACAATCACCTGGTAAGGAGTGAGCTGGGCTCAGCCAGGGTGGGTTTGTCCCAACTGTGCAAGGTATCAGTCAGGATGAGAAGGACTGCATGGGGTGTGTGTGTACCCTGCTCCTGTGTCGTCCTTCTCTGCACAGGGAGTGCCAACAATTCTGCAGGGCAGGAGGAAAGGGTGCTGGATATGAGGTGTGCATAGTTTGGCAAAAAAGAATCATGCTCTTTTCAATCATGTCCTTAAACACAGAGTTATGGGACTTCTGTGAAGTTCTTTAAATAAGAGCAACCATAACACATCTCTTTGTTACATGAAACCTAAGAGTGTCTTGCCCTATAGCCACTGAAGAAGACATGGCCACAAAAGCAAGGCGTTTTAATGCAGCCATTTCCATCATTCTGTGGTGAAGAGGTTTTGCTTTCACCCTGCATGCCCACCTTGCACTGCTGAAATTAGGGAGCAGGGGTGTGACAGCCTTGGTCTGCCTGGCCTGTCCACCAGGCATCCTGGCATTGCCCGTGCCAGCTGCAGCTCCTAAGCGCAACACGGAGCTGCTCCGAGCCCGGGCCATCCTAAGGTGGCTCAGCTGCAGCCAGCCCAGCAAGGGACGCTCCGTGGAGCTGTCTTGTGCTGCAGAGATTTGGTGGCTCAGGCAGCTTTGCCTCCTGTGCACGGTTTGCAATGCTCATCCTCTCCTCCACCTGCAGCACAAAAGCCCCTGTGTGGCGAGTCCGCCCACTCTTCCTTCATTTCCCAAGAGAGAATGTCTTGCACGTGGTTTCCATGAGAGTGCAAGTTTAACCTCTGGTCTCCCTGCCATGTCCCTCTTTTTTTGCCTTTATTAATCCCTGATTAATTCTCTTCGCAGATAAATTCTGAAAATCTATTACAACACGTAGTGTCATGGGCAGAAGAATATCCCTATGCCTTTCCCAGATGGTTTGGACCAGTCTTGCCTTCTCTAATTGTCCACCATCCTGAATATGCCAAAAGCATACTTGGCCGAACAGGTGAGTCTCTACATCTGGTTTTGAGAAGTCTTTGACACTTTCCTATCAAGAAAATACTGGGAAACTTACCTGGAGTCATCCCCTCTGCCAGCTTCCTTCACAGCTATTGCACTTCTTTTGCTCCTCTTCATGAACTCCCAGCCTGCCCCAGGTTTTATGGAGCAGTTTGTATTCGTGCAAAACAGTGACCACCTGTGTCTGTTCCTTCCAGTTTCCTGTCAGTTCCCAGTTTGAGGGTCATCTGTCTTATTGTCTTCTATGAATTCTACCACCGCAATATTTGTGCTTCCCAGTAAACGCAGTAAAAAGGGTGAGCTGGTATGGCAATGGCTCTCAGAAGGCATCTGAAGTCTTCTCCTCTGCTCCCTTCTGTGGAGCATGTGAGTGTTACATACAGGGCCATCCCCAGTAACTCCCATCCATTGTTCTCAGTTTTGGAATTTGCCATGGCTGTTTCTTTTCCGCACACATTTTTTTGTTCTAACTTTCTCTGCTTTTTCAAGTCTGCTGCGGTCATAATTGTAGATGACCACTTTTAAGCTCTACCTCTGGTGGTACAATATTTTGTGTCTTGAAAGGAGATTAATTCCATCTTGTGATTTAGATCAGGGATTCCATTGTAAATTTATCCTGAATTTCCTCTTTTGTTGTGTTGAATTCCTTATTCATGCATTTCTGATACCTGTTCTGTTTTACAGATCCCAAGGCTAGTGTACCCTACAAATTCCTAATTCCCTGGATTGGTAAGTCAGAACAAGAAGTAAGGATGTCAGAGCTGTGATCACAGCCTGCAGGAGCTGATCGTGCCTTTGCTGCTTGTGCCTTCAGGGAAGGGGCTGCTGATCTTGGAAGGAAGCAAATGGTTCCAGCATCGGAAGATGCTCACCCCAGCCTTTCATTATGATGTGCTGAAATCTTATGTGACCCTGATGTCAGACTCGGTCAAAGTGATGCTGGTAAGAATTCCCATTCCTGCTACTTTCACCTTTCAGCTGTGAAACAGTGAAAATAATCAGATCTGCGAATGAGTGAAAGATGATCACTTAGATGATTTCTCAAGTTTCATTGAACTTTTAGAGTAGTTTTGAAGTTCTGAAATTTCTCCTTTCACCTTCACCTTCAGTGTCTCTTTGGGCACTCCACTTATTCTTTCTTTTTTTGCCCATGAAATCCACCGCTGCAAGAATGTCCTTTCATACCTTGATGTGATATACCTGGAAAAAGAAATGCACAGAAGAGTTAGATTAGATTCATGAAATGTATCATGAACTAGGGCCTCTGCTTCCAGAAAAGAAAGCAATTAGCACCGTGGACCTGGGAAGAGGGACAGGAAAACATGACCTGACCACAGGTGGTAGTCGGTCTCTCCTTACCCCTGTCTCTCCCTCTAGGACAAATGGGACAAGCGTATCATGGAGAGGAAGTCAGTGGAGCTCTTTCAAGATGTCAGCTTGATGACACTAGACAGCATCATGAAATGTGCCTTCAGCTTTAATTCCAACTGTCAGACTCAGAGGTCAGTGCCTGAATTTCCAAACCCTGGCAAAGCAAGTGCTCCTGTTTCACCACTCATTTTGCTAACACCAGCTTTAACCTCGGCCTCCTTACAGCAACTCTCACTATTATATTAGAACTGTTTATGACCTGAGCTGCCTCCTGAGCAAGAGAATCCAGACTCTTTCCTTCAAGGATGTCTTCTATAACCTGACTTGCAAAGGCCGTGAGTTTCAGGATGCCTGCAAGCTGGCCCATACCCACACAGGTATTCCTGCCCCTTTCTCCCCTGTCCTGTCCCACAGCTGAACCTCTCCCCCACTTGTCTCTGGAGTGGCTCAGAGCAGGGTTGCAGCATGGGTTGGCCAGAGGGTTACACATTAAACAGAGTCCAAGGTGATGACCGAGCAGTCAAGTACGTGAGGGTACTCTGGAGGGGCAGGATGCACCAAACTGAGCTCTCTTCTGTGCAGATCAGGTAATACAAGAAAGAAAGATGTTGCTCTCCAATGAGAAGGAACTTGACAAGATCCAGAAGAAGAAGCACCTGGATTTTCTGGACATTCTTCTTTGTAGCAAGGTGAATGTTTGAAATGATTGTACCAAATGCCAAAGAACAGAACTATGTGGCACCAAGGGTGCATCAGCATGAGAAAGGAAGCACAAGAGACACCAAATCGTGCAAGCCCTTTAGGTGTAAAAATAAAAGACCTGTGTGCTTAGGCATTATATGCTCTCCTCTTTATTAGGATGCAAATGGAGTTGGACTGTCCGATGAAGACCTGCGTGCTGAGGTGGACACCTTCATGTTTGAGGGTCATGATACCACGGCCAGTGGGATCTCCTGGCTCTTGTACTGCATGTCATTGCACCCTGAGCACCAGCAACGGTGCAGGGAGGAGATCCAGGGCATCCTGGGAGATCGAGATACCGTTGAGTGGTGAGCTAGGAGTGCTTATTCCTTTGTCTTGAACTCTTTCTCTTACCCTTTAAGGCCTTTGACATGGTCTTCTACAACATGCCTCTCTCTAAATTGGAGAGATATGGGTGGACTGTTCAGGGGTTGAGGAATTATTTGGAAGGTGGCATCCAGTGGGCAGTGGTCAATGTCTCAATGTCCAGATCAGTGACAAGTGGTGTCCCTCAGGGATCCATACTGGGGCCAGTACTGTTTGTTATCTTCATCAGTGACATAGACAAAGGGATTGCATGCACCCTCAGCAAGTCTGCTTTCAGGGAGGACCTTGGGAAGATGACCTACACCACGATGTGCATCAAGGAGAGCTTGCGCCTGTTCCCACCAGTTCCTGCTGTGTCCCGACAGCTCTCCAAACCCATCACATTTTCTGATGGACGCAGCTTGCCAGCAGGTCTGTGGAGTTTGTGCATCCTTCGTGCTGCTGTCCGTGTCAAGCGGGGCTTCCTTGCTGTGTGTGGAGAGGCTGAAGGGTCTTCCAGACTCCCTTCTTTCTCCCAAGGGCTGTATGGAGCTACCACAGCTTTGCCACCACAGAGAGCCTGTAAAGGGTGGCCAGACAGAGTCCAGTGACATGCTCCAGGGCGGTGGGGTGTTCACAGAGCTCAGAGGGGACTTGTGGAGTGTTGTTCCTGGCCAAGTCAAAGTGATACACTGATGAGAGAAAGTGGCCCAACTCTCAGGCCATTCTTTTTTCGATGTGAGGTTTCCAGGTGATCCCTGCCAGATCTCCTGCAACAGCCCCTGCAGAGCCCAGGGAGGGAGAGAATCCCAAAAACACCTCTCCTGCATCTTCACTGTGAGGTGTCATCAGCTTTTTCTCCCTTTTCTTTTACAGGCTGCCATGTTGGACTGAACATATTTGCTATTCACAGGAACCGGGATGTCTGGGAGGACCCCGAGGTATTTCACCTTTATAACAGGAAAGGGAAGATGATCTCTGAGCCCAGACATCCATTCCCCTTGAACCAGGCAGCCTGTGCCTCCCTGCTATGTTTTTTTTTTCCCTTGTCATTCCAACAGTCCACATCTAAATGCAAAGTTCAACCAAGTTACTGAGCACCCCAAAGGCTTTGAACATGACAAAGTGCTGGGAAAGGGTGTTCAATAGTCTCTTCATGCATGGTGACACAGAGATACCCAGACTGCTTTCAGCTGCCCTGCACACACTTAGAATGGTTTGAGAAGTCCCCAGTCCCTTCAGGCAGGGTGTGATTTGAAGATATTTTAGAGGCTTCAATAAATAACTGGAAAGTTTGAAGCAGGGTGCACAGCCTCTCCCCAGTGGCTGTCTGGAGAACAAGGATCAGGCGTCTCTGGAAGGGAGGGATCCTGACTTGCTCATTTGCTGCCATGGATGAAGAAACACATGCAGGCATCTTGGGCATTGTGGTGGGTGACCTGGATATCTCCAAGGGGAAGATCCACTCAGTGGCTTTGTAGAGAGATTACTGTCATCTGCAGCTCTCCCAGGAAGAGCAGAGGCCATGTCCAGCCCTCACTTGGGGACCAGGGAAGAACCTGGTGCTGCTCAGATCCGACCAAACACTGACCAGATGGTCTTTGTTTCTCCCACAGGTTTATGATCCCCTGAGGTTTTCTCCAGAGAACTCGACACAGAGGCACTCCCATGCTTTCCTGCCTTTCTCTGCTGGATCCAGGTGGGAGATCCTTCATCTCTCTCCTTCCCATCAGTCTGCCTTGCACGTGAGATCTAGCTCAGAGTCAAGCCCCTGAAGCTAATCCTCCCTGTCTCCACAAGCCAAGTTTGCTTGACCAACTCAAGCAGCCTTTCCGTAACAGGATCTCCTAGTACAGCATGTCCTGTACTAGGATTTCCATGCTCTGTCAGCTCCAGAGCACTTCCCACACCCCAAGCTCTGTGGTCACTGTAGGATTTCACACATTATTCATGTGGCTTTGTGGAGATGTTTACATTTTCTCTTGCCTGCAGTGGGAACGCAGCTCCCTTGTTTAGGAGTGAATCCCAGTGTACCTCCAAGCCAAGCTGGGCCCACCTCTCTGTGGTTCCAATGCTGTATCAATAGACAGATGCAGGATACTGAGGTCTCAGTAACTTGCAACAGCATCACCACACAGAGCCAGAAATAACCTTTTGGAGGTGCCTGGATCCTGGCTGCACTTCCGAGTGAAGTAAGCCCCTGTTCTCTCAATCTCATATCCTTTTTCAATGCTTATTAATAAGAAAAATAGCAATACCCCACCACAGAACTGGGTGCATCAGGGGCTTGCTAGATAAGCTGTGGTGTCATCCTTGCAGCAGCTGGAAGTCCTCCAGCTCACACGTGGGGTGAGTCCAGCTTGGGGGTGGTCAGGGACGAAGGCAGCAATGGGAGCATTTGTCACCCCTCCCCAGGAACTGCATTGGGCAGCAGTTTGCCATGAATGAGATGAAGGTGGCGCTGGCCTTGACCCTGCTCCGCTTCGAGCTCCGCCCGGACCCATCCAAGCTTCCCATCATGATACCACAGATCATCCTCAGGTCCAGCAACGGGATACACCTGCATTTGAAGAAGATTTTCTGATCCTGTGGGGTACCATGGCAGGGGGACAAGAGCTCTCCCAGGGGAGACCCTCCACCCAGAGGTTTAAGAGGGGAACACCAAACAGACCCACAGTGGCCGCACTGGACCTCTCCCATATTAACCCTTGTCCTGCTGCTGTCCAGAGGGGCTCGCTGAGCCTGCAAACACCAAACCCAGCAGGTCCCCTCCTTGCAGGGGGAGCAGCACTGCTAAGGGAGTTCCACAGCATGGCTGTGGCTCATCCTTCCCCTCCACGGGCATCCTGCACCTCCTGCCCATCTCCTCACCTCCAACCTGCCCTCACACGCTCCCTGACAGGACTTCCGTCACAAATGGATTTGTCCCATTGTCAGTTCCCCGCTCGGGCTTGGCAGTGCACAACGCCCGGCATGGTTTGCACGGATGCCTGAAGCCTGGGCGCTGCCCCAGCACAGAGTCCCTGCCGTGCCTGCAGCCTGGGTGTGCCGGGGCGGGAGGGCTCCTCCCGGCAGCCTCACTGCATCCCCACGCACCACCCTCCGAACGATTCCCGCTCTGGGGCTGGCACTGTGCCCACCATTATGGAGATGAATGCCTGTGGTTGTTTTCTGCCCCAGCTCTGAACTTCCTTGGGCTGAGGGTGCTCAGGAGCCAGCACAGAAACCTGCCATGCCACCAGCTAACCTGGAGGAAGCACTTGGCACACTGGAAACAGCATGTGATCAGCCTTGTTCTCCTCTCCGAAATGAGAATAAAGCCTTGTGGGGAAGATCTCCAAGCACGGCTTTGGCTTCCTTTGCATTTGGGGGCACAGCAGGCCAGAGGCAAGGCTGTGCCCGAGGGTGCAGCCCTGTCAGTGTTTTGTCAAGCCACAAGCACTCTTTCTGTGCACCCTGTTGAGCCTGAGGATCCTGTTTCCACACATCCCACACCATCCATCACCTGACCTTTGACTTCAGGAGTTTCCACGGTAAGGAAACAACTGAAATGATGTGTGGTCAAACAAAGCAAAACAGAAATACACACTGCACACACAAAAGCGCTGGTGGTAAGAACAAAATCAACTTGCAAAATAAAACAAGAGGAAACACGAGTTCGTCTCCAACCCTGTCCTGCAGAGGCTGCGAACTGACAGCTCAGTTCATGAATGGCCTGCCCAAGGGGTGCAGGTGAGCACTGGCCCTGGGATTGGGCTTGTTGTGGGGGCACAGGGAGCCTTACCCCGGCACCAGTCAAGGCGGACCATCTGGATGAGCTGCAAGTCCGGGGCGTGAAATGGATCACTAGGTGGCAGTGGGAGACCCAGAAAAAGTCCTCTTTGGTCCCTGGTAAAACCCCCTGGGCTTGGCAGGCAGCACGGCCAGGCCCAGCAAGGCAGCTGATGTGCCCTATCCCTGGGGACATCCCTGTCCCCTCCCTTAGCAGAGCAGCCACTGCTCTGTCACGGTCCCTGGCGTGTAGGTGGCATTACCCACAGCCTGGGGGAAGTTCGTCACTGTGAGGGCCTGGGCACCCAGTGGGCATCAGGGGAAACTGAGGCATGAAGGCCTGCATTTGTGCCATGCCACAGTGGCAGACTGTGCAGCTTTCACCCACAGCAATGGCATCACCAGAATCACCGCAGGCACCAGCACATCCAAACCATGTCTGTCTGTCTGTCTGGGCAGCTCTCTGCTGATGGCCAGATCAGGACGGCCAAACCTGAGCATCTCCCCACCTGACTGAACTCCTGCAGCCCTCCTGCTCCCCATCTCTGCTGCCTGCTGCATCCTCAGCTGGAGAAACAAAACTCTCCTCAGGCTGGATCCAGACCTCTGTTTTGGCTGTCTGGGCACCAAAAGGGACAGGGATGCTGAGATTAACCACCAAGGTGCAACCTGTGTTTATTTTGCAAGGCAGCTGGAGACCAAGCTCCTGTTCTCCCAGCCCTCCCCTTCTCACCTGCAGAAGGAGACTGGATGCAGGGTGTGTCGGTGCCAGTGCCACCACCCTGGCACTGCTGTTGGACTCAGGTCTGAAAGGTCAGGCTCTTGTTGTCCTCCTCCCCACCTCCAGCACAGTGAGGCCTTCAGAGGGCAGTAGTTTGATAACACCATTTCATTACCGAAAAATCCTATTTGTCAGACACTTCAGCCACCCTTTTGGGAACAGGCAAACCACCTTGAAGCTCTGCTCATCTGCTCTCCAGCAGGTGGTCCAAGAAACGAGCTTTGGGTGCGCTTGGCCACAAAGACCCATCCCAGTCTCCTTGGTGGTGGGCTGTGAAGGAAATCAGGTGCCACTTAAAGGTATGACCACAGCATCTTCTGGTTTGAGAATGGGGGGGTAAGAGCCCCAGCTGCTGCCCACCCCGTGGCCTGTATGGTACCCTGTGTTTTGGGGCCATCACCCTATTCACTGCCACGATCAATGCTGCCCATTTGGTTTCCAAGAGTCCTTCTGAATTCTAGATTGTTATGAATGGCCAAACCCCAACCACTTCCAGCAGAGACTTTCTCCAGGGAAGCTGCTCTTGGAAATCTGCTTGGGAAAGAGAGCAGAAACTGCTGCCATTTCTGATGCAAAAAATGGATTGTTATTCCAGGCAGCTCTGACAGTAAGTGAGGGAGCCTGAGCCAAACACTAAAATCTCTTCCTGTTAAGAATCATGCTTAAACCAGGTTTGCAGTTTGAAGGGCCAAAGCTTTTGAGGAAAGATCTCGCAGCACTGATGCACCGTGGAGCCCTAATGCAGCAGCAACCAGGAGAAAATTCTTCCAGTTTTCAGCTCAACCAGGTCAAACTGAGCAGCACAAACATCCCCCCACCTTCGAACGGTGGCAGTTTCTGGACAGCAGCGTGTACAAGATAACCTCCTCTGCCAAGCCACCACCAAATGGTTGGGAGAGCAGCAGAGGAGCTGTGCGAGGAGCCGGGCAGCAGCCAGTGACACAGATCTAATCGCCCGCACATTTGCCCCAAATGTCTCCCTGCCAGGCAGTGACATTTCTGTGCTGTCTCAGCTCGCTCCTCCATCACCATGGCTACAGCAGCCGCCAATCCACGGGCGAGTCCTTCCCGAGTACCAACAAACCCTCTGGGAGATGCTACGAGAGCCAGCCCCTTTGGCAGGGAGACACTTCGGGGACCCCGGGACAATCCACAGCACCAAAAATTCCCCTTTTTTTTCTTTCCCCTCTCCTTTTTATTTTCTCTTCTTTTTTTTCCTTTTTTTTTTTTTTTCTTTTCGAAGCACAAACAATGGAGCTAAAAGGTTGGGTATCAGGCCGATAATCATGAATGACGTGTCGTTATTACACACCACACATTCATTATCTCCCACTCCAGCCATGTCACAGGCGGCTGGAGGAGGGCAGATAACGGGGTGCCTTCATGCAGATGGCTTATTATCAGGATGTTCCAGGAGGGGCTTTAAGACAGTTAGTGATGCTGTTTGCCAGTTAAAGATTAGAGACCCCAGAGAATAATTAACAATCCCAAAACCCAGTTTTTCTGCTGGATTCTTCAGCTTTCTCCCCCCTCCCCCATCCTCTTTAATCTATTCACTCTAGCAGGTGTAATAAAGTGATAAGGACAGGCTCCGGGGATGTTTGTTTGGCTACTACGGGTGTATAAACCAACAATGGATGGTATTTTACTCCTGGCTTTCAGTGGCTTGAATCGAGACCAAAAACTTTGCAGTCCCCTTGCCCACACACAGCCACCCCTCCATGCCATGCTCCTGGCTTCTACCTGGGTGGCTAGGCTTCTTCCCCACCCAAAGGGCCACAGTGGTGGGACAGACTCTCTTTTTTCTTCTGGAGGTCCAAATCACACCTCTTGGGTGTCAAGGTGCCCAATGCCATGATACAAACCCCAGGCTACACTGCTTAGGTGCAGGGATAGAGCTGGTGCTGCTTCCAGCAGCAGTTTACCTGAATACAGCAAGTCTTTAATTAAACTACCTTGGGATAATTTATATGGTAAGTGTCCACCTGCCCAAACTGCTCCAGGGTTGTAGTTACAGCTGGAACACCAACACCTCAAACCCTCATAGCTAAAGAGCCTCAGGAGAGATCGGGGGAACATCAGAGTAAAGGTGGCTTTCAAGAGGATATCCCATTATCTGGGGGTCCAAGAGATGGGTTTCCCCCTCCTAGGTCACAAAGAAAAGCTGTGATACACCTTGTAACAAGGTGGGAATGCAGAAAACCCCATCCTGAATACCTTCTGCCCAAAAGGAGACTATCCTGTCTGCAGCAGAACCCAACCCTGGACATCTTCCTGAATCCCAAAGCTTCAGAGATAATGGCATTATGGAGTGGGGAGGTAGGATGGAGCACCCATGGTGTCCTTCCCCTTCACTGGTGGGCGTGGGGAGACTTGTGAAGGACAACTTCATCCCCCTGCGCTGCGTGGAGGGAGGTGTTGGGGAAGATTTGGCCCCCAGGCAAGGTGGCTTAGGGCCCTTCAGAGAGGTCACTGAGGCTGTGGGAGGTGCCCCTCATCTGGAGGCTCTCAGGTAGAGCCGTGGCTCTGGAGGACATTCCCCAGCTCACAGGGGCGGTGTGGAAGGCACGAGCACTGCCACGCCAGGAGTTGTCTTCCCAATCACGCTCATCCTGCCAGGGAGGGATGAGACATTAAAGCATTGTGCTTTAAAGAGCATCCCGACCCTATCAGCAAGAGATGAGATATCCTAATTATGGCAGTACAGGCGAGGATCTGGGCCGTATCAGCCAGTACAGAAAGGTAAACAAGAAATATAACAATGGACCCTTAACACTCATTAGCTGTGTCAGATAATACCTCACTTTTCTCCCTTTGGGGCTTAAAATCTAATTAAGATTTTCCAACAATAAATTTCATTTATGCTCGCTCCCTTTTGTTCTTTTTAGGATCACACCGAGAAGCATCTGCGAGAGGCTGCACAGCTCGCGGGAAGGCAGCTTCAGTCAGCCTCGGCTTGTGCTTCACAGGCAAGGGAAACTGAGGCAGGACAGCACCCTGGACAGTGCAGAGGTGAGATTCAGCTGGGACATAGCCCTGGCTCCTGCATAAGGTGTTTTCCCCAGGGAAGTGAACGCAAAAGAAGCACTGGTGGTGATAAGACCAAGCCCGGAAGCTTCTGGGCAAGCCCAGCAGTAAAGCCTCATCCTTGTCCTTGCTCAGACTCACAGCCATGGCAGGGTTCTGTGGGGAAAGGGACACCGAGACCCACTGAGCCCTCAGCACAGCTCCACTCCAAACCCACATCCAGGCATTGCAGGGCGAAGAGCTCGGGCATCTGTCACACATTCACCCTGTGCACCGGGCAGGGAATAAACTCCTGTTGTTACTCATTATAAGGGTGTCTTTGCTAACTTCTTTTGCAACTGAGAGGTAAAAAATTAATGGGTTCCCTTCCTCCTGCCACACCCCCAGTCCAAGTGCTGACACGGCAGGAGCAGGCAATGACTAATCCTTAAACCCTGCTGAGTGCAGCAGCACCACTGAACCTTGGGGAGCTTGTTTGTTCCAAACCCACGTGATGTTTGGCACCTGCCAGAATAAAGTCAGGGGAGCAGCCTCCATCACGGGCACAGTGGGGTGGTCCAGGACCCAACCTGGGGCTGGCTCAGCCTCCAGCTGCCCAAGGGAGGGTGGTCGATGGAAACAGCTCTGACATGATGCTGGGGATGCAGACATCCTGCCTTCACATCTGAGGGCTTGACCCCTCTAACCCTTCTGCCTGTTTTCTTCTACTCCTGTGCAATTTCTCAACGAGAGCTGTGATTTCTCAATGCCAAGTCTTTGAGGGCATTTTTGAAATACTCACCTACCTCAGGCTCTAGGGAAAATGCCTTTCGAGGTGGGTCTGTTACTGGAAGGCTCCTGCCTGACTTTTTGTGTCACCACCTGCTAGGGACATCAGCAGCTTCACCTGTGGGAAGTGCACAGCAGAGCCCTAAAAACACCCTGCTCCCCTTAAAACCAGAGGCTGCCAAAAACACCCCTCTTATGAACCTCCCATCCCAGTGCTGCTCCAGCTGGGCTGCCCTTGACTGCAGAGTCCCTTAATCCTTTCCTCACTGGTCAGGAAGAGGACCTTGCACGCCACAGGAGTAACTCATGTTCCAGGAATGGCCGAGGCATCAGAGGTCTCTCACTTCAATCTCCAAATGCCACAGCTTAGAAACACTCATTGGTCCCGTGGTGGCCCTGGTGCTGTCCCACCACAGCAAAAGACAGACCTTGATTAATGAACAGCCTGGCAGGAGCAGGTTGCACTATGGCCAGCTGTCCCAGGACAGCCAGCACTGCCCGGAGCAGCCCCCAGCCACTTCCTGGCAGCATTGATACGTGACTGCCAGTCACAGCCTCCAGCCCTGGAAATGGCTCCCAGCTGGCTGTAGGGCTGCACGTTGTGGTCAGTGGGATTCAGGGAGTGCTGCCTTTCACCCATTAAGCAGCACTGGGAAGTGCTGGATGGTTTCTGTGGCTCAGGAACCCCACCTGGCACATGGAGGGAAATGATGCTCTCACCTCCCTATGCATCCCTTTGAGGCTCTGGGGTGGTCCAAATGCTGAGCATTCCCTGATGTCCTTCATTCTCCCAACTGCCTGAAGGCTGGGAGAGCTGTGGGATGCCAGAAAGTCCTTTGGCTGATTAGCAGAACGACCCTCTTTGCTGTCATAGGCAACAATTCTCTTTATTGCTCACCGGGAAGATATGTACAGAGCGGTAGGTTTGTTCTGACATTAAAATGCATGGTGTAGGTCATAAAAAGGAGGGTGAACTGGGGAGAAAAGAGCAGGTTTTCCATCAGCAGCTCCCTGGAGGGCAGCTGGGGGCGTGGGGAGGTCCCAGGCACACAGCGGGATCCCCTCTGTGTCTTGAACAGGTCAACACCCTCCTGGAACTTGGGACATCAACCTCGCCAGCCAGGTGGGGTGACCACCAGGCAGGAGAGGTGGCACCTCCAGACCTCTCCTGGGGGTCGATGCCCATGTGGGCACCAGCCCCAGAGGGAGAAGAGCATGTCTCACAGGTGGAAAAGATCAGGGGGCGGTGGTGCTGTGGAGAGGTCAGGGCCCCATCGCTCACGGGGGGTGCCAGTGCAGAGGGTCTCTGTGAAGATGCCCATCGCAATAGCGGGAAGCGAATCGAGAGGAAGAGGAGGGCGGCTGGTGGGTGCTGCTACATGGCCGTGGTGATCACCTTCTCCTCGGGCTC
Source organism: Ifrita kowaldi (assembly GCA_013398055.1). NCBI lineage: Eukaryota > Metazoa > Chordata > Aves > Passeriformes > Cinclosomatidae > Ifrita > Ifrita kowaldi. Next base: position 48,211 of record VZRS01004727.1, read on the forward strand.
CACGGTGTTCTCGTAGGCATGCTGGTTCTCTTTGGACCTGCATCGAGAGGGACAAGCGCAGTGCTGAGCTCGGTCTCAGCAAGACCAGCGTCCCCAAAGCCACCACTGAGGTCCTGACCTTGCTGGTGCCAGCTGTGCACTGAGTGAGGGGTGAGGTGGGGACCACAGGGGTCACCCTGACAAGAGGGCAGCCAAGTGTGGGGTGGGAATTGCTCTAATTTTTTTTTGACTGTCACCATCTACGTGGTGACCTAGGGTCACTTTTGGTGGTTTCCTCTGTTGAGAAGGGTGTGATGTAGCATAAGAAAAATGTGACATAGCAGGTTGTGAGGTTGTGGATGGATTGTGGAGCTCAGCTGCAGGGATGGGGAGAGATGAGGGAGAAGGGGGTACTCCCTCACTGCCTTCTGCTTAGCCCCTGGAAAGGTTAAAAGCCCCAAAAGCATGGGACGTGTAAGACCCTGAGTGGGCAAGACCACAGCTCCGCATGTCTGAGCTGTCCCCAAGAGAGCCAGAACAAAGCCTGGGAGCCATGGGGAAGAGGTCTGGGCAGGTCCTTCACCTGAAGTCAGCTGCAGCTGATACATATCTCCCTTCATGGCCATTGGATGTGACAGCATCTGGCTTGTCCTCCACACTCACCGCGTTCTCGACATTTTCCCTGGAGGGAGAGAGGAGAGGAGAGGAGCTGAGACGGAGCAACAAAGGAGCCGTGCAGGGGAGCGGCCTCTTAGTGGTGATGACACTACAGAGACAATAAGGGACCTGAATGTGATTGTGTCCCCGGACACCCTGCTCAGTCCCCTTCCCGGCAGGACAAGGACAAGGAGAAACACCCTCACTGCTGGTTTGCAGAGGCTGTGCCAAGTGCCAGCCCCTGTCTCCGTAGCTGTGACTCCCAGCCCCGTGCTGGCAGTCAGCAGGACTCATTGTCAATGCGTGGGATTGTTTTCTCCTGCTAACTGGTTTTTCCAGTCTACTTCTATGTAATCTGTTGCAAAATAGTCCCCTGTGGATCCCGAGGGACATGGAGAAAGCAGTCAAGGCTCCACTGGTGCTGCAGCCCTGGCGCAGGAGGGCTGTCCTTGTGCACATCCACGTGAGCACAGCCGAGCTGCTCCCTCTCAAAAGCAAGTCTGGATCGCTTGCAGAAGGAACCACCGGGCAGGGATGGGGTGTCCAGCCTCAGCCAGGCTCCAGAAGCTCAGCTCTGGAGCAAGCCCGTGGCCTGAGCAGCACCAGGGGGATTTCCTGTAGAGGGTGGGTGCAGGTGCACCCTGCATGCACGTCCCTGCCTCCTCCAGCACTTGCCCAAGGGCAATTTCAGAGGCTTCTGCAAGGAACAGCCTGGCATAAACAGGCTTGAGCTGATAGCTGCTGTCACAGTGACAGCACAGAGCTGGCAGGGCTCCAGGCTGCTGAGCCTCGCTCCCGCTCTTCTGAAGAAAGGCCAGATTAATTAAAACAAGGCACCATCCCTCCTCAAGCCCTCCTCAGCATTCTCTGCCTCCAGGCTGGGAAAAGGCAGCCAGGCACAGGCAGCAGTGGGAAACACCATCTCTGCCTGGCACTCCAAGGGCTGGGGGTTCCTTCAGTTTGAGGACAAAGGTTCCTCTTTGGGAAACAAAGACTACAGCGGCAAATCAGACCATAAATATATATATATACACACGTTGTATTATGCATTGGCCTGGAATACATCCCAAAGGGACCTGTTTTAAATACACCTGGGGCTAAAGCTGACCTGCTGAGCATCAGAGTACAGCCAAACTCCCCAGTTCCTCAGCCTGGAGAGGCTGCAGGAATGCACAGGTACAGGAAGACTCCAGCACCTCAGGGTGCAAAGCCCAAAGTGACCACACAAGTGCAGAGGAACCGGTAAACAGGTATGGGATGCTTTTGGTCTTCATCCCCTGCTGCCTTTGGGCTCAGATTCATGATCAGGTTACTGCAACTTAGCCAGCTGGCCTTGCTTGGCTGAGCAGGAGCAGCAGCCTGTGACTGCTTGGCCGGCATCAGGCAAGAGGTGACCCATCCCACAGAGCCTTTTTCAGATGAATAAAGACACCACATCTGCCTGTGCTGTGGGCTCCAGGTGGAGAGCACTGCCACGGGACTCCCTCTTCTCCCAGCTCCTCTCAGTGTGTTCTCACGACTTGGCTCTGTCTGCTTTGCAAACAAAGCTGGTTTGGGCTTATTGTCCCGTGGATATAAGGCTCATGGGAACTGCACCCCCGAAGCCATAGAAAACCGGGCTGGGCCAGCCCCCTGAACGTGCTCCCATGTAATCCAGCCGCGATGCTGTGGCTTTCCCGCTCCCAGCACAGCGCTTTCTCATGGCAGCGTTTGTACGGTGCAAGCTCACACCTGGCAATCAGTAACAGGGATCAGAGACCAGGAGAGGGAGAAGAGGACAGGGAGATGAGGACAGGCAGTCTTTGCTCTCCCCGCCCACCTCTCGGCACAGCAAGCACGGTGTTCCCAGCCCTGGCACAAGCAGAGAGGCTGCTGGAAGTGACACGTGTCGAGGCACTTAAGCCCAGCCCAAAGCGACCTCCCACACTTACACTTTATCCTTACACCAGAACCTGTTGACCACGAAAGCGATGGCCACCAGGACTAGAAATACAACCACTGCGATGACACCCTGTGACCACGGCTGGAGGCTGCCCCGGGCTGCAGGGAAAGAAGAACGCGCATTAGAAATTCATCCTCAGGCTTTGTCTGCCGAGCTTCTCCCATCCACCTTGAGCAAGCTCCAGATGAGAGCTTGGTCCTGCAGAGCTGAGCAGAATGTGTTGCTGTCAATTCAGGCAGGTTTACCTGAGTGACAACAATGAAATCAAGTGCAAGTAACAGTGGTTTTGCTGGTGTTTGCATGTGGAATGTTGTGCCTTGCAGCTTTGGGGCCCCAGTTACCCTGACATATACATACAAATACATCTACACGAACCTTGAGGGGCTGGTGACTCTCTGATGGGAGAAAAAAGGGCTGAGGGACATGGAGGAAGGGAGAGAAGGAGAATGTTTGCCAAGAAAGAAGGCAGAGGTGTTTCAGCAATCTGCTTATTCTCCATCCCCAGATGCCACAGACAGCATTCCCAGGATATTTTCCAAATATTGACCGGTAAAATAAGGACTCCATAACAGGGAGAGTGTAAAATTTGGTTGCCACTCTCACAGCCAAAAGTTCTCATTGTGGATTTTGGTAAAATGCACCATTCAACAAGTTTCCAGGGCAGCTAATGATTTATGACAGAAGCTGAAGGCGGATGCATTCAGAGGAATAACCTCAGCACAAAGGCCAGGCAGGGCTGGCAGGGTGCCCAAGCAGCATTGGGGTGGTGATGGGGCACTGGGACCTGTATTCCCATTTCCCCCAGGGATGGAACGGACTCACATGTTCATTTTTCCCTATCCAGACCTGAGCAGGAATCCAGCCACGGGTGGGAAGGCTGTGAAACACATGCCTGGATGTGGGAAGAATGCAAGAGCAGGGCAGTGAGAAGAGGAAAGCTTGTCCCAGCCGTTGCTGGGATGGCTGCTCCTTGCCTCCCACTCGATTTTGGACAATGGAGCATTCAGATAGTCAAATGCATCCCTAGGTGCTGTCACACCAGCACCAAAGGACACCTTGTCCACACAGCCACATCCCTTTGAGATTTAATTACTGTTTACTCAGACCAGGCTTTTCCTCATCTGCTGGTGAAAACACCAACCCTCACACACAACGTGGTCCCTCTGCAGGGGCAGGTGGGGCAGGTGAGGGTGACTCCTGCCAGCCCCAGCATCAGCCTCAGGACACTCAGACCCAGACCCAGCCGGGGACAACTGCAGGGCTGAGCTGCCACAGGACGAGCAGCTGGTACTTCAGTCTCCCTCAGGAACTTTACGCTGAATGCTTCCTCTGTCTCACAGGAGACAAACCTCTGCTATAAACAGAAAATAATCTTTACTAGCAGTAGTAAGAGTAGGCTGCGTGCGCCACACGTGCAAACTCCTAACCCACAGCCAGCTTCACACTGGCTCTGCTGCTGACAGCTCTCCCCTCCTCCCTCTGATTTTGGGGAGGAGGACTGTCTTTTGGTAAGACCCCCACCTCCTTGAGTCTTTACTGCAAGAGACTTTTATTTAAAAAATAAAACAACAACAACAACAACAACAAAACTCTGCATCCCCGAACAGAGCTCTTTTTTCCTTTCGGAAGTGAAATCAGCTTGGCCAGCTGACTCACCAGCAGTGCCAGTCTAGAAAGCAGTGGCACCCCCGGGCACAGGGCTGCAAGAACAGCCCTGAGTAGCATCTCTCAGCCCCCTCTCCCCAGCAGAGACCTTTGCCATGTTTACTGCAAGGCCCCGGGGCAGAAACTCGAGCAGGAGGAATTCAGATGGAAATTCCCTCTCGTATCAGCATGTTTTGACTGAAATGCCACTGTATCAGCAGGCTGCTGGTGGTGGTAGCAGGCGGTGATGGCACCGGGGGTGGTGACGGCAGGGAAGAGCAGGGCTTGGTCCCCTCCTGCTCTACTGGTGGGCAAGGAGGCTCCTGCCCTGCTGCCCACCACCCCTGTGAGTGCAGCCCCAAACTCACCTATTGCCTCCTGGCTGAATTTTGGCTCGCTTTGCATCCTCCCTTGCTCTGCCCTTGGCTGTTGGCCACATTTATTTATTCATTTATTAGTTGTAGTTTACTTTTCCTGCCAGACCCAGGGTTTCCAGCCTAAGCCTAGAGGGGGGGTGGTCAGGTCCAGCCCTTTGTGAGGTTTGTGCTGGGGCTAAAGGAGTTCAAGGTCAAGCAGGGAATGAAGTCAGCAATGACTTGAACTGCCAAATTTGCATCTCGTGATCTTCCAGGAAAGGAGGGGGGGAAGAAAAGTGGTAGGAAACCTCCTTGGAGCAACCATACTCAGGAGGCACTGGATGTTTTTACAAGTGAAATCTCACTCATGTGGCTGTTTCCACCAGATTCCAGAGCATCTAAAGCCAAAAGGGAAAACACCAAACCAAAATCAAGAGGTTCTGGCTTTGAGAGACCATGTAGGGCCTGGCTGCAAGGGGAGATAAGGGTGCGAGGGGAATGGCAAATGCCTCTGCATTGGCCTGAAACACCAGCTGGGAAACTTGCGTGGGCAAAAGAAAGGAGGAATGGGGATCAGGCAGAAGCAAGAGCTTGATAGGATCTGTCCAGGGAGTAAATGTTTGGGTCCCAGCCCTCGGGGGCACTGCCTGGCTGGAGTCCCACCGAGCACACCCTGCTGCCCTGCCAGGAGGGATGGCTGAAAGGATGAGCTTTACCTGTGGAAACAGGACTGTGTTCCTGGAAAAACGCTTTACTGGGGATGCCCCTCCTGGGTCAGCCTGTGCCTCAGGCTCTGCCACCTCCTCTCTGTTTCACTCCACGGTAATGATGGGGCTTTCCCTCACAAACAAGATCTCCTAAGCCAAACTAAGCAATGTGGAATCTGCAGCCCTGGCAGATGTGTCTCCACACACCCACAGCTACCAACCAGACCAAGGGAAGTGCCGGTGCCAAAACAAGCCTGTGCACTTGCTGCAATTCCATTTCCATTCTCAACAGCTAATTTGAAGACACAGACCTGCTTTTTAACACCTCTTCCCTGAGTGTTTGGGCAGCTTTGGCTGACCTGTCTTTTCTGCTCTCTAAGGAAGCTGTGCCAGGCTTTGAATCCTCATTAAAGGATTTCTTTTTTTTTCACTCTTTCCAAGCAACAGCAAAACTTTTAACCTTGCTGACAATGAACACCCCAGACTCTTAAATCCTCAGCAAGTTGGTAAACAAACACAGGAAGAGCGGTCAGGGCTGGGGCATCAGGAGGAGAAAGGGGGAGGGAATTTTCCGGGACTTTGGCAGCACCAGATGAGTTTTAATTACTCCTCGTTATTTCTAGCATTAGAGAAGCCCTTCAGTGAATTTCCTAAAAATAATACCCTAGCCGTAGGAAATTTCTCTGTTAAGTCTTTGGGAAGAAGAGAGCAATTTACCGGGGAAAATATTTGCTTCCTCTCCTTAGCAATGATCAACATTACAGATTAACAGGAGGATCTGAGAGCTCAGAGAGCGACCCAGAACAACACTTGCTCAAGGATAAGAGTGACAAAAAATAAAGAAAAAAAAAGCCTTCAGAAAACAGATTACTCATCTGAGTGCACAGTCCTGCCAGAGGTAAATCAGAGCAGTTTATCTCTATGCAAGCAGCTCAGATAAACCTCAGGTGGCAGTTTCAGCCTTCAGCAAAACAGGTAGAAAGTCTCTATGTTCCGGCTCCGGCAAAACCTCTCAACCCACAGGACACCCACCTATCCTGACGTGAAGCCAGAGCTGAAGCTTAGACAGGAGCTGGGATGTATTTTCCTTTCCCAAGAGGATTTTCCACAGTTGTTCCTTGTCCCCCCACCAGCAGCTCCCACCTGCCCGGTGCCGGGCGCACCTTCCTGCCTCGATTTCCCCGGGATGTCGGGCAGCTGCCAGCACTCACCTTCCTGGCAGAAGGCAGGTTCCAGCTGCAGGAGCAGTCCCAGGAGGAGCAGGCAGCGGGCAGGCATGGTGGCAGCAGGGCCGGGGCTCCCGGGGCACGGAGGAAGAGCCGGGCGCTGCACTTGGGCACGGCGCCCTCCCACAGGAATGAGCGCCTGGTCAATTATCAAACACCTTAACGAGGGAGGCTCTCACCTGGTTATTCAAATCCTGCTGGGAAGGGGCGGGAGGTGCCTCTCTGCCTTCTTCCGTGGAAGCTGGCGGGGAATTTGGGGCACGGTGACTTGAACCTGACAGTCCCCTTAGGTAGGGCGTGGAAGGGAACTCAGGCACAAAATATTTGCGTCAGTCCAGGAGGAAAAAATGACACCCAGATGGGTAAAACTCTTCCCCAGTGAAGCTGTGGTGCTTGGGGAGCGTGGTGTCCCCCAAGTCCCCTCCCCACAGGGGGAGTCCAGCAATGCCCCGGCTCTGACATCCCTTCCCACCCTCTGGGACCCCCACCCACTTCCTTGCTCTTTTCTTTTCAGCAAGTGTCACTAGCAACCCAGCAAAACACATCTGTGACTTGAAAATATCCAGTTAATAAACCAGACTCGGTGCTGGGTACTGCCTCTCACCTCCCACACCTTGTTTAATGGTGACACTATTAAACAGAGCAAGCCCAGCCCTATTTTATTGAGTCATCAGGACTGTCTCCAAAATTTCTTCAATACCGGAAGAGGTAGAAAGAGCCAAAGAGCTGCAGCAGGCAGCAAGGCTTGCCCTTCACAAAAGCTGCACAGATGCTGCAGGACAGAGAATGTTGCAGGCCCCTAGTTAAGCAGTTTTCCAGCCCATGTCAAGTTTGGATGACTGGCAAACCGCCCTCCACAGGAAGAATAAAAGATATTTGTCTTCACAGCTGAGAAACCTTAGTTGCTCCTGAAGGAAACTATAAAATTGTGAGCCAGAGTTTTCATTGTCACTCTTCTTGTGGTGTGTCACAGCATCTCTGTAAGCCCTCAGCAGCATCTGAGCCCCCAGCCGTTGGGTCTGGTGATTCCCCCTCCAGGGACCCTGCGTGGTGCTCCATCCTGAGGAGCAAATAACACTTTATCTGCATGGGACCCACGTTCAGGAATGTGCAGCACCCTCAGGAATACACACCCACGTGAGGAGGACTGCCCTCCTTCACCTCAACTCTTTACCCGACATTTACAGTAATATCATTTATCCTGAAGACGAGCCAGATCTGGCTTGAGCTGTACAAGATCGAAGGCCAGTTCCCAGCTCTTTCCCAAGTTCCTTTCCATGGCAAGGTCCCCAACTGCAATGTGGGATAACTCCACTTCCAACCCCACTAATTTTTGCTTGCAAACTCTGTGGGGCAGGGACTTTCCTGCTGCACCCAGCAAGGAAGTGTCACAACAGGGGCTGACCCGTAATTAGGCCCTGTAAAACAATCTAATCATATTACAGAGGAAAAAGAATGGCTTGTGAATAAGTAAAAACGAGAGTGAACTTTGGGTTTCCCATGACCTGCTTCCACATTATCTGGGGAAGAGCGCAGAGCTGGCCATCGCCGCTGCCTGCCTGCTGCTTGTCTCTTTGCAAAAGCCCAGCAAAAGCAGCCTGGTGTTCGGAGCAGAAGGCTTTATCAGCAGATCAGAAGTCCTAGAGAAGCCGGTCCTGCTGCTGCCCCTGGGAAATTCAAGGTCTGAGACATTCTGCTATTGCTGTCCACTCCCCTGTCACGCCTGGGGCTGGGTCCTGACGTTCCTTGTCCTCCACGTGTACTCTGGGCTGTGTTATCACCCCAGGGCTCTGCCCAGCATAGCTCCAGGGACTCTGGGCTGATTTCCCGAAGATAGGGATGTCTCAGGGATCCACTCACGTGCCATGGTGTTTTGGGGCGATAGGACGTGACAGACCACACCCTGGGATGACGGCAGGGCTCTGTGCCTTCCAGACAGGGCTCTTGCTGTCTGCTCCATCCTGAGGAGCAAATATCACTTTACCAAGTGCTTGTTCTCACATTTATGTGAAAGTTAAGACAATTCAATGGTTTAATCGTTTTGGGCTCGTGATGAAGCCAGGGAATCACTCGGTGCTTATCTCAAAGCTCCCCTGTGCTCCAAAGCATGTTTAGCCCCCGCAGCTATTAGGAAGGTACGTGCCTTTGTGACAAAGCTCCCGTGGCACCTCCCTGGTTGCACGGCCCTGGGTCTGGCCTGGGGTGAAGAGAAGTTGCAAGTCACTGCAGCGGCCTCACTGCAGGGGCAAAGTCTGAAATTTCAACAAATTATTTGCCAGCAGTGTTTTGCTTTTGTCACCCTGTCCGTGGCTTGGGACCTGCAATGACAAATAACTGTGTTTCTGCTGCAGTATGCTGGAAATCTTGCTGTTTCTCTCATTTAAGCCTTCAGCATCACCCAGCCGTGGTGAGTCAAAGCCCTACAGGCCATTTTAGAGCTGAGGGAAACCGAGGCACAGCAGGACAGATCACCCTGGCAGCATTTACTCAAAGCCAAGTGGAGCCAGAGCCAGCTCAACGCTTTTCCAAGGACCCATGTGAGCAGTTGCCTGTACAACAGGCCTTGCACAAAGCAGGGATTGGAATTTCAGGTTTTACACTGATAGCTTCCAAAAATTGGTGATTATTTCCTCTAAAAATACATAACTTTAAGGAAAAATTAGTATTTGCTCAAAGCAACATTCCTGGATGATACATCTCAAAGCACAGATGCCGGTTCCTCTTTGAAAAACATTGTGGGACTCTGCGTTTTAATGGAAATTGTTTTTCTTTCTCCTTCACTTCCTTCCTTCCTCCCTCCTTCCTTCCCTCTTTCATCCTCTCCATTTCCTCCCTGTCTCCCAGAGAGAGCCATAAAAATAAAAAAAAATACTATATGGGAGCAAACCTGAACATCCCCTAAAGAAGAGATTGTATTTTTCCTAGAAAAGTAATTATAAACTTATTACATTTCAATAGCTGCTACAAAACATAAAAAACCCACGCCAAAAGCAATCCCCACCAAAAAAACCCCAAAAAACCTCACAAACCAAATTTATAATTTTTTGTTTCTTTTGACATTTACCACCCAAACCAAATTATTTCTTGCTTGTGCATGAGTTCTCTCATTTCCCATTGACCCTTGTCTTTCAAATCCTGCCTGCTATGGATGCTGCCAGGAGACAACCAGGAGCTACAACCACTGTGAAAAGGGCATTTTCTTGGCTCAGTGTGCCAGTGTGGGTAAAAGGCAGCAGAAAAAGGCAGCTCCTGCTCGGGCTTTCCATCTATCACAGCTCTGTGCCCCACTACTCCCCTTTAAAAATGCCTTTAAACTGCAATATATTTTCTTATTTATGTGCTGTTGAAAACCACAGTGTGGCAAAAGGGCATCGTCCCACACCGGCCTCAGCCTGGTACAGCCTTCATTTGCCTTCAAGATCTGCTCAGCAGCACCACTGTGGCCCGTGAGTATTTCATGGGACATTCTGGATGATATTTTTTACACCAGTTGATTTTGGGACGGATCTCTGGGCAGCATTCACGCCCTCCGCTGTCTGTGCTGGGGCCTGACGCTGCTGCTCCCTCATCTAAGGGCAGCACTGGGCTCTCTCCTCTATCCATTGTCCCCTCTGAGCTCCCTGCTCCTCTGTCCCTCACATGAAGAGCTGCCAGGGCTCTGACAGCACGTTCACATCAGCCTCAAGGCCCACAGCCTTGGAAAATTAAGGCTGAGGAAACACCTCCCTGCTCTGCCCCGCCTTGCCCTGGGCTGGGAGGAATCAAACTAAAAATCCCTGAGACAAGAAGAAACCCCACCTTGCCTCTCTTCTGCCTTATTGTTGGGGGATGAGCCTGCAGCTGGGATTCCCCCTGGCTTTTCCATCTCTTCAGAGGGAATATTGCACCCCTAATCCCCTCGGAGTGTGGGGGAAAGCGCTGCTGCGTTGCTGGAGTGGCAGATAGGAAGGATCCCAATGTGTGATGCTCAGAAAGGGAGGAAGGAGCTGACTTTGCTCTGGATATTCCCTCCTGCCCAGGGATATCGAATGGAATGAATAATTTGCTATCCGATCATCTCTAATCTTCATCCCATAAAATCAGCAGCAAGCTGGGAGGGTTTTTGAAGCCTCCAGCTGCATTTGCTGATAAGACATGAGGCAGGAAAGATTGGAAGCCCATAAAAATGATAATCTCAGGCTTCAGTGTAACTTGGTGGAAGGGTTTTCTCCTGTCCTTTCATTAAGGATGGATTTCATGATCTTCCTTAAATAACAACAAGCCTTCTCACGAGGAATCTCCCACCCGAAAACTGATTGCATCGTCATTAGGAAATAGGAGACCAAGAAGCCAGGAAAAAATAGATGGAGCACAGCTGAGCTCAAGGCTAAGGCCAAGGGGTGGGAGGAAAAGAGGGAATTGGAAATAATTTCTGAGCACAGAGAGAATCTTTAGGCAGTGGGCCTCTGCCTGGGAGAGTCAGGCACTGGCACCATGTCAGGCTGCTGGGCACAAGCCTGACCATGAGCCTGGACGTGGAGCAAAGCCTCCTCCTGCTCATCTTTCACCTCCTTGGCATGAAAAATATCCCATTTCAGTGTGATTTGATACAGCATCCTCTACACCAGCCCCAAATTCAGTGAATCTGGAGAGAAGAAGGGAAAGGGAACAACCCAACTCACCAACCATTTGCATGTGAATCTCAACCACTACGGACAAAACAAGGAGAAGAGAAAGGTGGCTGGCTTGGTGAGGATGGAAAGTTTCAGGAAATAATTATCTCAGATGCCAGAATAGGAGAAAATTAAAAGTGTAAACTATAATCAGATGTTAAGTTGCTTTTCTTCAGCTAATTGAAATAATGTTTTCTCTGCTACCCACCACTCTACCCCTTTCAGATGCTAATCCCTATCAAACATGGACTTACAATTACAAATTCATAGGCATTTTTCCCAGGAGCAGAAATTGCTTTGCCCTGTAACCTCTAAGATGAGGTCTTAATAGGAATTCATGAGCAGTCTCTGGTAAAGCTTCATTAGCCGGAGAGAATAGACAAGGGCAAGTTGTGGTGCTCCCTAACCACTCTAGGGAAAAATTAATTTAAATTACTTTGTAAAGTAACAAGGCCAGATAATGTGTTTCCTTCTTGGATTATTGTTTTCCAACACCCTAATGTGTGGGCAGATTAGGTTACTTTGCCTGTCTTGATGGTGGTCAGGCTAAGTTGGGATTTATGGAGTGCAGAAGCCTTTGGAAACACTGACCCCTTGGGCCAGAGCTGGATGGAGTTGAGGTGAGGACCTGGCTGGATCTCCCCAGGCTGGGTTGCTTGGAGGCCGTTGGGGAGGCAGGGGAAACCACCCCCAGCACAACTTCAGCACAGCCTAGAAGAGAATCTCAGCTTTTGAAGGTGGCACTTCAGCGTTGCCCTGGCTGAAAACTGATCCAAGAGTCCTGCTGTGCTGGGGCAGATTTGTTCTGTGGAGGTGAGATCTTAAGCAATGCTGAGTTCTGTGTTTCCAAGGGCTGGACCAGTGTGGAAAACCTCTCCCAGAAGTCTCTCAGCAAAGCCACCGCATGGGACTGATTCCCAACCCGCTAAAACCCAAAATGCACTAAAATATGCCGAAAATCAAGCCTGCAGCCCCAGGAGGGGGAGGCTGTAATTTCATACACCCCCTCCAGCCCTTGCCAAGCCTTTCCAAAAAGAGCTATAATTCTCTTCCCCTGGCACCAGGCTGGGTGCTCTTCATGCCGGTGTGGGTTTATGGAGCTTTGCAGAGAGCCAAGCGAGGGGCCATGGGAAGATGTGGTGATAAAGCCTTGGCAGAGGGGCTGTGACTCTTCTCAGCACCCTGGGCTCGCAGCCGGACTTTGCTGGGCACTGCCAGCTCCCGGCATTATTCACCTGAGACTTGTCACACAAGAATGGGCCAGTCTGGCTAAACCCTCACGGGATTCGAGCATCATTCAGCGAGGAGACAAAGAGTTCAAAGGGCCTTTGGGCAACAAACAGCACTGATCATCTCAGCTGATTAAATATGTTCCCAGCTGATGTGGGAGTCCCAGGAGACCAGCCTGAAGCTGGGAAGATTTATGGACAGCTACCTGAATTGGAGAGGGAATGTATTGATTTTATTCCTGGCTGCTGAAGGGGTTCTCTGTTGTTTTTCAGAGCAAAGAGGGCTGGTGAGGGATGCATCGAGACAGAGGGGTAGATAGGTAGGTAGAGGGAACCAGGGACAGAATTCCAAGCCACCTAATCATTTTCTTGTCCCCATTTACCTGGGAGAAGATAAAAACCCCATGGTTCTATTTTCTGTCAATCTCCCATCCAAAACTGCAACACCTCAAGACGAGACTATTGCCCAAGGATGCAGGTTTATGTCATCCCAGCTTCTGCAGTCACTTGAATTTTTCCTCCCCATCAGCAACCTATTTCTGTCCAAGCTCTGACAAATTCTGGACTTCCTTTGCTGGTGACAAGCCCTGAGTTTTGATAGCTCCAAGCACAATTAAATGTCCCCTTGAGTCTTCTTAACTTTGCTGTCTCACAACAGGCAGGACCAAGCGCCCTGGAAGGTAGAGGAGCATCAGGAAAGGCCATGTCCCGTGAGGAGGATACCCCTGCAGGACTGTGTAGGTCCCCAATGGGTAGAGAAGAGCCTGCATTCAGCAGGGCACCCCTGCTCAGCTCCATCTGAGGAAGGTGATTTCCTTCCTCCAGCCCTGCAGCCTTACTGGGGCAGAGGAAGGGCCCTGGGCAGAGTGAGGAGCATCCCCAGCACAGGAGACCAGCCTGAGCATTCTTGAACTCTGGGCTCCAATCAACCAGAGCCCTGCCAGCAGGCACCAGCCCTATCTGTGCCCACGGTCAGCAGCAGAGGCAGCAGGTTTTCAGGTGGCATCTCTCTCCTCTTGCTTCTCAGAACCAGGGTTTTTGCTTGGAATATGAAGGGAAAAAAATAACAGGGCCATCGGCAGCAAGTGAAATGAATCTAATAACCTCCACTTCTTTTCAACGAGCTCCAGTTGCTGCTTTACAAGTGTACTCCAGCCCTGGCGAGTGGCAAACAAAAGCTCCCCTCTCCTTCTCCGTGCCTGTTAAACAGCTTTTTTATTTCAGCGAGCTGCATCTGCTGGGTGGCAGCCGCAATTACCATAACACAGGGGCAGGATTTGGCCGGGATGCTTCCCCCTCGACTCTACAACAGGCGGGAGCCTCGGGCCGGTAGAAAAATAAAATGAAGAGTAGAGGGCAGGGAAAAAAAGATTGAATGCATGGAGTCACTTTTCTGGCTGCCACCCAAGCAAACAAATGCAGGTAACGGGGGAGATGGGGAAAATCACATCGTCATCTCCTCAGAGCAATGGCTTCTGTTGCTGGGGAAGGGAGCGGGAGGGACATGGAAAAGCCAGAGGGATTTCATGTGAGTCCAAGACCTGAAAAAGGCGTTTCTCAGGGTATATTGAAGTTAGGAGAGCTTTTTGGGAAGCTTAAACCGTTCCTGAGGCTTTGGAGGCTGCCGCCCCCCCCCCATCATGCTGCTGCAGACAAGCTAAATGCCGTGAGATGGGGACAGGGATCCAGGGCTCCTGCAGGAGGGACAAGATTGATAGGAAAGGGCTGAACAATGCCAAAGTGTGCCGTTGTGCCACAGCAGCTCAGAACAGGCTGCTCTTGCATCCAGCCCTGAACAGGTTTTGAGGACAAAAGGTGAAGACCCCCGAGAGATGCCTTTGCCTGGGACTGAGGAGGAGAGGCTGTTTCCAGGACTGGGTGGGACATTAATTAGGACTCAATAAATAGCAGGGCATTGGCACAGCCGCCGGTGCTCCCACTGGGAAGTGTGAGTCTTCACAGGGTCACCTCGCCTCTGCCGAAATCCCAGGAGACTCGGCTGCCTGTGCTCCTCTGGCAGAACCAACAGCCACAGAACCCACTGCGCTCACGTTCCAGTGAGTGGGGACCTGCAGACAGCACTGAGACCTCCAGAGCCTGGCTGAGCTGGGGGAACACCAGCTGCCCCAAACTGTCTCTCTACCTTTCTACCCCAGAATACAAAATTCTTCAGGAGAACAGCGGCAGTGTTCAAATAGAGTGGGTTTAACATAGCGATTATCCGTTTGCGGTAACCTCAGGAAAACCTGTACAGGGTGGAAGAGGGGAAAAGGAGAGGGAGGAATGGAGAAGGGGAGAAGAGGAGAAAGAGAGAATGGGAACGGCAGAGAGGAGAGAAGAAAGGAGAAGGAAAAGGGAAAAGGAAGAAGGGAAAGGACAGTCTTTAACACGCTTTATTCTGAAAACACCAAGAAAACACGAAACCCCGTCGCTACCGAACCGCGGTGCGGGCGCTGCGCTCCCGCGGGGCCGCTCGGGGCGGGGGGCGGCGCCCTCTGGCGGCCGCGGCCGGGGCGGGTCC
>VZRS01004729.1:401-106224 GCA_013398055.1 Ifrita kowaldi
CACAAATCACAGAGCGCGGCGCCGCCTGACGGATGAGGAACCGGCCGCTGCGCCCGCCCACAGGCGGCAAGCGGCCAATGGGCGGGCGGGAGCTGCTGACGGGCGGCGGACGGGGCCAATAGCGGCCCGGGGCGGGGTGAGGTGAGGACGCGGCGCGCGCGGGGTCACTGTGGGCGCCGAGGGGGCGGCGGGAAGCGGAGCGCGAGCCGCGCTGAGGGCGGGCTGAGGGCCGCGCCGGGTCCCGGTGCCCCGGTCCGTGTGCCCGTGCCCTTGTGCCCTCCCACTGCCCGGCCCCGGTGCCCGCCGGCGGCTCCCTCCGTGCCTGCTCTCCTCTCGCCCGGGTCACGGTGCCCTCGGGTCTCGCTGGCTGCGGGCCGACCCCCCTCCGTCCCGCCGGGACCGGTCCCTCAGCCCAGGAAGCCGACGGGGGCTGCCGGCGACGGGTGTGGGGATCTATGGGGTTTTGGGGCCTGTTTTCCGAGGCTCTAAGAACCGGAGAGCGGCGAAGTGCGGGCTGGCAGCGGGGCCCGCGGGCTGTGGCAGCAGGTGGTGGCACCGTGTCACGCCGCACGTGAGCTCCCCTTGGCAGGAAAGGGAAATAAACCGCTAATGAGAGGGTTTAGATGCTGCCAGCAGCACGGCCGTGGCCCCTTGCCCGAGGCAGGCTCTGCGAGGCTCCCTGCAGCGTGCTCAGAACACGCTCAGGGGGCTCACTGCGAGGTACGTGTTAACCAGGACCGAAATATTCTTTGCTTGTTGCTTTAGTTCCCTCACGCCATGAATCTGCATGCTTGGGGACTGCAGTGTCTTTGGGTAAGGCATCAGTGCTCCCTAAAACACAGGAATGGGTAAAAACTTAACAGTTTTAGCACTTTCCGTTTTCTCATGTGAATATCAATCATATCTGATTAATAGTTTTACTTCAGAAAAACTCTCCCAGGTTACTGGAGCCTTTCCCGTGGTGGTAGAGTTAAATTACCTGTGATGGTGGTAAAGAGGTTCCTTGAGGTAACTGAACTGGGTGAGCAGTTCCAGAGGCAGTCAGCGGCTGACAGGGGATCTGCTCGTGCTGTGCTGGGAGGGAGCTGACAGCCTCTCCTTCGCTGCCTCTGGCTCCTGCCTGGGCAGGAAAAGAGCCCAGCAGAGCTGTGACGGGACAGCTGCAGTGCTGAGGTGCTACCAGCAAATCCCTGAAGGTGCAGTCCTGTCATCTGTCCTTTCTGTTTGTCTCTGAAAACTGGACATCATTGGGCTTCTCTGCAGCGGGGGGAAGAGAGAGTATAAATGTGACAGCCTGTTGCGATTCCTGAAACGTCAGTGCAAAATCTTTGCAAGAGTGGGTATGATACTTTTGGGATAGTTTATAACAATGGGGTTTGGTCATTTTTGCCTGCTCTTTGAGAATGTAATCAAGAAAAGTCTTGCAGGACTGAAGACGGGTTCCTTTGTTAAAGCTGTCCCTGCTGCATTTGGAAATATGGTTACTAATAGTCCAGTCTGGAATTACATCAGAGTTTTGCTGTCATGCCACCATTTTAAAAACAGAGACTTTGAAGCTGCAGCAGCCCCGCTCAGTGAGGTGAAGCCTGGTGAGGGATGTGCTTATCTTGGTGCCCATATGGAGTTCTGTCAGGTGCCAGCATTGGGTGACACTCCCCGTCAAGTATATCTTCCTTCCACAATGGGTTCATAAACACTTCCAGTTGGTGTCCCTGGCCTCTGTCACACTGTGAAACTTAAGAGCTCTCAGTTCAACTGCCTTTTAGGCTCTTCATGCTATGAAAGTTAAGGAGGACGAGATACGGTTGATTCGTACGGAAGTACGTGTAAGAAAAACACAAAAGGGTAGTAAGGAAAACAGGACACGAAATATTAGAGTAAGTCTTTTGATTGTGTGTTGTGTATGAATGCCCTTCAGCATTTAGGCATGTAGGGTTTATGTGAAGCTTTAATGCAGAAGAAAATAACATTAAGTGGAACAAAGCATAATAAAATGCACGGATTTGTCTCTGATCCACAAAAGGGGTGCTCTGAGCTGCACTATTGATAATTTATCATGTGGGTGTTTGACAAGCCCACACATACCCTGATATAACGCTCTGCAGATACAGTCCTCAGTTTCTGTAACGCCCTGGAAATATTTAATTCATAAATCCTGATGCTGAAGCCCTTAAGGTGTCAGAAACATAGTGCTAATGCCTGTGAATCTGAGCAGGTTTGGTTAGTCAGATAAATACCACGCTCCAAATAAACTGCGATGCTAATGTGCAACAGAATAAACATACACAAAATATTAATTTTTTTGTTTGGGTATGTTAGCCCTTTTCTTTGCAAAGAATAATTTTCCAGAGTTTCTGTCTTTAAAACCTTTTCTCTATGAAACTGGAAAAGAATTAATTACGCCATTAATAAAATGCAGTGAGGAGCAGGGGAGAGAATACTTTGGTTTAGCTTTGGTTATGTGTAAAGGTTTCTGTCTTAACGTTTGCAAGGCTGGCAATATTCCTTCATCTAGGAGGAGGGCAGGATCTGCTTGTCTTGTGGAATGAGGGACAAATCCCTGCCCTGCTCAGGGCAATATTTTAATAAGATAGAGGGGAAAGAATCGAGTAATCCAACCAAGCAGGTGACCTATGGTGAGATTGTCAGCCAGGCCAACAGGCAGGTTGGCTCTTTCGAGCAGCATTGTGAGAATGTGACACTGCCTTGGACAGCAATTAAATAATGTAATGGTGCTTCCTGTAGCAGGGCAGCACTGATGTGCCTGGGATGGGGATGGGGACAACTGGTGTGAGTGACAGATGGTGTCATCCAAGATAGTGCTTCTCCCTGATGTTGGACATCAGACTCTACAGGCACCTGTGTTGCTTCCCTGGCCCATCAGCCCCCTCTGGCTCTTGCAGTGCAGTTTTTTGTGGTGGGATGACAGCCCTGTCCCAAGTCTGTCCAGTGTGCTGCGTATACAGATACGATGGTCAGGATTAGCACTGCAGCTTGAAATCATCCCAAAGAGGTCACCTCCAAAACACTGAGCTCCTGCTCTGCAGAGCTTTCTAGCCAGAAATGTTTTCTTTTGAGAGTTCTGAAGGACTTACTGAGTTCTTTGCTGACTGCAACACTTAAGCATGAGCTTGGCTTTAAGTGGAAATGCTCAGATGCTTACAGTTGGTTTGTAATAATTAGTCATTTACAAACTTAAGCCTAATTGTTTTGTCCTTTCTGTCTCATTTTCCTCCTTCCTGCTAAACACCAGTTGCAGGAGGCAGAGGGGACGTCTTTATCCCCTGCTGCTTTCTGGAGAAAGTGTCAGTTCTGCGGTTCTCTGTGTTCTATATTTCTTTGCACCAGAAATGACCCTGCTGCTCTTTGTCGACAATGTTTCCTTTTATCCCTCTCCTGGCAGCTGCTCTTGCTCCATTCTGATGCTGGAACAGCAAATGAATTCCCTCTGAAGCAAATGTCATGCCAGTAAAGATGTTGAAGCAGCAAGAAAATCATCTCTGTCTCTGAAGACTGAATTGGAGACCTTTGTGAATGAGATGTTCTTAAAATAGCTCCACAGTGTGTTATCTTCCCTAGAAGGTGGAGAATTGAAAGCATCACCACAAGGCACTTGTCCTTGTGCGAGCAGCATCCCTAAATGATGGGTTTTGGAGAGGGGAGAGAAGCAGGCTATTTCCTTTTCCTCCTCTCCAGGCAAAAAGCACTGCATGATTTTAATCTCTGTGTGTTGGTAAATTTATGTTTTTTTCCAGGAGTTGCATCACTGCTGCTTGTTTAAATATGTCATGTGTTGAGTAACCTTGTTTTCCATGATCCACTGTTTCTGGAGTAAACTGGTAGCTAAAAGTAATGCCAAGCCACAAGCTGAGCAGAGGTGCTCCGAATTACCCTGTCTAAGGATCAGGGTGGCCATGGCCTCTGTGGAGAGCAGAGCTTCTCAGCTGGTGGGAAGTGCCACAGCCTGGATAGGCTTAACTCAGCACTGAGCTCACGTCGAGCAGTTCAGGTCCTGTCTTGATTCAAGCCTATTGTCCAAGGAAGATAACAGGTTTGGAAATCTTTACTTACATGTAACTTAGGAGTCACTGGTTCACATGACGGAAGCGCCGTCTCTGTGGTAAGACAGACAACAGGCGTTGGTTGTACATGGCGGATTTGGTTAGTTTGGAGCTCTTGCTGAGAT
The DNA here is from genome assembly GCA_013398055.1 of Ifrita kowaldi. Taxonomy (NCBI): domain Eukaryota; kingdom Metazoa; phylum Chordata; class Aves; order Passeriformes; family Cinclosomatidae; genus Ifrita; species Ifrita kowaldi. Next base: position 4,588 of record VZRS01004729.1, read on the forward strand.
TTTTCCACCCTCAGCTAGTTTGGGGTGTTTTGATTCCTGAGAGCCTCAGGAGAGCGTTGGGCCCAGCAGCAGAGCACAGCAGCGGGGACGGCGTGAGCTGCTGGGCTGTGACATCCCGTTGTCCCTGAGTCCAGTGCGGGGCTCACGTCCTGGAGTACCTCAATTTCACGAGCTGTGCAGATGAGCCAATGCTCCGCCGATGCAGGTGCCTTTTGCAAATTCATTGTTGTGTTGTTGCTTCGTAGTCCTGTCCTTGAGATCAGTTTTTGAAGAAACTAAATCTTGCATACATGCACTTTGTAGCAAAAAATGCAGGCTGCACTTATGACATGCACATGAACTGTTGGTTATTTTGTGTATCAAAAAAATTATTGTAACAAATGGAATTGAGGGATTGGACAGTAAAATTAATCCAGAAAAGTCTGATACAACATTTTGCCAGAATCGTGAATAGAGTCTTTTACATGCCTGTGAATATCTGAATACTTTGATTTTTTTTCAACTTGGTGGAAGGGGAATTGATAGATAAAAATACTAGATGCAAAAAGGAAATCACTAATTGAAGAACAGGGCTTTTTATAGTAGTTTCATAATTACATTCATAACATAAATTTAACCAGAAGAAATGTTAAAATTTTGACATCTTCAGTTTTTCATCTTTTGTGTGAAGGTGGAAATAATTAGCTGTACTGACATAAACACAGAGTTTTCAGAGGTCTCTCAGTTGTTTTAAGACTACTAATGTTTTTCGTAGTCCTGTTTTTTTGACATGATGGTATCTCTTTAAGGGCTTTCTTTACCAGATCAGTTCCTTTCCTACCAGGAGAACTAAAGCTTTTCAGCTGTCTGTCCAATTTATCCTTCTGGACTAAATTTCTCATCTCGAGATAACCAGCAGCAACTCTCCCCTCAGGAGATTTGTATCAATTAGTTCCGCACCACTAATTCCTGTGGTATTGGGGCACCAGTGAGTTGTAAGAAAGCTGCTCTGTAAACAGTTAGGGCTGTTGGGGGTTTGTCTTTACTTTTTTTTGTTTAGAGGCCGTGGGTGCCATCGCTGGAGCTCTTGCTCATGCTTACCCTGTCCTTGCCTGCGAGGCCGGGCACTGCTTCACTGCAGAGGGTGTGCAGGGCTGCTTTGGGCTCGTGCTGCCTGGCAGATTTGGGGGACGTGAGCTCTGTGTGCTCTGTGGCTGCAGCAGTGGCCCCGCTGCCACCCCTGGTGTCACCAGCTCCTCACATGGCTGGCCAGGTGTCAGGTGGGAAGTCACTGGCACTGCTGATAACCTGAGTGGCAGATGCAGCCTAGCAGGAAAGCAGGTTAGTCTGCAGCTGGAATGCAGGCCAGGCTTCACCTAATCCCTCCCTTAGCCAGAGAAAGGTGGCTTTAATCTGTTTATTCTGCATTTGGTTGTTTTTTCAGCACTGATCTATCTGCAAATGCCATTGCACTGTTAGTCAGTTTCTATCCATTTGCCATTAGCAGATGTGTTGGAACATGAAGCTGTTTTCAGTCACTCAGTCTAATCCCGGCAGCGCTGTAGGATCTTGGGAATTGCTCTGCATTTACACGGAAGTAAACTATGTATAATGTGTCATTTTTAAGAACATGCTACCAGCAATTTTCGGACTTTTTTTAGACAGCTGATTTTCTTTTTGCTGATGTTTTAGACAAAACTAATTTGATAGGATTATTAGAGGAGGAAAATTAAAACGACAGAATCATCCAGGAAGCTCATTAAAATGGAAACCCTGAAAAAACTGGGTAATTGGGCATTGATTCTGTCCTCTCCCCCTCACTTTATGAGCAGTATTGTATTAAAAGTAGCATATCTGCAGGATGATGCTTCAACATCTGTTACTGCTGAAACAAAATGATTTGCTTGTTTTTTCCTCTCTGTATTCTCCCAACATCTGCATGTGTAGATCTATCCTGTATATTAATCACATCTAACACAGCTCCTTTCCAGGGAAAAGGCATCAAAGGGAGTGGGATCCTCCCTTTGGTTTGGAGAGGGATTCTGCATTGCCGCTCACTTGTATTAGATCTTGGGTGACTGGCTGTGAAATGAATCATGTGAGCGAGGACTCAGAGCTGCTCAGGAAGCCCAGGCACAGGTTTGGTGCTCTGAGGTGTGTTTATGTGGAACAAAGAAGTTCACAGGCTGTAGCCTGTCTGTTTCTTGAAATATCAGTGTCACATTAAATGATTAAACCTATGCAAATAATTGTCCTTATTTTCTGTTCTCAGAATATTTGCAGGGAAATCACATTTTTTAAAAAGTATTTCACTCTGAAGACGCTTGATAATTGTGCTGGGATTTAGATTTTTTTTTCTTTTTAGGCTGATCCAATAAATTGATTCTAAATCTAGCTTGCTGAAAGTTTGCTATTTCAGTCCCTCTGGCTGTGATTATTGTGATAGTAAGCGATATACTTTCTTTGGTTTAAGTTTGAGTATTTGCTAAAACACACGATTGCATGTGCCAATCTTAAAATTCAGTTTATTTACAAGCATGACATTTTTCTTTCTCTTCAGTATTTGTACTATAAAAATACAATTGCATAAAGGTTCATAGCAAGAAAATACAAAAATCTGGGCAATAGCTTTGAAAGAATATCAGGAAATATTTTCTGATCTCTAATTATTATGATGTTGTGTCTTCCCATCTTGAAAGTAAGCATGGGAAATTTAAGCATGGTAAAGCACATGATTAAATCCATTCCTATCCAGCAAAATTCTTGAGCTGGATGTGAAGCATGTGCATAAGTTATATTAGTAACTCATAACTATTCCTTAAACCCAGCCAGTGTCAGACTGACTAAATATTAGAATTGCAAGGTAAATACTGCAGTAAATAAGATAAATATGGGTGCTGGCTTTGCCATGAACTTGTCAGTGGTTTTGACTTCTACAGTCATTTTTATGGCAGTTGAAATCAGAAAAGAATGGAAATTTCAACTAATTTTTTAATATGCTGAAATGTATTAAGTTACACAAAAGAATCCATATTATAGTAATCCTGCATATATACAGGGAAAGAGTACCCAGCGTGCATGGCAGATGGTTTCAAAGGAAATCCTCGAGAGCTAGGATTAAAAAGCAATTTTCAGCAAGTTTAAAATGGGTCTCCATATTTGGGTCACAGATATTAACTCTTTCATTGCAAACAAGTGAGGGAGAAGTGTCGTCAGATTGTTATGGAAATGTTTCTCCTGGTAAAAGCTGACCAGTTCGTGCTGGTGAAGGAAGGTGTGAGCAGGGTAGTTGATTCTGCTCCTGGTCCTGTTCTCACACCAGTGGGAAGCAGAGTTGTGGCATACAGAGACAGGGATATATGGCAATAAATGGGATTCATCATTCCACAGACAAACACTGGCAGGCCTCTGAAAAATAATTTGTGTGTGGCTTTGATCTTTGCCCACTGAAACAAATTTCCATAAAGACAAACTGATAAAGAAGTTTTGACATGTTAGGAAGAGCAGATTTATACCTGTTTACCTGTAGTAAATTATTACCAATCACTTTATTGAAGTGTAAAGACTTTACAGATAGCATTTTTGTATTCCTTTTGGATATGGTGAGCATGTATGATACAGGATAAATAAGAAATTGAACAGCAATATTGTTGCCCCATCAGAGACAGGAATGAACATGGGCTCCAGGTTTTGCTTGGAAGTATGTCTGTGCATGGAAAGTAAGCCTGTTTTTCTCAAACATATTTTAGGGACACACTAGAATTTTATTACTTGTTTTTAAAGGTTGTATACTAAAATCAACCATACCATGCAAACATTGTTCCAGGCTGCAGCTGTTTGGTGGTGGCGTACGAACATGCAGAAATCTTGCCACCAATCTGATGCACAGAAGGGATTCGGTGCAGGTCAGCTTTGCACTGTAGGATCACGAGAAGGCACTGGGCTTTTGGTAGATAAAAATAGGGCAGCAAGTTGGAGATTATTGGCTTTAACTAACTTACACCAGTTAGTAACTGTGTCAGGAGTGTAATTCACTTTTACATCAGTGCTCTTTGTACACTTTGGCAGCACAAAGGAACCTCAAGTTTGACATGAACTTTTCTTTAAAAGACTCTTCTACTTCCAAAGTGGAAATTCAAGTTAGACTTTAAGCACTGTTTATCACTGAGCAATAAACAGAGCAACTGATACTATTTTATTGTGTTCCCAAAGCTCAGCTGGGTGTATTTGGAGTAGATTTAGAAAGCTCTCTGAGCCCAGGTGCCTGATGCTCTGCTAAGTGAATTATAGAAGTAACTGCTGGTTTGAATATCAGCCTAAGTAGAAGTTAATTGTGTTGCTCTCTGGGTATTACATTGGCTGTGAGTTAACAGAGGAGGACTGCACTTCTGACAGGGCTTGGTGAACGTCCTGGTGGGATAGCTAACTGCAGGTGTATCTGCTAAGTGCTAATTAACAATGCTAATGAGAGGTGTTTTCTGCAGGACTCCGCCAAGGTACTTATCAGAGGTTCTCTGCTCTCAGAAAGGAAAATTAAGGTGATGGATGAAAATAAGGTAGCTTTTGGTGTTTAGCTCCTGAACCAGAGCTATAAAGTGTTGGTGGACTCAGGATGAGCTTTTAAAGTTGAATCTGTTCTTCTGGGTTCTTGTTTCACATCGCTATTACAGTAAGTCTGCCTGTGTGCATCTTGATGTGGCCTTCAGAGGGGAAATACAAGTGCTGACATTAGATAGCAAAACTTGAACATCCCAAGCTGTTGTCAATCATCAGATGTCACCAAGTTGTGCTACTATTAATACTTGGGGAAAAAAATTTCGTCTGTGGCAACAGTTATCTTTGATCCCTGTGTTTGTAAATGTGCTTGAGAGCTTTGCCTTAGATTTTTCAAAGACTTGTGTCTTTCAAAGGGAGGCAGAACAGCTCAGTTCAGAGTCTCTGTCATTGTTATCTTCCAGGACTTTTGTTTCAAGTCGTTTTTGAAAGTCTCTGTGACAGGATCTGAGATAAAACCTGATACAGATGTCTTTGGATAGTCAGAGCAATCCGTTTGCTTGACTTAACACACTTAGGATAGATTCTAAATAAACAAATTAGTATTGGCTTTAGAGAATGAGTTGATTTTCTTTACTCATTGTACGATCGCGTATGCGAGAAAAAGCAGTTTCTTGTGTACAGTCTGATGTCACCTGGGTCCAAAGCAGCTTTTTGTATACAGAATACTGTAAAGTAATTACTATGTCATTGTACAGAGTTCTGAGTGCGGGAAACTGTGGCTCTTTAAAGGAGGTGAATACTTTCTTACCTCCAGCAACTCTTATCAGGAAATACTGAAGGGTCAATTCTCTTCAGTCGGAATTTCTTTTTACTTAATCTTTTTGTAGTGTATATTTATTAGTCTTTCAGAGGAGACGACTGAAAGCCTGTTCATGTCAAAGCCATGCATTCATGTCTGATGTAACTGGTCAGACGAAAGCAAAAGCTTCCGTAAGGATAAATTGAGCTGTGGATGGGCTTCTTGGCACTTCTTTATTAATGGCACTTCAAGTAGCGAGTTGAGGAGAAACAGATAATGAAAATTGATTCTTCTCTGCAGGTGTCTCGCTTAGTTTTGGGCTTGGACAGGCCTAATCTGTGAAGATAATTAAAGTTCCTCTATTCTGGACGCTGTAAGTGAATTTTTTGTTGTTTTATAGAAATCTTTAGTAGCCTATTCACCTCACACAGGGAAACAAGTGAAAGTGCCAAATCACAGAGAAATGGTAGGAATTCAGTTGGTGTAGAATTGGCATGTGACCGTATATGTTTGCAAGAAATATTTCTAAACAGCCTTTTACATTCAGGATCACCCTGTCTTCATTCCAGCCATGCTGATGAATCCAGTAGAACCCAAATTGCCAGCAGGATTCCAAAGAAACAGTATTTTCATACTACAACTAGATCAAGAGTCTTGGCATGGTGGAGAGAATCTGCTGTTGCTGTGTGTATTGTATCCGGTTGAGAATAAACACCTGAAGTATCAGCATTGACCAAAATATCATCTAGAGAGGTTAGAGGGCTGAAAAAACTTGTGAATGAAGAATGTTCCCATTGGCAGTGGCACGGGGTGGTGGCCCTGGCTGTCAGTTAGCATGGCAGTTGTTTGAGTTCCAGGTGCCATGATAACATAGGACATTTAAAATACCTTTTACTATTCAATAAACTTCTCCCAGAAGAGGCTTGCCCACTTTAAAGCCTGTCCCTGTGGCAGCAGAGCTTCTGGAGCATCTGGGATAATGCCCCCCTGGAACAGGGAATCGGCTGTAGCTGGCACTGCAGCAAGGCAGAGGATGTGTAGGAGGCTGGGAACAGCATGCCATGGCTTTGACCTTGCTGCAGCATCCCTTCAGGATCCGTAGGACACGGCTCTCTGCTGGTTAACTGCTGCAAGTGGGGGTGATGACACATTTCTTATTTCTGTGAGAGTGTCTTTAAAACAGCTGATACTCTTCCACCAATGAAAGCATGCAAAGAGCTCTTCATATCCCCATTTTCCCCCCAAAGCTGTGGGAACAATTTTCTGGCTTGTAGAACAAAGAAGTTGGAACAGATGACATAGCCAACATCTGCACCTGGCTCACTGAGGAAGCGAATATTTGGCATGGAAGCTGAGCTCCCTTCTGCCAAGAGAGCTGTGCCGATGCAGTTGTTCAGGGATGAAGATGGCATAATGTCTTTTCCTTTTTGACTCTCCAAAGCGATTTTATTGATCTGTCAAAGTAAAAAAATTTTTCGGAAGGAAAATGTCTTTACTTCTAAATATCAGAGGTTAGTCAATGGTTAATGAAACGTTGTCTAACCAGCCCCGATAAGATTTTGATGGTGTATCACTTCAGTTCCGATGGCAGACACATCACATATGGGTTGCCATTTTGATGGCTTTGAATGGTAATCTGACCCATAAAAACTGAAGCATAATATGCAAACTGATTTTTTTCTGGCCTGCCCTGTTCTTGGAGCCATCTGTGTTAGGATGGAAACGAGCCTGCTCAAAACGTGGGCTGCCGGTTTGGAGCTGATCACAGATGGGTTTTAAAGAATAGCCTTGTGTGCACAAGGAGAGGGAAGATGCTCCTGAGCAGGAAGTTTCACTTGAAACCATATTATGTCTGCTAAATCCTGTGGCTTATGGAACAGCCACCAGACCTTTCCCCGAATTCTTCACATGGATTAAGTAAACTAAATTTACCTTCTAAATATCAAGAAAAACCCCACAACTTCTAAATATTGCTCTTCTTCCACCACTGCCTTTTACTGCTATCATCAATAATGGAATAGAGTACGGGAAGCTGACATTACCTGATCCTGTCAGGTGTTTGCAGTGCATCTGTTCAGCAAAACTGGGCACAGTAAATTATTTCATGAGTTTTGTAGATGAGTTTTAATCTGTAGTTTGAATCCTGTTGAACTTTCAGGATCCAGGCTGCTGTTTCTGGATTTCTGTCTTTGACAATTAATAAAAATCTGTGTTGTAGGTGAAGGTGAGTACCTGTCCTCTGCTGTTGCATCTCAGACCAAAAATTCTGATATTTAAGCGCCTAATTCTCACTGTGGTCAATGAGATCTTGGTTTTCTTCTCAATTTGAGAGCCTAAAGTGCTCTAAACTTAGAGATTGACTGACCTTGTCTTATGTGTAACCAAAAGTGTCCTGGTACTATTTATAATCCCAGGAAACACATTAAATAATTTTCACTGGTTAGGAATATGGTCTACAGAACTCTGATTTCTTTTTAAACTCTCTTTAAATCAATGACATTGTCTGAGTGACCGTTTCTTTGTCAGAAAGGAAGCCTGTAGAAGGCGGCACTCATTGATGAGTTTCATGGTCGTGACACACTTGAACATCCCTCTCAAGACATCTTGAAGCCTTTTATTTCCAGGCTAAATAAACACCAATTTCAGCAATGTCTCATCTACTCCCTTTAATTACTGCTGCTGAGAGAAAGTTTCTGCCAATGCAAATGTGCTATTTTGTCATGTCACATCAAATTGCATCAGCCTTATATTTAGGCACAAAAAGAGGGGGAGGCTGAGACAGGATGTGGCTACAAATGGAACCAAAGGGTTTTCTTAAATATAGGCTGAAAATAGACAATCGAGGCAGTGATGCTTTTTCAAGCAAAAATCCATGAAAGGGAAAATCAAGGCTGTGACGGCAGAGCAGGGCCAGGGGTGGGCAGAGGGAGTTCTGGGGGAGGCGGGGTGGTGGCAGGGAGGGGCTGCTGAACTCCTCATTTACGCAGACACCCTTGTGTTGTCAGATGGGTGTGGGGTGCATTTGGGCTATGTTAGCCCACACCTCGTTCCTCTGTGCTGGCTGAAGGAGGTGGGAGCTGTGCTTCGCTCCAGCCTGTGCCTGCCCTTTCCCTGAGGATGTCTCCCCGTGCAGCAATAACTCAGCTCTCTAAACTAAAGAGATTGTGGGAAACAGGAACAGACAAAATTTGAGTGGCTGTCCAGATAAATGGAGGAGACTTTGAACAATCCCTCACACCACTTTAAAATGTAGTGTCTCTACAGAAATAATATTTTTTAAAACTTGTTCTTCAGAAAACATTAGCAGCTTCCCCATGCAAAACACTTTTTACCCCCTCCATGTTGGATCTGTTGAAATCAAATGCATAAATTATGGATGTAATGGAGCTTGCTTTGAACTGATGAGTCTGATCAGAGCCTGGTGGCAATTAAACCGAGTTCTGAAAGATCAGCTGTGTTTGAGAACGAGCAGAACTCAGGGAGGAAGTGATCTGGGGGCGTGTGAGCAGCACCTACTTAGCAAATTGGAAAAATACTATTCGTTTCTTATATCTAAGCACTTGGAATCTCTCCTCAGAAGCAATTGGTGATGATAGAGGTAACATTTTTGTTCTTGTCACCAAGGATAATAAAAATGCAGTAGAAGCTTAGAAAGTTGTGTATTTACAGCACTGTGACAGGTGTAAGTCAAGCAACATTTCAGGCTGAAGCCGGGTCTCTATGGCTGGATGTCACTGGTCCTGGATGGACTGTAAAACATTAAATACAGTGATACTGTCAGTTGTTAAATTCCTTACAACAGGCAAATACCAACCGCAGTGCTAAACCCACGCATTTAGTGCAGCTGGAGGGGAAGAGGGCAAAGAAAGGTTGACCTGGGGCTTCCCAGCCCCACCTGCAGCGTGTGGGGGTCTGTGCTGGGCTGCACGTGGGACAGGGACACCCTGCAGCCCAGGAGCACGGGCAGCCTTGGGGCTGTGTCCTGCCTGGGGTCTGACCCTGTAACAGGCATGGGGCGCTTCCTCCAGGGTGAGGCAGCAGGGCAGAGTCCTGAGACGTTCTGGTGCTACTTCCCCATTAATTTACATGGAATTCCTTAGATTTCATTGCCACTTCCCAAGACTTAACCACATTTAATTTTTGCCTCCACTGGCTTTTTTTTTTTTCCTTTTTAAATACATAAGCATTAAAAAACCCTCAGTAAAATGCGTGTATTTTCATAGCAAGGAAGGCATTTCTGTAATACTTTTTCAAAGCAAAGCACAGAAATACTGAATGGGGAAGGAAAAAGATAGATGTTTGGTTTTTGTAGTTGGGGTTGGTTTGTTTTGAACTGAATAAGTCTGAAAATACTAGATAAAAACTGCAGATCAAATGAAAAGACTCCATAAGCAGCATACTCCAGATTGTTCCTCAAAAAAACCACCCAACTGACAACAGTACAACAGGAAAGTGTTCTTAATTAACATCTCCAGTTAAAGGAGAAGCATTGTGGATCTCTTAAATATATTATTAAATCTGCATTGTTTAGATAATTGGACGGGGACAGACACCTGTGCTGAGTGCTGTGTCAAATTCGTCAGGGCCTGCTGTAATTCTAGTGCACTTGCTGGATTTCACAGCTATTTGTCTGGGTATGGGGGCAATTTGGAGGGTTGAGTGAAGCCAGATGACTGTAATGAACTCATTTTGTGTCTTTGACTCAGGAAAAAAAAAGACACTATTTATAGGGTATTTTGTATTATTAAGACTTCTGTTCTTCCTGTCTCTCAAAGTTTCTGTGTTGCTGTCTCTGCTGCATCACCGATAATTATATCAAATTAATTCAGCATAATTGAGTTAATTATTAGCACTGGAGGTTACCACCAGGGCTTTGATTGAACGAAAGCTTTTATCCCCCTTTTCCTGAGGTTTCACCAAGTGTAAACAAAACCAGAATCATGGGTGAAACCTAAGGCAACTCCATTTCCATCAAGTGCTTTTGCCACTCAGAATTGTCCTGCCATGCTCATTCACTCAGGCAGGTGTTGATAAATGCAAAGGCAAACAAGTTCTCTGGCATTCTGTATCAACGTTCAAGTGCTTTAGAAACAAAGGAAATATTTTATTTGTCTCAGAGCCATTCAGTCAAAACCAGAAATGCAGAGTAATCATTAATAAGGCAGATTGCCTTTCAGCTAGACTAGGCCTTGGAGAGTGACAGCGAAGTTTTGGGGAAAACTTGAGCTATGGCTTTAAGAGCTCGCAAGTGTCCCTAAGACATGGCGAGATCTGCCCCTGATTAGCTGTTGGTATGGAAACAATCCCTGATTAGTGAGCTGGGCCAGTTCCAATCCCCCTAAGAGGCTAAAGGCGCCCAGACTTACATGTCCTGTAATACTGCTGCTTATAAACATTGCTCCCAGGAACGTGGATTTTGCTCAGGATGTGGTGGGTCAAATCCATCCATGGTTTAATTCCACCACAGACATGGTTTATGCCAGGGAAGGGGTTGGCTCGGATTATTGCTGTGATTGAGAGTGAAGGATCGGCAGATGCGAAATTTCAGCAGGTGTGGATTTGGAATAATAGACACTGAGTTGTTCCTGATGCTGCTGGGAAGGGTGACGTGAGTTGGGAAGGACAACTCCAGGTTGAGGTGTAGATCCCAGGGCAGGGCACAAGCCCCATCGTCACCATCCAGGGATTATGTGCACAGTCAGGGCTGGAAGGGTTGTGCTGGGGGAGCAGGAGAAGGAGAGGTCGCACTGCACAGGGTTTATTCCTTTGTAGGCTGGGTGTGATGTTTGCACTAGGGGGAGGTTCAGAGGAGTATGTTAGACATTTTTGGTTTAAAAAAATGAATATTTTTAAATTAAACTTTAGTATATAGTGTGGATCACAGCAACTTCTTTTGCTGTTTTAAATTCTGACTCTCCACCTTTACAAGTTTGTCGACTCTTGTACTTTCCTAAGGAGAGCCGTTTCTGCACTCACAGCTCCTTGTTTTACCCTCTTGACTTTTAAAAAAAAAAAATCATGAAGTTGGATTGCATGAGCAAAATGAGCCTGTGTTAAAGAATAATGGTAAAATAAATTTTAACCAGTTTCAGTCCTTCCTGAACAGTGAGAAACCACTACAAAACCTTATGTAAGACTTACTGTTCTTCCCATGCTTGTCTGAGCCATAGTCCATAGAGTTAATGTGGTCATTAATCAGACAGCATGGTTTTGCCCTTCAAAGGCACTTCCATGCCTTACGCTGCCAACTGGGTATCTGTCCATCAACAAAAGTTGTGGCAGCTTATTTTGTGCCCAGTTGGATGTTTTAGAAGGTGATACAAGCTTAGCCAGAAAGTTGTTGCACTAACTGGCACAAAGTAGTTGGGAGAATCACAATTGCTAAACTGGAACTAAGCACTGGAACATTTCAAAATACAGTATTTACAAGAAGGAATGAACAGGCAGTTTTGGTTTAAAGTTGATAACTCAATTCCTATTCAGGCATGATCCCAAAGGTAAATACTTACAGATTCGGCCACTGAGAACAAAATTAATTTTAACAGCAGTTGAACTGAGCAGTTCAGAGCTGGGAAGAAAAAGTTCTTTTGAGACTGTGCCTTTCAGAATTTTCCTTAAGCCAGGAGAAGTCATTTTCAGGAGAAAAAAATAGAGAAGTTTGAATTGCACCTAAACCAGGAAGGTTCCTGTCCTCACTAGTGAGCATGCTCCAAAGAATATTACTCTAATTAGTCTGGTCATGCTTATTAATTATACAGAACAAGGTAATCTGGCCTCAGCGTGGGCAGCATGTTTCCTCACTGGTGTAGGATTGCAACAGCCTGAGTGTTTTATTTGCAGTATTGCATGTCTCTGCTGTGTGATACCAAACCAGGGTGTAAGGTAAGACATCTGCCCTGTGGCTTTGGTTCATTTATACAAGTGGTCATTAAGCCCAGCTCTAGCACTCTGTCATCCTCAAGTTTTACCAATTACAATTTTATATTTTATATTTCTATTATGTTTATAATTTATTATGTTTTATATTTGCAAACTGGTGACATTGTCGAATAATAGCATTAGGCCTGATCCTGATGCTGTAGAACTGCATGAAGAGCATCCAAGCAGTGGTGATTCCTTGTCAACTAACAGATCTTTGGGCTCTGTCATTAGCCAGTTCTTAATCTTTCATGTGCTCTACAAATACTGTGTAAAGCAAATTTTACACTGCGGGGCTGTGCCCCCAAATTGTTCTGCACAGTCACCTGACACTGCTTCTGCCTCATGCATCAATCAAAGCATAAAGGGGAGAGGAACAGAAACAGAAGTGAACAGAACAGGACAGGCTATCATCGCTCACGCAATGGGACTTTGCAGCTCGTGTTTAGAAAGGACAAAATCCCAACAATGCCCGGCCCCAGCTCGTCAGAAGCGATCACATCAAACCAGCAGCTTTCAATAAGAGCCAGCAAGATGTGGCTGCTGGGAAGTGACTGCAGCATTGTCCGTGCTCACCCACACAGCAGGGCTGGGGCTGCAGGGCAGCTGTGCCCGAGGCTGCCAAGTGTTCTGAGGCCCTGAGTGGCTGAGCGGGCAGGGACAGATGGATGGACGGATGGACGGACAGATAGACAGATGAACGTTGGCTGGTTTGCCTGGGGCAGCAGAGTCACTCACGCTGCCCTGGACACACCAGGCACTCCCGTGACCCACTGGGGACTGAGGGGAGGTGTGACAGTGCCATGAGCAGGGAGGGCAGCTGTGTCCGGGAGCGGGGAGTTCTGGCCCTGCTGCAAGCACTCGGGGCCGGACTCACAGGCCCGTGCTGCATTTGCCAGCTGGGAATCTGGGAAACCTGGAAGGGAGGACAGATGCGACCAAAGAGTAAGAACCTTTTGAGCAGCAGCCGTGCACTTGAGGTGCGTTCCTGGACTGATGTCACAACATGAACTTAAGATGTTTTGTGGTTAAGGAGGTTTCAAAAGGCTTCCAATTTCTTTCGTATTTTGGCATTCCTATTTTTCCTGAGATCATGAGGTTTGACTAGGATGGGGAATCATAAATTCCTGAGTTAATACTTCTAAGGGTGTAGTACTTAAAAGTAATACAACACATCTCCAGCCTGTTTACTGGGGAAAGAAAAGGTAGAGGGGGAAGGGGGAGCCAACCTGTAAACAGCAACAGCTCAGGTAGCTGTTGCAGTCCGTTAATTAACAGTTCCAGTCTCTGGAGCCCAGCTTTGGTGGCTGTTTAACTAGTTCAGAGGGATTGGGATCATAGCTGTTGAACTGTGGGGAATTGCTTGAAAAACACTCACAATAGCAGAAAAAAAAATAAACTGGGAGCAGTGGCATAGTGTCATCTCGGCTTCATCAGGATTCTGCTGTGCATGGGGTCAATTGCCAAACCTGCTAATGCAGAGTGAAGATTAATTGGCTTTGGTCAGCCTTTGCTTCACTATCTGAATATCATTATCAGGAATGTAAATGATTATGCAATGCAGAGAAATGCCACAATAGTCTCAGTGTCTCCTTTTATACTTGTCTCTTTGTGAATGGGGCTTTATCTAAATGCAAATGTGATTTCAGCCTTCTGATTAGGACATTATACAGTCATCCATTCCAGAAAAGCACAATTAGCGGATTATTTTATTTCTGACTCAACAGTTATTGGTGTAGATAGTTTGTTTGTTGTGCCGTACATGATATTTAAGTTATCAGAGGGAGATTTACATTATTAGTCAGGATTATAGCCAGATTTTGTGAGGTCGAGAGTTTTTGCGTGGCAGATAAAACTGGTAACATTTGTGGGATTCGAGTGGAGATGTTTTCAGAACAAAAGGCAACAGTGCAGATTTGTACTGTGCTTCATTGTCCTTTCTGTGCTGAGGAAGGGGCAAATCGCAGCAGTAGCTGTGCAAATTCTCCAGTGCACTGGGGTGCACAAGTGCAGAGTGTAGCATTACCTGTTCTCAGGGTCTAGTCCCTGTTGAGGTGTGCTCATGCAGGGCACCAGTATCTTAGAACTTAACAATGGGCAGGTCATGAGATTGTTTCTTATTAAACAGCCAGTTTACCAAAATAGCCATCAAGTTTTCCATGTGCTGTGGTAGATTTCCAGTGACGTTTTCACTGGGTGAAGTTACATCCTAAGAAAAACATAGATCTTTGGTGATAAACTTCCCAGTGAAGCTTGCCCATGTCAACGCATTTGTAGCATTTTTGAAGCAGTGAATCTGTGGGAGCTCAGGGGTTTGGTTTGTTAATTTGGATATGGGAGCCTCATAGAGGGAGTTTAGGTTTGATAATAGATGGGGTGAAAATGTCCGTCTTCAAATCTTTTAGAAAGTCCAGTATTTATGGAAAGGCAAAGAATTTTTTTCCCCAAAAAATTCATCAGTGCAAATGTATTTGTCACACAATTTAAATTCAACAGCTCATCATTTTCCTATGAAAAATTACTGCAGTGGAAACTTCCTAATTATCTATAGTGAAACATTTTCAATTCCATTGATCAGCTTCATCTTTCCATATCCATATGTTTCCATGACTGGTTCCTTCCTGTCTCCCAGAGCTGCTTTTTTTTGTGCTGGAGCAAGCTGTTCTGGACAGTCCCAGCACTTGAGGGATCTTTGCGTTTGTGACAGGAAATCTATTGCACCACTTAGGTTTAATTAGAGCACAGTGACATATGATGAGTTTACACATCAAAGCCTAGAAACAACTTCACAAATTGGCTCTGGTCCCAAAGTGGATTTTGGGATCTGTATTGAATTTTGGGATGTTTCACTGTATTTAGTGGGAATATGTGAAACACAGGATTGGGTTCTTAGGGTCAGTGGAATTATACCAATTCTTACCAGCCAAGGATATAGCCCAAAAAACCTGTATGTAAAGTTAAATTTGGGTTCAAATCAACTTGAATGCAACTACATATTCTAGTTTTCTGTATTGGATGATAAAAACTTCTCTCTCTCTCATGGAGAGAAGGGCAGGGAATAGTTCAGTCTGTATGTTATGAATCACATTGTGGAGTTGCTTGTCTTTCTGCTGCTTGAAGGGGAATGCAGGGATCTCTCAGCTGACTGTTGGGCATGTAATTACCTCCCATACTTGAATGCCAAAGTGAAATTAATCCAAAGCAAAAATGCATGGAGCCCAGCATAGGTTTCACTGCAAAGAGAAAATGATATTTTACAGAAAAAAACGTTGGAAGAAAACAAGAGATTAACGTGTTGAAGCCTGGGGGTATTTTGATCCCATTATGATGGACATTTATAGGTGCATAGAGGGGAGATTTTCCCCACTGCAACAAGATCTAGTCTGTGCAAATATACAGCCCAGGCATGTAATAGCTGTGGTGGTGTACTCTGAAATACATTTGGCTAAAAGACTTAAATTACTTAAGAAAAAGAAAAAAAATATTCCAAATAATGAGTAGGTATCATAATAGGTGCTAAAATAACAGCGTGCACCTACTTCATTATTCAGTTGCTTATTTATTATCTTTATACTTAAGAGTAATGATGTAAAAGTGCTTTTTTCCAAATGTTAATTTAGTTCTCTGCAGATGGCAACCATCTGTTAAATGACAAGGCATTTACAGTCTTTGATTAGCACTTTATAGGACTTGGATGGACTTCGTGTTACAATATGTAAGTATAGTTATGGAAGTGAAACTTGGTTGATTTGTTCTTTTCCTTTTGCTCTTACCAAAAGATGAAAAATTTAAAACCAAACAATGTTTTTTCCTGTCTTCTCCTATATGTATCCATGTTGTTTCCAGCTGAAGCCTTGAAATTCTTGACAGAAGGACAATAACAGGAAATATTGTTTCTTTCCAGCACCATTTGTAGCCATTATGAGCATCCTCATTCTAAAAAGACGCCATGTGGACGAACTCCTAGGGATGCTCAAGGAAAGCACTGGAAGTTTGAAGGACTTTAAGGATCCTGGCTTAGCAAGTAGGAAACTCCCTGCGGGCTGTGATACAGCTTTGGGTACTTAGAGAAAGTTACACTGGGAGTCTGTCTGTAAAGCACTGTGGCTGTTCCCTTCGCAAAGTGATCCTCTGGAGTGAGCTCCACACGTCGTGTTTTACTGCCTTGTGCAATGACAGCCAACCCCTGTCTGTCCATAAACTCAGCAAGTTCTCATTCATTTCATATTGGGGGTTTCTTCTAAAGTTTCTACAGCTTATGCTGCTGAACCTCAGTTCGCCGGCCCTGTCCTCATTGTGTACTATTGCTTTGCGCTTTTATTTCCGTGTTGTCAGTAAAATTCACGGGCTGTTCTGGTTTGTTTTGTGTTGCAGAGCCGCGGGCGGGCCCGGCCATGTCCCCGCTGCCGGAGGCGGAGCTGGTGCGCAGCTCGGTGCAGCTGTACCGGTACCTGCTGCGCTGCTGCCGCCGCCTGCCCCAGGGCCACATCCAGCAGCACTACCGGCACGCCATCAGGCAGGTCAGGGCCACGGCTGCACGGCTGCACGGCTGTGCCCAAGCGTCCTGCGGCGTTGGGGCTGCTTCTGCTGCTACTGTTTGAACCAGCATAACTTGAGACGTTAGTGAATTTGAAGCGTCATAGTGGGAGCGTGTGAAGGACCATTTCTTTTTGTTTGCTTTGAATCTGAAACCTATTTTTCTTGGCTTTCATCTCTAATTCTTGTGTTAGTCAAGAGAGTGAACAATTACTACTTACTCCATAAGCACATCTTTTATGGTGAAACCTACTGGTTCCTTGTCAGTCATTTTTATATCCCCCCCATCTGGGTAAATCTTATCTGACTGTTCATGTTCCATACTTCATATGGAAGTAATTTCATGCCTTTGATCAAACCTATTGTCCTGTGTCTTTCTAGTTTTAACATACCAGACAATTTCAGTTGTTGTTCTGAATTGAAGTTCTCTGGGTTTTTTGTTGTTGATGTGTGAAAGGAATAGAATACTTAACATGAAATTCCATATGACCAGATTTGTTATGGAAAGAGCACGGCCGGGTGCTACAGTGTGTAATTTTACCTTTTAAGACCAACAGCTTATTTGCAACAAATATTTTTCTGAGAATTAAATGCTGTCTTTATTTTGATAACTGCTGTGTTGACAAGTCAGTGACACTTGGAATGTTGCAGAGTTTCAAAGTTCATGCTGATGAAGACGATCCTGAGCGGATCCAGCAGATCATTAAGAGAGCCATTGAAGATGCTGACTGGGTGATGAATAAAGTAAGTGCTTCGGATAGTCTTTATTTTGGTTTCAGTTCAGAACAAAGGAAAGCAAGTTCTGAATAGCAAGTTGTTGTCCTGGATGTTGAAGTGTTGGGTGAAAGGAAATACCCAGCCAGGAGGGATCTGTGATTGTGACAGTTCTTGTTTAAAAATTCTCTTGGTCAATATAAACTAATGTTGGGGTTTTTTCTGAACCAATAACAGTTTAGGTTGGTCTCTGTGTAAGTCTTTGTTTCCATAAAGGATTCTATTAAATATCAGCAGTGGTGGCTAGTGTCACTCTATTATAGGAGAAAAAAATTACAATACAGCATTTCACAAGCCATATCTTGCTATGCATCATCTGCTTTCCTAACAGAATCTGTCCTCAGACAATTTACATGAACTTCCAGAACTATTGTTGTTTTTCCTCAGACCAGAGGCTCCAGAGATCGGGGATAGACCACACAGGGACAAAGCTGTGTTGCTGGGCTCCCCTGTGCCACAGCTGTCACCCAGTGGATCTGCCCCTGTGCTGTCAGGCTGGTTTCTTAGATGGAAGAATGAGGATTGTTTCCATTAGACAGTTGTGAGTCACCTGTGCTTCCTGGGATTTCAGTCTGGCTGGGGAGTGTGATACCTTAACATGGTGTATAATGAAACAAGTCAAAAGTTCAACTTGCTCTCTAAATATCTGTGATTTAATTTACTAAGTGACTCTTAAGTCCTTCTCTCTGCCAGTCCATGAAATCCGAATGGGAATTGTTACAGGAGCAAGCACAGATTAGTCACAGATTATGATATTTTAGCAGTAACCAAATCCCAGCAGGTACAATCTAGTGAATAACTGTGCCCGAATCATTGTTCTATACTGCAAAGGGAAAGCCTACCAAATCTCAATCTAACTTAAAGAAAATGGATATAAATTTATGTGGATCATGAAGAAGAGTTGTAAATCCTTGTTGGTATGAACTGTTACTTAGTTGTGTGCTCTTTCCCACCAAAAAAAAATTTCTTTTTTTTTCAGTATAAAAACCAGAAGTAGAAGAGGAAGGATGAAGCCAAGAAGGACATTGGTAAACATCCTTAGAGGACTTGCAGTCAAGCCCAGTACTATATTAGAATTATTGGAATTATTGCCTGAAGTTTTCTCTTGGATAATACAAATACAATAATTTATATTTCACTGGGATGTCATGAAGCTAAGTTAATATTTCTGAAGCTATTTAATTTTGTAAATTCAATTATATGATCTAGGTTAAAACTATTGCCTTGTATAAGCACAAACTTCTAAGTTAAAGCCCAAGCTTGCCTAAGATTTGAGTAACTTATTCCACTATACCGTTAGGCCTGGATCAACCCTAGCAGTGTGTGATAACTCGTGCAGGTTCTTTGGGGACAAGGTTCCCCTGCATCGGTCCCTGTGGATTTCGGGACTGAGCGTTTCATCCTATGTGTGTGACACTGGTTATGGCAGGCACTCTGCTGGGTCACATCAGCCTGCCGGGACCGTCAGTGTTGTCAGAGTGCCCGTTCAGCCAGGTCTGTGCCCGTTCAGCCAGGTCTGTGCCCTTTCAGCCGGGTCTGTGCCCCTTCAGCCGGGTCTGTGCCCGCTCAGCCAGGTCTGTGCCTGCTGAGCCGGGTCTGTGCCCCTTCAGCCGGGTCTGTGCCCGCTGGGCCGAGTCTGTGCCCGCTGAGCGGGGTCTGTGCCCGCTGAGCCGGGTCTGTGCCCACTCAGCCGGGTCTGTGCCCACTCAGCCGGGTCTGTGCCCCTTCAGCCGGGTCTGTGCCCCCTGAGCCGGCTCTGTGCCCGTTCAGCCGGCTCTGTGCCCGCTCAGCCAGCTCTGTGCCCAGGACGGCGCAGTCGCTGCCTGTGCGACGCTCTGCAGCTCAGAGGCTTCACAACGCTTTGCAACACACAATAAATGTCCTTCAAGCAGGGGAGTCCATGTCCTTTTGAAGCAGCCCGCCTAGCCAGTGCCGGGGTAGGTTTTCCCGAGAGCTCGCTCGCACAGGCCCGCCGTGAGCGCCGAGTGCCCGTGGCTGGTGCAGCTGCGGCGGGCCGCCTGCAGGTGGCGGTGCGCGCCCGGCCGCGCTGTCCCGCGGGGCTCGGGCGGCTCCCGAGGGGCTGGGAAAGGACAAAAATTAACTCCTGCCTCGCTACAGGCGAGGAGAGTTTGACAAGTGCTGTAACAGAAATGGGGCTGTAAGTGAAGTTTATAAAGTATTGTATCAAAAAACTTCCTTTTCTCTGCTAACCCTCCTCTCCAGGAATTCCTGCTCTCTGTTATTCTTCCCTCTGCCATCCCCACTATTGTTCCTCTCTCTACTCCCATGTCTTTCACGTCACCTTGTACACCCCTAACTTCTGTTGTCTTTGTTTTACCAATCCCTTAATGCTGTTCTAATCTTGTCTCTCTACCCCACTTATTTCTCCTCCTCAAATCCTTTTCTGTACCAGAAGATACTCAGTGTTATGCTGGAGCCAGCCTTCTGCTTAACTTCAGATAAAGCAGGAAGGTAATAGACTTGCTCAACAGAGTAGGTGTTTCTTTCATGTGAAGAAAGCCACTTGTCTTTCTACTTAAGTACATTTGTTTTTTTGAAAGTGCAGCTATTCTGGTTTAAACTTTCAAAATAATTTGGTGCAAGGTAGAGCACAGAAAGCTTCAACCTTGGCAGTTGACAAGGAATATCCAGTATGATGCTGAACACTAATAAAAAAGCTCAAGCATTTTTGATGGAAGCTCTCTGAATGTGCTGCTTCTGATCAAGGGCAGCAAACAGGTCACCCATGCTGTTCTCCAGGTCTGCTCTCTGTGTGTGGTCTGTAGCATGGAGATGCAATGAATTTTGTATCACTGCAACAGTGATTAAAAACTGTAAGACTTACTGGAGTTAACAGTGTCTGGAAGCATGGCAGTTTCCTGAACTTTAAATGTGGAGTGCTCACACTCCTCTATGGCTTTAATTGACCTTTGGTAGTGTGAGATGTAATATTTTGTTCAGTTACAAAACAGGATAATTGCATGTGTTTAAATCATCCTTACATGCCTGTTCTTTAATTTATGGCTAGTTCAAGAGGGAAAGGACCACAGAGCTGGAAGGTGCAGCCATGGCATGTCTGCAGCTCCAAATGTCTGAGGTGCCAGCTGGGATATGGGAACATCAGATCAAAGGTATGATAGATGTGACTGATATGGAGGACCAGGATCTGTGAATTGTAGGGTTTGGAAAGTGGTAGAGCATTCAGTTCTCAGTAGAGTGCAGACAGGGAACATGGTTGGTGAGGCAGAAGACCACGTGACTAAATATTTTGATAGTAGTGATTCAACAGGAGGCATGAGGAGATGTCTGAGGGATTTTTATTGGGGGGTTTTTCTACAAACATAATCTGGTTTTCAAAACAAAAAAACCTTTTAATAGAGTCAAAGATAACTTTATTTACTCAATATACAAATAGTTTTCCTGATGGTGAGGAGATATGATGCTAACAACTATTTACTTCCTTGTAATAGTGAAAGTAACCCCAGTGCCTCAGGCAGGTTTCTGTAATGACTGGACTGAAGAGTCATTGCGCTGCAGAGCTGAGGCTTTTATGTTTTCAACACACTATACAAGTTCCATTCCCCAGCAGCATAATTTGAGACCAAAGATGTTATATTAGCCCACATGTAGATGAGAACCTGAAAGGGGTTTTGGGCAGAGCTTCAGTACTTTTGGCCAAAATTGCTATTTCCAGAAACTTCTGCTCAGAAGTCGTTTAACCCTGGAGTTGCCCAAATTTATCACTCATTGTTCTGTCTGACCTGAGAGTTACACAGTGAATTGAGTTCTCTTCACCTGTGTTTGAGCAGCTCTCTGCCACCCAGCCCTGCTGAGCCTGAAGAGCTGTTCCCTGTTTCCGTGGTGCCACTGTGCTGGCAATTGCTGCCCATGGTGAGAAAGACCCGGTCACAGGCAGTGTCCTCCCGGGTTCTGCCATGGCACTTGGGAAGGAAAATGCAACCCCAAACAGACTGGTACATCTGCGTTCCCATTTTCAGTCCTCCAGAATCTCTGAACGTAAAGATGGTGGGTAAATGAGGCTGTGTTGCATTCTGTAATTACTGTTGAAGAGTTTAAAAAACTCGTGATGCTCATGAGGCTGCTGACAGAGAGAGGGATAATGTCAGTGAAAGGACAAAAGTGTATTCATAGGCTTCAGTTTCTTTTACTGTAATGAGGAACCCATTTCTGCCCCAGTTCTGGTAAATGGTGGGCTGTTGGTAGGTGATTGCAGTAACCAAATGATCAAGGGCCAGTCAGAGGTGGTGTCAAAGCCCAGGGTTTGTGGCCTCGCTGCCTAAGCATTCAGTCGCCACCCTCAGTTTCAGTGTGGAAGAGTCTCCCGTGCCATTGGCTAGCCCCGGGTTTTCATTGTGTTGACACAAATGTAATAACTATATTCTGCCAACAACACTTTTGCAGCTGGTTCAGTAAGACCTTGAGTCAATAACTTCTCCTAGGTACTCCACAATTAGGAGTTGAGTGAAGTTAACAGTTCAAAGGCTGTGTATGGGCAACTCTTGATTAAGGTAGCAAGGGTTTCACTGGAGGCTTGTTATGCAAGAGCAAGACAAACATTAGAACAAGGAAAGACAGTTGAGAGACTTTTGATTAATAAAGAGATATCATGCTTTACATTCTTGAAGTATGGAGAAATGAATCTTTTAAATCACTTTACAGACTTATCAACATCCAGTCTAAGGCCAGAACCAGCACTGGTTCTATACTTTCTGTTTTGTGTATACATGGCCTTGGAAACCTAAAGCTGAAATTGTGTGGAAATAATCTGTACAATGCAAATATGGAAGTAACATGTCAAAAGATGGAGCAGTAGCAGTGGGTTGGTCAATGTATTTTGTTTAGCATTTAGGTTCCTGCTCTTAAGCCCACAGAGAAATGGTAAAGACCACTTTGGTTATTACCAGCCTTGGAGCCTCATGCAGAAGCTTCCCCGGGTAGTGAAAATCCCTTTTATTTATTTTTGTAATTTATTTATTCATTTCAGGTTTTGGTACGGACAAAATTGTAAATTTGTGGTTTATGTAATATCCAGGATAGCATTCTGTCCTTCACGTGGCCGGAGACAAATACACTTCTGATCACATTCTTGTGTCAGAAGTGTTACTGATTTCCATTCATACTCACCACCAAAAGTCATTTGAGCCCTGTGGGTACTGAATAGAATATTTCCAACCCAGGCCAGGCCATGCTTAGAACCATTTGTCAGTAATGGAATATTCTTTAAATCATTCTTTAGCACTTTGTAAACTTTCTCACGTGGTGGGTTATGTCACAGGCATTGCTTTTTGTTTAGGGACACTTGAGCATGAGGACTTGATGCTAAACAAAAACCTCTCCTCCATGGTGTTTGGCTCATTTTCAAATGTCATAAGGAAGTGATCTTTACTGTGATGCTGTGAAGAAGAGGAATACACGCTATTTCTGGGAGAAACAAATAATATTTACTCGCATCTTTTTTAAAGGAAACAGTTTCTGATTTGTAATAGCTTTTAACTTGGCATTATAAATTGTGCCTTCATATGAAGCTCTGATAAGCTACAAACTGAACAGGCAGCACATCTGTGAGTCTTAAATATTCAATATCATAGTATCTATTCATTGTGAGAGTCCTTGACCTTAAAGTGTAAGAATGAGTCTTTAGACCTTTATGGTCCACAATGTCATGTCCCTCAGTGTCACCCCAAAGAGGTGATTTGAGGTGAGCAGTGTCTTGGTCAGAGCGGTCCAAAGCAAGTCCCTGATACACAACGCTGCTGAACATGGACCTGCACTGCCCACTTGGTCTGTCCCTTTCCTGCAGCCTTACATGCTGCTCAGAGCTGATGTACCTCTGCTGGAGCATGAGCCAGCTGGTGCATCTTTCAACTTTTGAATTATTTGATTCATTTATCTTATACTTCTGTCAAGCCAGGTTTTATGAAATAGTGTTAACTGAAGTATACACTAGTCATCAAGTACTCCTTTCAGCTTGTGATTAAGCAGGGCAGACACGTTAACTTTAAAAAAACCCTGCTCTTTGAAGACTATTGTCTGTTTTCCTCATAATTGTGTTTGATATTTAAAATAGTTTTAAAAGTTTAGGAGCAGAGGGAGGCATCTGTCACTTGCACCTAAGAGCTTAACAATGTTTGTGTTTGTCACTGGGGGAGAGGCCCCTGCCGTTGCTCACTTCACTTGTAGAGCCTGAAGAGGAAAGCTCTGGGGCTGCTGTTTGCTGTCCTCACCTGTGGACACTGAACTCACCCATTCTGTAACTATCAACCTGGGTGACTTTTGCCCCAGAAGAATCTGCCTTCACGTTCTGCATTAATCCATTTGAAAAGGATTAACTTGATTTCTGTTCTTTTTAATCAGCAGCTTCTGAGCCAGCTTGGTTTGGGTGCTCCACAGAATCGTTCAGGCAAAAGATTTCCCAGTGCATCGAGTCCAAGCTGTGCCCAATCCCCACCTTGTCCCCAGCCCAGAGCACTGAGTGCCACGTCCAGGCCTTCCTTGGACACCTTCAGGGATGGGGACTCCAAACCTCCCTGGGCAGCCCCTTTTAATGCTTGAGAACCCTTTCTGTGAAGAAACTCCTCCTGATTTCCAACCTGAACCTCCCCTGGCACATTTTGAGGCTGTATCACTACCCCATATAAAATATTTTCTTTCTGCTACAGCTACACAACTTCAGAGTGAATGGCCTCATTACCTGTGGGCCTCCTTCTGCCAGGGTTCAGCATCATCTGTTTAAAAAACACTGCACTTTATGTCTTCTTATTGTTAAAGCTTATTTTTTGCACCATTTCTGGTATTCATTCTGGTTGAGAGAAGTTTAAAACTGCTGGTGTTTTGATTAATATTCTCCCCTTCTACAGAATGTATTTTAAAAGATGCAAAATTGACAATAAATTCTTGCAGCTGATGAGGTTGACTCGTTCTGCGTTAAATAACATCACACAGGATCTGGGATTTTCTCAGTCTTGCCTCAATTTCTTAGCAGTCATGTAATCTACAGAAAGCCGTGTCTCAGTCTGAAACAAGGAACAAGGAAAACTGTTTCAAAACAAATGTCAAACAGAAGTTAGTCTGGAAAATACTGTGTCATGATGGTAGGCACAGGCAGAGGTTGTATATTTTGGAGCCACCTTCCTGATACTGAGCCAGTCTGAGGACTGACTTTTCATGCTTAAAAATAGAGTATTTTGGTTTCCATGATTGTGCAACTGCAAGGGCTGCTTTCTCTTTTATTTTCTGTTTTTCTCTCCCATTTCTAGAGGTCACAGAGATGGTGTGTTTAACCACAGTTTACAGTACAGAATGCAGACACCTGTTGGGTCTTGGAGCTTTCTCTCCCCCAAGACATCTGTTGAGTTTGTCCTCTTCCTAGCTGGAAGTATCTCACGGAGTAAGTTGCAGCTTTCTGGCCAAGATTTCAGAAGTAATTCTTGGATTGCTTTTTAGGTGCTAAACTTGGGAGACCTTCAAAGGGCACACAGCAGCACTCAGACAGGTTGGGACTCAGGGAACAAGCAGCAGGAAATGGCTTATTCTCCACTAGCGTGGCTCCGTGTTAGGGGGTACTGACATGGTAATGATCATTTTGCAGCTATTTCAGAAGCATGGTTTAAAAATATTGAGATCTCCAAACCCTGCTCCCAGCTGACAGAATAGAGCCTGTGGGATGTCACAGTGACACTATGCCAAGTCTGGTAATTTCTAATTGATTAAATGCAGTGAAAAGGCATCCAGGGTTTATTATGAAATTTGAGATGGAGAGCCAATCCCTGCACTCTAACTTCATTATCATCATAAGCAAAGGTGCAGACTTTATAGCTGAGGTAATTATACAAACAATGTACACAATATGAGTGGTATTTAGCATAAAAAGTAACTGGAATGCAATCCATGTCTGGTTGAGAGAGGAACAGAACCATAAACCCTTTGATCTAGCAATGAGACTTTGAAAGGAACAGATTGTGTACAGTACTGAACCTGTAAACTGCTCACTTTATTGCACTATATGGGGAGGGCCTTATTTATTTACTACTTAGGAAGTGTTTTCAATTTTATAAGTATCTGAAAGAAATCACAGATAATAGTTAGGTAGCTTTGCTGCACAGAACTCTGTAACACCCTTAAGAACCTCTGGAATCCACAGGGACTGTTTGTTAAATGGGAGACACAAATCTTGCCTTCGTGGTCTATCAAATTCTGTCTTGGTCTATACTAATAAAGGCAGTCTAGATAATTGCTAATCAGGATGTTTACTTTCCATGCTGTTCTTGGGTTCTGAGCTAAAGCCACTGGAATCAAAGGGAGAGACTCCCATTTGCTTCTGTAGCATTCACCATCTTAAGCCATTTTTCTCTGCCTGGAATACTCAGAGGAATGGCCTGTGCTTAATCCTGGTTACCAGAATTAAAAGTGAAACAGTTTTGTTAATCCAGTTTTACAAAACACAGTGTCTGCAGAAGCCCGGGTGGACAAGTATAAGATTGAGTGTGATGCTGAAGGCAAATATATCCTCCACAAATCAGCTTGGAGTCTGGGCCCAAAGGCATCACTCTATGTGAGGGGAAGGCAGAAAGAATTCTGAAGTTTCTTTGTCCAGTAATTTGATGCTTTCTTTTTCCATGCTCATATGCTCTTTTGGAAAAATAAAAGTTCTGCTGCTGCCTTTAGTGCTGAAGAACTGCCTTTTTTCTTGTTTTCAACTTTATCAATGTTAAATCCAGCAGTCTATTTAAAATGAGTTGATGGTTTGCTGGTCAGTGGTTTTTACTGTGCTCGTTTGTGTGTCTCACCAGTGGCCTGGGTCCTTCCTTCTCCAGGGTACACTCACTTTTGCTGGTTAGTCAGAGATGGGGTGGTGTGTTTCTTGTAAAACTATCATCCGACTGGGTAGGAACTTACTACAAGACCCTACCAAAACCATGCACAAGCTGTCATTTCTTATGTCTTTGTCCAAAGGTGTCAGACACTGTGTGGGCAGAAGCTTGAGAAGTCACCTTTTCTGCAGTGGTTGTTCTACCAAATCAAGACATTAACTGTGAGGATTTATCTCTTATGAATGTGAAGTCATTGCAGGGCGCCAGTCATCTGTCTTTCTTTCACACATGCAGCTCTGCTCTTCCATGGAAAAGAAATGGGATTCCAAAAGCAAAAACATGGGAGAAAATTGGGATCAGAGATGTTATGTTGGACAAGGACTTCAACACTTCATGGAAGTACAGAAACAGTTGATCCCCGAAAACCCCACTAGGAAGAGGAGCAGTGTGTTCTTTCAGAGAATTGTAAGATTGCACTTAAGTCTTTGAAGCTGGTACATGAGTAAAAAGAAAGAAATGACATAGTGGTTTTCAGCTTGTGCTGGTCAGAGAGGTCTCTTGAGCTGACCGAACCTAATGGACAGTGTTGTAAAGTCACAGAAAATTCCCCTTTATGTTCCCTTCTGCCAGGTTTCAGATGAATAAATCAAAAGTAGTCATCATAAAAACAAGATGAGGCAAGAACATGCTTTTGACCAGAAAACTTGCTATTTCAGTCCCTTAAGTGAAGTAGACAGTTTGCATCAGCTCCTCTTGTCTTGGTGGCTGTGGTGCAAATACCCCTTCACTGCAAGAGTGGGGTGAAACATTTAGACTGCATGAAGTAATTGTTTCACATCTTCTCCTTTTGGAAATGGAGACAAAAATTGTTACGGCTAATAATAGCACCTGCTAATTAATCTGTAACAATCCTTTGATGTGTGTACTAGGACTGCTTATTACCCCCTGTGAACCTGTGCACGATGTCACTTTTTACTGGCTTTGTTTCAGTTACAGAAGTCATATTTGAGGAATATTCCACAAATCCCAGCACTATTCAGTGTACCCTATCTCAGCAACTGCCTCAGGTTCCCCTACATGCTGGGTTTGCTTGATAGGCAGTTCCACATGAAGAAATAGGTGTTTTATTCAATGATTGAGGATTAATCAGAGTATATGTGACCATATTTCCAAAGCACACCTTGTGTATGTGACAGAGAACCACAGCACCAGGGACACAGGTAAGCACCAGCTGTAAGCAGCCCTGCCTGGGGTGAGCTTGCATGGTAAAGACTGCTCGTTCCCTGCTGACTGGCAAGGTAGGGTGAAATGTTTCCCCAGTTATATAATCATTGGATGATCAACTAGCAAATTTTAAAAAAGGAGAAGATATAGTGAGAAGATATGTTCAGACTGAAGTCTTTATTTAGATCTGTGATAGGAGACAAAATTTCCTGAATTAGTTCAAAGATTCACTCCATGAATTGGAAGTGGCAGCAGCATGGCAGAAGATTGTGCTCTGGGATGCTCCACAGAGAGCAAATGGGGAAATTGTCTGTATTTCAGTGTTTAAGTATTGAGCTGGACTTGCAGCTCAAAATCAATGAAAACTGACTAAAAATACTCTGAAGATACTGAAGAATGTGCCATAGAAATAATCTTTTTTGATAGGGGAAGGTAGATAGTTGCTAGAGAAGGAGCTGTAAGCTCACACCCTACAGCCTCTGGCAGCATTTCCCTAACGGGAAGGGCAGAGGGGAGGCGATTTCACTCTCACGGAAAGTTTTGAAAGTGTGATGTAATTCACACGGACACTGAAAGTTGTGCAGACATAGGTGAGACTGCCCTAACTGTAGTGCTTAGCAAGAAGTCCTTAAAAACAATTTAAGTAGTAAAAAGGTGCATAAAGATAAAGCAGAGCCATAAAATTACCTGAGAAAACCCCTTTCTCCATCCAGGAAACATGGAAAGCATGCCTTGGTGTAGACCAAGGTACATTGTCCAAAGTGTGACACCTGACTGTGCAGGAAACACCTGAGTAGATAAAGGCAGGTGTAAGGAAAAAGAGACTCAGAGGTCACCAATAAAGAGAAGCACGTAAGTTTTACTAAAATTGTTTTAACAGTGCTGTGTGTTTTGGAGTTAAAAATGCCAAAGTTTTTAAATTCACAACTGAAGTTACTTCTATACTTGATTATTCTGTTCTTCATTTTGGCACAGAAATGTATGGCTTGTTTTTTCAAAACCAGTAGTCAAATCTCTTCTGTTGCCTGTCCTTGGTTAGAGATTGTACTGGCCTCAGCCAGTGCTCTGTTACTGAAATTGGAGTTTCTTCTTCAGACCATGCTTTTACTAAAGAAGACATTTGCAGCTCTGTAGTTCACTGTTATTTTTCAAGCACAAAACTATTTTTGCACACGGTAATCTCGCAATCATTTTTTTTCCTGTTCTGCTGTGACAAGCATGGATTGCAGGAGCAGAGGTACCAAACACTGTTCTATACCTTTTCCCTGTCCACATGCCAGCTTTTCCTTATGCTCCACACAGGGACATCTTCAGTGTAGTGAAATGATGTCCAGGAGTGCAGGACATAGAGCCCAGCCTGTGACAGCTACGTGCAGGACACCAGGGCTTAGGCCCAGTCAACTGCTAATTGCTATTTTGTTCTTTTTTTGCTTTAATTTTGCCTTTGCTGCTGCAGCTGTGACAGAGGATCCCAGGGGTGAGTCAGGAGGTGTCAGCAATCGCTTCTGCCTGAGCCAACGTGCAGCCAGGCACAACAAAGTCCGGCTATTGATTGTCAGATGTCTTTGGCCCTCCCTCACTTCCTCATCCCTGGCAATTTTGGAGAGGGTGACTGATGAGGGAATTCTGTTCTTTCTGCGTGTCTGAGTTTGGCCTAACTGACAGTGAGCAGACAGGAAGGGATGGGTTTACTGGCACGTCTGCAAATTTAGCACTCTCCTTAACTTTCATTTTCACCCTCAGATGGTCACACAAAATGGGAAATTTTCCACCCTGCCCTGCCATCGTTTGACATTCAATCTTTCACTGGAGAGCAGGATATGGCAAACAAAACATTGCCCTTTCCACCCTAAACTGCTGCTTTAAATGTACCTTAAATCTGCAGAAACTAAAAAGGAGTCCAGACAGGGCTGGGATCCTACTTTTATTTGCATATTTTCAAGTGCCAAGGCCTGGATCTTTTATTTTGTTGTTGGTAGAGCTGTTATCCCCACTTTATCAGGAACATTTCGAAATAATAAAGAAGCCAATGAAGAAGGGGCTACAGTTAATGGTGAATATCTTAAAGCCCTTAAAGGAATAGTCAGCAATCAGAACACAAACCAAAAAAAACCCAGAGTTGACCATCTTGCCAAGTTTGGGGGAAGATTCAAACCAAACAAATTTTCTTTGAGAAATGAAAAACCAAACCAATGTAATAGAAGATGACTGACAGTAATCAATGAGAGGAGATATTTGGGAACGACAATAGTTATTAATTGTATCTTTGTCAGAAACCACCAGACATGAGGGAAGTCCTAACAAATCTGAGATGCCAAGTGTTTACAGGGGCTGCAGTACTGTATTTTCTGTGCTGTCACGTGCAGCACTGCTGCAAGATCATCATGGAGACATCTCAGACAATAGTTACATTAGTTAGGAAAAGGGAGTAAGAAAAAGTTCACTAATAACCTGTGAAAAGTTGGGACAGTTGAACATCTCTTTGGGTTCCATGAAGCTGGGAAGATCAGCCCTCACTGTGACTAACTTTGTCTCTGAAGACTCAAAATGTCCTGATCTCAGAGGAGCAACCTTGCAACCAGAGCTTGATTTACCAGGAATATGACTTCTTGAGCTCATGCAGAATCTCGGAGATATGATGTATATTATAATATCAGGCACAGAATGTGACTCGCTTGAAAGGAAATTGCAGAGACTTGATTCTTGAGGCTACAGACCATCAGACACTCAGAAACAAAACAAAATGTAACTCCAGGTGACAGCATGGTGAGCACGCCATTGAATAGGTCAAAGTCTGCTCTGAAAGGGCACCTCTTTCATCAAAGTTAATGCAAGGAAAGCAACCAGTTGTTGCACTCTGATA
Source organism: Ifrita kowaldi (assembly GCA_013398055.1). Lineage (NCBI taxonomy): Eukaryota > Metazoa > Chordata > Aves > Passeriformes > Cinclosomatidae > Ifrita > Ifrita kowaldi. The sequence continues at coordinate 35,009 of VZRS01004729.1, forward strand.
TGACAGAGGCAGAAGTGGCTGTGCAAAAATAGGAAATATGGGCAGAATTGGTTTTCTGAAGGAAAAGTCTTCCAAGCACTGTAGAATATTTGTAGAAGGAGTGCCCAGTGAGCTTGTTTAGTTAATCTCTGGTCCACCTGAGGAATGAATGGTTCTCTCTTGTTCTTATTGTACAGAGGGAGTTTTATTATTGATTTCAAGTGAGTAAAAAAACGTCCTGTTTGAGCAACTGGAGTCATTAAGCAGTGCTCTGAATGGCTGTACCTCAGCCAACCCTTTTAACAATTTTCATAAGGAAAGATGTTTCTCCTCCTCTGGTTATCCCAAATCTGATTTTTGATATCCAATCCTTACATGACCTTTCCTAGATTTCAGCAGTCCCAAGCACAGGGAAATAAGGAGGGTGAATACTAAAAGCTTAGAACCCATCAAATTAAATTAAACTTCTACTAAGGTATCTTCTTCCTTACAGTACTAGACATTAAGACTGCCCATGTTCTATACAAGAAAGAGGTTAATAAGAAAGGGAATGATGCAAAGAGAAATGTTAAACCCTGTTACAAAGTAGCAAATGCAAATAAGAATGTAAAGGCAGAATTTTCTGGCTTGGCATTGAGTTGCACAGCTCTCACACATCGTTTCTGCCTGCTCATTACATCTGCCTGATGACTGGAATATTTTAAACAAAGGGATGTCACTTGCTAATTCTGGTGAGAGGAAAGGCACCACATTAAAATCCAACGGTGAAAATTCATGAGCAATGGATGCAAAGCAGCGCAGGCTTGATAAAGCCAAGCAGATGAATGCTCAGGAAACTCAGGTCTGTTTATCAAGAGATTCATCTCTAGCAATCCTGGATGGGATGCTTACAGAGGATCTCGTGCATGCACACGTGTGCGCAGCACTTGCTTTGCCTCTAGAAATGCTTTACACAATCACTTAATGTTCATTTTCAAATAGAGAAACTAGACACAGAGAGAAGAAAACACCTTGCCCAAGCTTGCCCAGTAAAGGAGTGACAGATGAGAAAAGGACACGCATTTCCTCATTTCTCTGGCTGCCTTATGTCTCATTTCTGTAGATCTTTGGTCAGCACCTGTAAATCTTTGCCTAGTAATCAATGTACCTCGTTTGATTTATTAGTCAGCAGATTTATTAATCATCTTTAATTTGTAAACAGCTTCCTTAAAGGAGCCATACATAATATCAAGAAAAAAATAAGGCAGGTCAAAATCCTTGCTGATGCACTGTCTGGCACCACACTTGTGGGCTGCAGGTGCCTGGCAGCACTGGGCACTGCTGCCAGCCCTGTCCCGGTGGGGTTCTGCCTTCCAGACCGCAGGGAGAAGCCTGGTTTTCTACAAGGTACATGTCCACATGTTGCTGACACTGAAAATCTGCGCAGCAATCCCATCTTCCTCACCCAGCTGTCCCCTTGGTATTCCCACATACAGCACAGTGGGAATGGTTTGTACTTCAGAGAGTTGCAGCTTCCTTGTAGTTTTCCCAATACTTTGGAAAAGCACCAAGGGACAAATCTCGCAGGCAGCAACAGGCAGGACAGGGAGCTCTGGAGAGCAAGAAATTCTACAAATACTCTGTTGAGAAAGATCCTTTAAAACTTGATCAAAAGTAAGGAAGCATATGTGTGTGAAACTTAAAATACCTGTCCTTATTTATAAGCACGTGGTTAAATGCTTTCCTGGCATGTAAAGCTCTACAGCTCTGTAACGTTCCTCTTGAAGTTGCTCACTCTCTTCCTACAGCCATAGGTGGTGTACAGGAGAGTGCCTGGAGACTGGCCACACCGTGATAAAAGCTGCAAGAAGCCTTTCAGCATTTATTTTTTAAATTTTAACACTGCGTGCAAGGTTGCAGTGTTCAGTGTGATACCCTGCACTTTCCAGGAGCACAAGCAGGAGTCAAGGCTGCTGGGGAAGGAAGGGATGCTGACAGCATCAGGAACTGCCTCACACAGGTTATGCAATGCTGCTCACGCAGCAATCACACACGCTCCACTCCGGCAAGCCATACAACATGTGTGGGGAATCCCCGTTATTTCACTGTCCATGTCCAGCCTTCCTCAGAGCTATTTTGCATATGTGGTCCGGGGCTATAAAATCCTTTTTCCTCCCCGGAGGGATACAGAGCCTGAGAGGTTAAAGGCAAGAAACTCTGACAGAGAGGAGTCTCTCCTGGCAGGGTTGGGTGCACCTCTCGCAAAAGCACGGTAAGAAGCACCATGTCCAGGTGTTCATTCTGCCATTCATTTACTGCAGCTCACAGGTAAAGTAATTAAATGGCATACTGTATCTCTTTCTGTATTAGGAGCAAAGTGTCAGACTCAGTCTCCTGCTCCAGTTCCAAGCTGTCCAGCTGCTCTGAAAACTTTGTCCCTCCTTTCTGCTGATTTAAAGGTTTGTGCATGTAACAGGTAACACTGTCAATGCTATCCACAGAACCCCGTGGTGCAGGACACAGAGCAGCTTCTTGCTCTGAGTGCCAGTGAAGGGGAACGTGAGTCTGCTCTCTTTCTTTTTTGCTTTTCCTTCTTTTAAAAAATTATTGTCTTTCTTTTTTCCTGTTATTATTTTTCATCTTTTTCCTCATTTTCTTCCTTTTCCTCCTTTTTCTCCTTGTATATTGTTTTTATGTTTGTGGGGGGCTTTTCCCTTTTTCCTTTCTTTCCTTCTTTCCTTCTTTCTTTCTTTTCTTCCCCTTCTCCATTTCTTCTCTATTTTCCCCCTGTATTTTACAAAATTGTATAGTCACATCACAGCATTTTTTACTGTAGAATAATTTAGATTTGTTCCTATTTTGTAACTGTTGCATTTAATTTAATAAGCATTGAGAAATGCTTATTACACATTATTTATTTCACTTGGAGTAGCAAACAATCCTAACACCTTGCAGTTTCTGCACAGACAGTTGGATGCATTTCTCTCCTTGTATGACTTTACAGCAGACAGTATCTTCAGAGCCCAGCATAAATTTAACTTTTACTGTAAAAGTAATATAAATATCAGAATAAGACATAATTTACATCAGGAATATGTGACAATGTATACTTTCTTCCTTTGTCTCTAACTTTTTGGAAACATCAGGTTTTGATTTCTGTTATGATCCAGATTCAAACATTGGGGCTAATTCTCTCTAACCCTGTAACTTACTGGCTTGGTCTTTCTCTTCTGTCACACCTTCCCTAGCACAAAATCCCACATGTTCAGAAATGAGCAGAAAATGTATGTTAAAATGAATCCACAAGCTTTGTACACTCTTGTGTAAATGCTATGTGTTACATTCAAATAAGTGCTACAGATCTTAGAAACCACAGACTTCAGCCTCTCAGAATCCTGTTTGTTTCTGGCAGGTGGATGCATCGCAAAACGTTTTGGTTAATTTATGAACGAGATTTTTTTCGTTACTGTGTGAATAACACAGCAACATTCACATCCCTTTTCTAAGCTTGTGGTCTGCTCAGACACCAATATTTGCTGCTTTACACTACCAGAGGTCATCTGAAATTCTCTTGCCAGTATTTTAGACTAGTACATGGCTGCACATTACACTGACAAAGTGTTAGTTTTAGTATCACTATTCTAAGAATCAAGCAATTTTCATTTTGAACACAGGATGTTAGTTAGATCAGTTAGGCTGGTACGTTTCTGAGAGATGTTAGAGGGAGTTGCTCTCTTGGGTGAAAACTGACCTTGTTGGTTTTTTTATCCTTAGAAGTGTTCCCACGTCACACAAAACAGGGTTCAGCACAGTGATCTAAAACCACAAAAAAAGCATACAAAATGCTGTGCCCGTGGCAGTTTGTGTTCAAATCTCGTGCTGCCAAGAGCCAGTACCCCAGAGAGAAGGATATCAACAACAACGTGGAGAAAAATAGGAAGATCCATGGGTAAGATCCTGGTTTTTAATGGTTTCGTATTTTATCTTTGATTTGAAAAGGGAAGATATTAAGTGGTTTGGGTTCTGGAGAAACCTGAATGGAATCATGTTTCCAAATGTTTCCAAAACACTGATATTAACCAAAGAACTGCGGGTCTCTGGGTGGTGTAACTTGGTAATGAACATTAAACTCTTGTGTCTAAGTTATACAGTCATTGGGCATATAAATCATCTTACCTTCTCTTTCACAGTCTTAAATTTATTTGGTGTGTTATAATGGTTTCATGTATTCTAAGTCTCAGGAGGTGTGTATGCTATAAAAATAGCAAAGTGATTATTTATACTGTAATTAAGTTGGTGAAGTAGTTCTGTGATGCAGTTCATACAAGACACTGTATAAAATAGGTTGCACGTGCATCTTAAACTTGTCAGTCTTCAGGGTGTCACTTATTTCAGGTTTCATATCCTGTTTTCCTTCCTTTCCTTCCACACAGTGCTCTGGGAAGGAGCTTTACTACTGAATCCTGTCCACTGCCACTGCTGGTTTATGGGCTCAGTACATGTCTCAGAGACAGCACTGAGCATCTCCCGCTGATGCTGAAAGCAAAGCCTAACATAAACTAAGCACGTTGCCTTGTACTGAATTTTCTTTCTCTCTGTTGAAGTTCAGAAAAGGATGATGCCAAATTGCACGATCCAAGCAAGAAGCAGATGGAGAGGCTGCCCACCATAACTTCAGCAAAGGCCAGTGAGGGAGGAGAGGTCTGTTCCCAGCATCATTATTTGATAGTAACAGTTCACATGAGTGGTGCTTGCTGCTCAAAACTGCTCCAGGTTCTCCTGTGAGGTCTGACTGTGGTTGCAGGAGGTTAGGACTGCTGGGAGATCTTTGGGTGGAAGTTCTTTTCTGACCAAAATGGAGCATTGATGAGATTTAAAGGAAGAGGTGACCTCATGGGGACTGGGATGCCTGATTCCTTTATAGACCTTTGCAAACCTTTAGTAACAAATCTGTCCTGTCTCTAAAATTGGTTCACTGTTTTCCTGATACTTCGATTATTATGTTCAGAGATGAGGGTTTATTGAAATTACAGAGGTATTTGCAGTGGTAGATACTGTTTGATTAGTACAAAAATACTTTTTTACCCCCATTTCATATCAAACTGTAGATTAGCTCAGTAGTTTTGTAGTCAAATACTCATGTTGGAGCAGATCACATTTATATCTAGTTTCTTTAATTTAATCTGAAATATTTTGATGTTAACATAAAATTTAAAATGAAACTGAAAGATATTCAATAGGTCTGAAGATAGTATGCATTTTATCTGTTCTCTGTCCAGAATCTCCCTCCAAATGACATCAAAGTTTCAAACCAAATATCAGGATGTCCAAGACATGTAAGAGTAAGAAACTTGGAAAATGGATCCAGCTTTCTTGACACACTACATCTGACTGCAAAAGAGGTAAAATATGGAAATCTGAACGGGGAGTTTTCAGAAATTTGAAAAGATACAGAATGCAACATTGTTTTTTGACATTTTATTGTTTTTCAGGTTATCAACTGCCGGACCAAAGCCTGCCAAGGGTCAATCATGACCCCAAAGGGCCTGGTGAGAGGTACCAGAGATGGGCCAGTTCCACTGGAAGATCTTTTACCTCAGGCAATAGACTTCCTCAAGCAATACTACAGTTCATTTAAAGAGTAAGTCAATTTTATTTTTGGTATAAAATCCTCTACCTACCTGTCTGTTTGTGAGCTTCCAGGAGGGTTTGGTTTCTTCACAGCTCTTGGTAACTATCCTGTTACATAGCATGCATTCAAAAATACATAAGGACTATTAGAAAAGCTAAATAAAACTGTCATTGCACTTCATGTGCTCCATCTGCCAATCCAAAATCTTGGGAACACGGAAGGACTCTGGACCGTGCACTCCTCAGCCCCATCCCTTTGGAGTGTGCTACATTCCGGGACATTGAGGACTCTCTGCCAGAGCGTTACCTCTGTTTTCTTGGGATTAGCTGCACTCAGATCAGTCTCAGACATGAATAATGTGGATAATGCCTTTTGTTTGTGCTGTTCCAAATATCTTTTCTCTGTGTTCCTCTCAAGGCTTTAGCCAAAGATTGGAAGGCCAGTGTTGCTTCTCACCCTTGCCCTGTGCTATCAACATAAGCTCACTGAGCATTCCGAGAGGGGGTTGTGTTTTCACAAAAATGGCCATGGTGCAGGGGCATCTTGTTGCAGGAAATGCTGGAACAGCTGGTTGGTGTCCAAGGGCTTGCAGTGACATTCCGCATGATGAGCTTTCTAGCAACAGTTCAGTGTTTGCTCATCCCATTAGAAAACATTATCAAACTCTCAAAAGGACTCAGCCACATAATGGCAACTTCTTTAGACACTTTGAACTCTTTACAAATCTTTCTTCCCTCTGAATCTTTCTGAAAGTCCCTGTCTTACACACAGGCTGTCCTCACCAGCCTATTGCATTTGCACATCTCTGTGTCTCTGCTCATGGCTGTTTGATCACATTGATTTACACTATCTCGCATGCTTGCCCTTGATCTTTCATCTTGCTGAAAATGTGAAAACTCTCAGACAGTGCAGGCTATTTTCATTCTGTCTGTAAGACAACAAAACAATTTTTGTCTCTGCTGTGATAAATATTTTCTAATGTTTTGACTTCACTCTCTGTTATCAAACTCAAGAATTTTAGAGTTGGTTTCCCTGGCAAAGGAATTGCTCAGCACTTCCTTTTAGGAATGAAAATCCTACTTACATTACTCAGAAGAGCCGTGGCCTTGTAAAAACAATGAAACTTTGAGAGGACAGTCACTCTCAGCCCACATTTGCCCTGAAACTCACCTGTTCTCTGGTTTTCATTTGCTTGTGATTTTTTTTTTCAAATTAATCTATAAAATCCAAATTTAAACTGAAAACTTACACAGAATAGCTTGTGACCAATCCATTAATGTAGTGGGTGGTGAAAGGATGGTGTCACTATTTAAATTTCTAGTGCGTTAGTTTCTTCATGAGGCCAGTAAGCACTGTCATTGCACTCCATAAGGACAAGTCATAAAATCTGATGCCAAAATATAAAGAGAACATCTGCACTTTGAATGAAATTCTCATTGTTTCTTTTCATGGCTGTTTCCTGTTCAAAAGGCCAAAAATCAAAGAACAGCTGGGCCGACTGGAAACAGTGACCAAGGAGATAGAAGCAACAGGAACCTACCACCTGACAAAGGATGAGCTGACCTTTGCTGCCAAGCAGGCCTGGAGGAATGCGCCCAGGTGCATCGGGAGAATCCAGTGGTCCAATCTGCAGGTGAGCTGTGGCTCTGCACCTAAGCTGTGGCCAAATAGTCCTCTGCTGTGACTCAGAAGATTGTCCTTTCCTTTGGCAGAACATGCCACTGCTTCGACTGAGGAGGACTGCCTCCTGTTCATATCAGGAGATTGGTTTTTTCGTAGTTCTCTGCTTCATGGCTGAATGAAAATATGTAGCAGTGTGAGTGTAGGAACCAGGTGTGTCATGGAACCAGGTGCATGTTTTGGTCCTTGGTGGATTGTTATGTGTGAAAATGATGCATATAAGACTATGGAAATGAACCTTTCCTAGTGGAGCTACAATCCTTCCATTCCTTAATTGCATAGGAAAGATAACAACCTTGCATTACTGTTTCAAAATTAGTCTTCTTCTTTACATTTCTGTTGGAAACATGCAGGTGTTTGATGCACGGGACTCTAAAACAGCCAAGGAAATGTTTGAGCATATCTGTCGTCATATTCAGTATGCCACAAACAACGGGAATATAAGGTAGGTCTCTTTAATTTTAATTTTAAACAACAAAAATCACATCCAGATCTAGCATCAAAAACACATGAAATGCTCTATCTAAACATTTTCAAAACTTGTCTCTGCTCTTACTTTTCCTGGTACTTCCACATTCCTCTCGTGTTCCATCAACCATCTTCAAATTTTATAACTTTTATGGCTGATGTTGCAAAACCTTTTGCAGTTCCTGGGGAGAAAAGATAATTTGAAGATTCGGGGAGGTGGGTAAAGAGGATGGGTGATTTTATTCCTACTGATATTTATTTTAGAAAGATAAAACATTTTGTGTTGTTACCAATTTCTGTGTGAACAGTGAGGATGTGTTTGACGTGCTGCTTTGTCCTGGGCAGATCGGCCATCACGGTGTTCCCGCAGAGGACGGACGGGCAGCACGATTTCCGTGTGTGGAACAGCCAGCTGATCCGCTACGCTGGCTACCAAATGCCCGATGGCTCCGTCCTTGGAGACCCTGCCACTGTGGAGTTCACACAGGTACAGCTCCAAACTCACCGCCACAGCTGCTTCCCACCTTGGCTAACCCACCTCCCTGGGGCTTTTTTCTCACGTGTATGCTGAGCAAGAGGTGGGTGAGGAGCGAATGGGATGTTCTGCCCCACAGGTTCTAGGTGCAGGCTGGAACAATAATTTCCTACAGTCCTGATTCAAAAGTGCTGCCCTCCATCTCAGAACAGGGTGAGCTAATACTGTCAGGGGACACAACCAGAGACACAACCAGTAGTTCATCAACATGACTCAACATTGTTTGAATGGGAAAGAGAACCTTTTTCATTTAGAATTTACCTCAGCAGGTTTCAGAGGGTTAAAATTCTTTTGTCTTCAGATCTGGAGGGGAAACCTGAAAAGAACACAAAATGTGCTTTCTGTATTTGCAGTTGTGCATCGAGCTTGGGTGGAAGCCGAAATATGGCCGCTTTGATGTACTTCCACTTGTTCTCCAAGCAAATGGCCAAGACCCAGAAATATTTGAATTACCTCCAGAAATTGTCCTCCAAGTGCCAATGGAGCATCCAAAGTAAGCATGCAAGTTTTAGATAATTACATTTTTGCCTCTGCCTCACCTTGGCAGGTTATTGGGCTGCCCCTGTGGCAGTTGTTTTATGAGTTCTTTGTCAGGATGAAATGATGGTAAATTATCCTGAAAGATAAAATGCCTGTTAGAACAATGAAATGAGATTTAAATTAAGGAAGCAAATGACAGTTTTGTTGGAAATCTTTTTTCCCAATGTACATTTCAATTATATTCAGAACTTTAAAAATCATAATTTCTTATGCCAGTGTAATACACATGTAAAATACGGCTGCACTCATAACGAAGTGTTTATTGCCTTTCTCTCGTTGTTGTTTTCTCCTTGTTTGCTTTGGGACTGGCCTGCAGATTGCAGAACTTTGTAATATGATTCTGCGGTTCCTGTAGCTGGTGATTCCCAATTACTGCACTGAAAACTCCTGTGAGTTTCTGCAGACCCGGCCCCAGGGTCTCCCCTCAGAATTCCCCTTAGAATTGGTACTCTTTATCTTCCTGGGCTTTTCTGGTTGTTCCCTAAAGGAGGAAAAGGCACACAAATAATAACTCAAACTGCTCATTTGGCAGGTATGAGTGGTTTAAGGAGCTGGACCTGAAGTGGTACGCACTGCCTGCCGTGGCCAACATGCTGCTGGAGGTGGGAGGGCTGGAGTTCACCGCCTGTCCTTTCAATGGCTGGTACATGGGGACAGAGATAGGAGTGCGGGACTTCTGCGATGCGCAGCGCTACAACATCCTGAAGGTACTGCTGGGGGGGAGCTGGGCTGGGCTGCCGAGGGAGTGAATTTGGTGCAGGAAGAGTTTTGAAAAAGAGACACTATCAGTGTTCACTGGGATGGGAGAGAACCACTCCCTGCTTTATGAAACTGGAACAACCAGAACTCCAAAATTCCAGTTTACCTTTAATCTCAGGTGTTTCTGCTGCCATCACTTTCCCCAGCATGAGACTGACTCTTTCCCCTTCTGCATGATTTTTTTCCTAATACAAAAATGATGAGGTTGAGAAATCATGAGGTCTAAGTTCCATACAGTAAATTTGCTTTTCCCTTTTCTCTCTCTTTTTCACATGTAGGAGGTAGGGAGGAGAATGGGGCTGGAAACAAACAAACTGTCATCATTATGGAAGGACCGAGCTGTTGTAGAGATCAATGTGGCTGTGCTTCACAGCTTCCAGGTAAGTCAAGAGTGTGGCATCTGGAGAGACACTGAACATTCACTGTCCCTTCTTCCTCTCACTCAGTGGAGATGCCATTATGATTCCAATAGAGTTATTCCAGATTTACACCTGGGAAAGTAGAGCAATCCATATTTTCTCACAGGTAAAGGCAGAAGGAAAAGGAAAAGAAAAAGAAAAGGAAGTTAAGGGCAAGACTTTTCATCCTTTCAACACATTTGTCTATGTTTCAGAACCTATGTAAATCCATTGGATGAATATATTTTATTTTCAATTCCAGTTTTATTTAACATATCACAACAATATGAAAAGTGGGTAAAAGTGAGTCAGAGGCTTTGCAGCATGCATGCCCAGTGCTGCAGAGGTAAAATGCTGATGTTAAAGAAAAGATCTGAGAGTTCTTAATCAAAGGCCCGTGCCGCAATCTGTATCTTTACAGTAACCGCTGATAGTATTTATTTTCCAGCCCTGAGTAAAGTCCTTGAAATATTGACCAAAGCAAGAGGGTTACTTTAGCTACACCAGGCAAAAGGGCAGAATAGGGTTTTTAATGCATGTTTTTCTTTTTGCCACTGTTCTAGAAACAGAATGTAACCATCATGGATCACCACTCAGCCTCTGAGTCCTTCCTGAAGTACATGCAGAACGAGTACCGCGCGCGGGGCGGCTGCCCGGCAGACTGGGTGTGGATCGTGCCTCCCATGTCAGGCAGCATAACCCCCGTGTTCCACCAAGAGATGTTGAACTATGTCCTCACTCCCTTCTATTACTACCAGGTACACATCATCAAAAAGAAAAACAGACTCTAGCAGACAACTTCAGCAGTGCAGATGTGATACGGGACCTGAGGGAGTCTGGGTGCCAAGCCCTGGGTCATGAAAGTTCACTAGACAGATTCAGAAGTAGCAGACAGGAGTTATTTTATGTGGGAGGTGCTGTAAGTTCTGTTGAATTCTCTGGCTTTAAGCAAAATGCGGTTTAATGCACCAGAGACTGATCTCATATTTGCACTCGTTGGATTGTACATACAGATTCTATTTGATCTGGCCCTTTAAAGATACACAAATTGTTTATTTACTATTTTGCATTCCTTACCTAAAGCTTAACTTTTTTTTTTTTTTAAGGTGGATGCATGGAAAACACATGTGTGGCATGATGAGACCCGGAGACCAAAGAAAAAAGAAATAAAGTTTAGCATCTTGGCAAAGTAAGTTGTTCAAATAAGATTCTTCATGCTTTCTCCAACTACTCTATGTTTCTGTTCTACTTCTTTAAAAAAAATTATTACAGTAGGGACCACTTGAGTGGTTTGAATCATAACCTTACCTGTCCACCCTGAGGTAACACTCCTATCTAAAGTTCTTGCTCAGGGCTATCTAGAGTGTGTTGCTTTTGAACCATCTTCCAAGGAAAAGCCATGCTCAAGCTCAGTCTTTCCTGGCTTGTTTGTGAATCAACCTGAATTAGTGTAGCTCCATTAAAAGTTGTGTGTGATTGCTCTTTCCTCAGGGCTGTGCTCTTTGCATCCTCACTCATGCGAGGAGCAGTGGCCACCAGGGCCAAGGTCACCGTGATCTACGCGACAGAGACGGGCAAGTCGGAGACGCTCGCCAACAACCTGTGCAGCCTGTTCAACTGTGCCTTCAGCACTAAGGTGAGCAGCACAAATCAGCCACACCATGTGGAGACAGAAGTTTGGCTCCGGCAGGCTTTTCCATTCTCCAAACCTGTGTTTCGAATGTTCAGTAAATATAAGTCGGACCAGAACTTTGATTTTGTATTCATTTAGCATAATGAATTGTAAATTTGGTCAGCAGTCATCTGAGATATCTACGGCTAGTTCTTATGTCTGCTAGCAATGTCTCATGAGTTTTATTCCTTCCAGATTCTGTGCATGGATGAATACAATATTTGTGACCTGGAAAAAGAAACACTTCTTTTAGTGGTTACTAGCACTTTTGGAAATGGAGATTCTCCAGGTAACGGAAAGGTAATGTTCACCTCAGAAGTGTGTGAGACTCAGCTCAAAGACCAAAGACAAACCTTTCATTTGTCTCATGTCCTTGAGTAAGATATGGATCAGGTCTCACTTCTGTTTCAAATCAGAGTATTTTTCTAACCTTAGATATTTTATGCATTTTTATGCAGACCTTTAAGGACTCCTTGCTCAGACTGAAACTGCTGAGAAAGAAAATTAGGTAAAAATACTTTGTTGTTTGGTTTGCATGTGACTGAGTCCTTTTGCACTCCAGGTAGCATAACCCAGTAGTCTTCTTTTCATCTCCTTCTGCAGATATGCTGTGTTTGGTCTGGGGTCCAGCATGTACCCAGAGTTCTGTGCCTTTGCTCATGCCATTGACCAAAAATTGACCCAACTCGGGGCTGCCCAGCTCGCTCCAGTGGGTGAAGGAGATGAACTCAATGGGCAAGATGAAGCTTTCCGCAGCTGGGCAGTCAGTGCTTTCAAGGTGATTGTAGAAATACAGCTCATATGCTAGTCATTCATCCATTCATTTTAGTTCAGTTCCCATAAAAAATGAGGGAAAATGAAGGAAACCAAACATCTGAATTTATATCTGAACTTGGAACTCCCCTCTTCTCTACTGCTTGCCTAACTTAGAGAGGGAATATGGTCCCTTTTCTATTATTTTTTAATATCCACACAAAATTGCATGAACCCTTTTGGATAATGGAATGCTCAGTATGAACAAATGTAGCATCAAACATCTGAATTTTTTGCAGTAGATCTTTTTTAGCTATACTGGTATAGAAGTAGAACCTTACTGAACTCACTGAACCCACACACCAGAAGCAATAAAAAACAGCAATCTGTGAAACTGATAGCTCCTTATTAGGATTATGACAACGCTAAGAATGTCTTTTTTTTTACTGTGAATAACCTTTATTTTTGTGGGGTTTTTATCTAGACTGCCTGTGACATTTTTAACGTCAGTGGGAGAGACAGTATTCAGTTGCCTGACATCTACACCTCTGAGGAAAGCTGGGACCCTACCAATTACAGGCTAGTGCATGACTCTCAGCCCATGGACCTGGCTAAAGGTACTGCTCCCACCTTCCTGTGCCTCTGCCTTTGCTGCTTCAGAGGGGCTAAACTGTGAAGGTTTCTCAGAAGTGCTCTTGGCCCTGCTAGATGGTAGAATGCATACAATGAAGTACATGGTCTGATTTAAAATGACACTGGTTTACATTGCATAAGTTATCTTTTCCAGCACAATAACACTGGGACTATCACACATTTAGACAGCCCCAGAGGAACAAAAGCTGAGATGAACTGCTTTTAGTCAGGGAGTACAGCACACACAGCTGACTGATGGTCGGTCCTGTTCTAGGGCAAGTGTGGTTCAGTGTTCATGGAAGACATTTTAAACAAATCTAATCCCAGAGTTACCAAGAGTCATATTCTCTTTTCTCACCAGCTCTTGCAAGCATTCATGCCAAGGATGTAATTCCCATGAAGCTGAAATTCAGGCAGAATCTTCAAAGTTTGAAGTCCAGGTATGCTACTTCATTCTTTTGAATATTGCAATACTACATTTTACTAAAATCTTAAATATCTAAAATGCCTGGTTATAAACATCTTCTCCCTGCAGTTATTACAAAATACATAGGAATTTTGTACTGTCCTTAGTAGAAGTATGTGAGCTGTGCAGTCTGCAATGGGACTGCACTTTCCCTGGCTGATTCCAGGCACGTTTGTTCTGTACTGGACAGACCAGGCAGAACTTCAGCACCCAATTTGTTTGGATACAAGTACTTCACATACCTGGACTCCGATTTGTTTAAGTCTCTGTGAAGTCCTAAGCTGGTCTGGTATTTGGTAATGAACACAAAGGAGCCCTTGCCAACTGCCACTGCAGATTTATTCCTTTCCTGAGCAATCCAAGGGAAATCCTGTCAATGTAACCTGTCTCGTTTCTCTTTCTCCACTATGCAGTCGTGTTACCATTCTGGTTAAACTTCACTGTGAGACTAATCAGGAAGTGCACTACCTTCCCGGGGAACACATCGGGATTTTCCCAGGCAACCTGCCAGAATTAGTGCATGGCATTATTGCACGTGTCAAGGATGCCCCTCCAGCTGATCAGACTATCAGGCTTGAAACCTGCATCGATGGTAAGTTGGGTCTCTTTAGACAAAATAACAGAGGATGTTGGACAGATTCCTCTATAATTCCTAAGAATTTTTGTTGACTGAAATTGATTCTATGATCCTTTTCTAAAGTTTCAGTAGGATCTTGTTGCTGCTTTTTAGTTATTCTTATAATTCTTTGTTCTGATTTTGCACTTTCTGGCAAAACCATGACTTCACCAGGGTTTGCAGAGGTACCCGAGGTGACACTGCTTGTAATTCAGTTGCTGAATTGGCCATTGACTGCAATTAAATTAATCAACAGTTTGCTTATTGTTGCTACATGTAAGAGTCCTAAAATAGACTTATATGTCCTGCCCATCTTTCCCATCTCAGTAGGAACAATCATAGGATTTGGGCACACAGAAAGATGGTTTCCCCAAATGAAAGACCATGACTTTTCCAGTGGTGTTTTGTTGTCATGAAGTTTTCTGCGTCAGATACACCCCTTACAAAACATTCAAAACCTCACAATAACCTCTTTCAGATGAGTCCTGTGGTTGAGACCTCCTGCACCGTCCACTGAAGGGGTATTTTGAAGGACACAGAGTTTTGCAAAGCTCTACAGCTGTCAAATACCGTGGGTGTTGCCAAGTGTCCTCTTATTTCCCTCATTTCCAGGTGGCTACTGGACAAGTCACAAAAAGATTCCGGCCTGCACACTCCCGGAGGCTTTGACATACTTGCTTGATATCACTACTCCACCCTCCCAACAACTGCTAAAGAAACTCTCCCAGCTGGTGACAGCAGAAGGAGACAAGCAGAGGCTGGAAGTGCTGTGTCAGGTGAGCCTTAGGGCTGGAGTTTTATTTGCAGTGCTGTGCACTGGGCCCTCTGACGCCCTTTGACTCTGTAGCAGATGCTTAAGAAGTTTTTGTAGTGATGGATTTTTATGTTACATATTCTGTGGTCTTGGACAGCCAACCACAGCGAGAGAAAGAGGGGTCTTGAGGCTCAGCTTGGGCGTGGGAACCAAGATCTGGTGTTTCCTGTGTGGTTCTGGGTGGGTCATTTGCCTGCCTAGTTCTGTTGCCTCATGGTGGTTTCTGATGAGACACCCTTAAGGACCTTACACTTTGCATGGGGAGGAAGGAGCTGGAGGAGAGCTGGTAGGTGTTTTTGTCAGAGAATTTGCTACCCTGAGAGTCAGAGGAGTGTGGCTTTAATGACTCGCAGGTGTGGTAAGTGCTGGCTCCTCCTACCAGGTTCAGGGAGGCTCCGAGGGGTCAGGACCTGGGGCTACACAGCTTTGGGGGTGTCCCATGACAGGGAGCTGAGAAACGGATTCTGCTTCAGGTTCTGCATCCTCACTGAGAGAGCAGGTGTCTGAGAACATTGTAGTGGGGATTCTGAACTTCTGTGTTCAAAATTAAATGGTTTCTTAGGAAACTCCAGTATTGGTCCTGGCAAAGTTTTGAGAATTCTCTGTTGATTTGCCTGCGTATTTAATTGAATGTAAAGCAGGAATCTTATTTATAAGTGACATTTGTTATACTCCTGCTCTTGTGAACTCAGCATGACCTGGTAACACTGTGGTGATGCTCTTTGGCTTTTAGAGCACAGAAGAATACAATAAATGGAAGTTTTACAACAGCCCAAACATCTTGGAGGTCCTGGAGGAGTTCCCCTCTGCTGAGGTCTCCACAGCTTTCTTGCTGACACAGCTGCCATTTCTGAAGCCCAGGTACTATTCTGTCAGCTCCTCTTGTGACATGACAGCCAGAGAGATTCATCTGACAGTTGCAGTTGTGAACTACAGGACAAGAGGTAATGAACTGTTGTTTTCCTTGCTCTCCTAATTAAGTGATATTTAGGCTACATTGTAGTTCAGGAAAAAAACTGTGCCTGCCATATAGCATGAAGCATATCTGTAATAAAAAATGTGTGTTGTCATACCTGCAGAATAGTACCTGCAGTGCAGGTGTTCATCCTGGGCCAAGATTTGCTAAATTCCTACACCATCATCAGTGTATCCTTGTTTTATAAATCATTACTAGACATACATTTATTTTAAAGCTATAATTTTAAGTATAAACTGTGCTTTTTTAAAAATAGAGGGCATTTGGGTGCTGACAGGTGTTCTGTCCTTCCTCTGCTTGTAGATGGAGAAGGGCCTTTGCACCACGGAGTCTGCAGCACGTGGCTGAACACAATAGAACTCAATGAAACTGTTCCCTGCTTCATCCGCAGGTAAAGAGAATCAAACAACCCAGCAAAGAGCAATTCTTAGTTCAGCTTCTTGAGTGGGTTTTCCTTTGTTTGGATATTTTCAAGTGACTGGTGAGTGCAAGGTGGAATAGCTTGGTCTGAGAAGAGAGGGAATTCTCTGTCTTCCAGAGATGAGATCCTTTCCCATGCCTTACGTTGAGTAAAATCACAAATCATTAGAAAATTCTGAAATAATTCTATTCCTATGACCCCCATCCCCACTGTCAGCTTCTCCACTGCAGAGCAAGGAAAGGGGAGCGAACAAGGAGAACCCAGTTCAGCCCCATTGCTGCTTTCAAACTGGGGACTTGGGCTGTGCTGCTCAGAGTCATTCGGGCAACTGAACATGAATTTCAGTCAGAAACCAGTTACCTAATTAACATATTTTTGCATTTCAGTGCTAACGATTTCCACCTCCCAGAGGAGCCAGCCAAGCCCTGCATTCTGATCGGCGCGGGCACCGGGATTGCTCCCTTCAGGAGCTTCTGGCTGCAGCGCCTCTATGACCTGGAGCACAAAGGTACCTGTGGGGCCCGTCCGGGCAGGGCTGGCACAGGGGCACCCCCGCTCCTTCAGAAAAGGGCTCTGCAGCCAGACACACCCACAAACATCAGCCAAGAGCCCCTGCAGAGAGTGTCACCCCCAGGCTGATCGGGCACTGCACTGTCACAGCCAGTCCATCCCCCCAGAGACCATTCCGGTGGGCAGGGGGTGTTTGGGGACTCCCAGGGCACAGCCTGTGTGCCAATCCCGCGTGTCAGTGACTGCCCCAGGCACTCAGACAAACGCTGTCCCACGCTGCTTTCAGGGCTCAGAGGGGGCGACATGACCTTACTGTTCGGCTGCCGGCAGCCAGACCTGGATCACATCTACAGAGAAGAAACTGAGGAAATGCAGAAGAAGGGAGTCCTGAAGGACATCTACACAGCTTACTCCAGACTGCCTGGCCAAGAGAAAGTAAGGCTGGTTCCTTTCTTTTTTAAGGGTAAACTCCTCCAGAATCATCCCTCAAGTTAAGACCTGGGCTCTGTTTGTTCTTTTAAAAAATGTGAGCATTTTGCTTCAGTGTAGTGTGAGCAGGTGACAAAAGGCCCCACTCCTTCAAATGAAGGAAAATCTCCCTGTGCACTCCAGCACAAGCAAGCTCCATAAATACACCCCCTCACTGCTTTCAAGAGGCACATCCATTGCAAACAGCCTTTGAAACTAGAACTGGAATATTTTCAGAAACCTTAGATTTTGCAGGATTTGATTATCCCCTGAGTTAGAAATGAGCTGGCTCTGGCCATTTGTCCCCATTTCAATGACACAGTAACCAAAGAAATTAATTTTGCATAGAAGAAATCTTGACAAAAAACCAGCACTCAAGTTACCCTCTTTTTAGCTCTCCTGGCAGTCAGGAGACTTTGGCAGATAGAAGAGTTTTTGTCTACTCAAGTTTGATCAAGAGACAGGCCCAGGATCCAAATCTGGGGCTCGTAAAGGCAGCCCGAAGACATTTGTCACCATTGCGGCGGTGCAGGACAGAGCTGGAACAGATGGGGCACTTAGCGCACAGACCCGCGATGGATTCAGAAGGGCCAACAGCCACAGCAGCATGTGAGAAACCCGGTGCGATGAGGCTTTTTCTGTTTCCCAGGTCTATGTGCAGGACATCCTGCAGAGGCAGCTGGAGGCCCGCGTGTGCGAGGTGCTGCACGGGCAGCAGGGCCACGTGTACGTGTGCGGGGACGTGCGCATGGCGCGGGACGTGGCGCGGGCGCTGCGGGCGCTGCTCGCCCGGGCCCTGAGCCTCAGCCAGCAGCAGGCAGACGAGTACGTCCTGCAGCTCAAGGTATGCTCTCATCACAGGCCATTCCCTCTGGCGGGAGGGGCACAGGAGGCTGCACAGCCGCGCTCGGGGTGCCGCGGCTGCCGTGAGCTCCTTTGTGTGCGCGCACAGGGAACAAAGCTCTGAGAGAGCGGCTTAGTCCGCCCCGGGACTGCCAGCGCAGCTTCTGTTTGGTCAGGATGGGAGAGAGACTCTGCTGCTCCTACAAATGCATAAGGCCTTTTAGTTACTGAACTGACGGATAAAGAGTAGCTGGCAGCTTTGAATTCATCTCTTGGGTGTCCTTTCTTTTTGCAGAGCCAAAAGCGATACCATGAAGATATATTTGGGGCTGTGTTCCCACATGAAGTCAAAAGAGCTTTGCAACCCACCAGCTGAAGAACAAATCCACTCGTGTTTTAGGCAATACTTGCACATTTGTTGCTATTTTCAAAAAACTGGGAGTCAAATCCTCTTTCATATACATGTTCAATCATGCACATGCATAGGATTGTAGGATTTGACTCTTAAACCTCAGCCTTAATTAAGTAAAATATTAAATTTAACTTTTGTTGCTATTTATTCTGACACGCTTTTAATACATTATCTTAATAGTGAAAGTGCAAATTATTTTTTTAATACTGTCTATGCTAGTATAAATCTGGTGGGTTTTGTACATACATGGAAAATGTAGAGTTTTGTACTAAGTTGAATAGAGCTGAAATCTTTTTTTTAAACAGTACAGTTTATCTTTGTGACTTTATTTATATCAGATTGGTTTACTTGTGTATTATCTTCACTTGAAAGCAAGTGAGTGGATGGTTGTGTTGCTGGGGGTTGTCTGGCTACGTGCCTGGATCTGGAGCAATGTTTGCAAATGAGATAATAATGTGCTGGTCCCCAAGTGGAAACACCTGCTGCATCCACCTCAGATGTATCTGCTCAGCAGGCAGCAGTGCTTAATTCTGCTTTGTGGGACTCGGGTACATACATGAACCTCAGTTGTTTTTGTTGTTACAGAGCCTGTGGCAGGAAGGTTCCAAAAATTCCAAAGCACTTTGTACATTTGAGTTCTATGCTCTGTTTTACTTGATTTGGCTGTAATAAAATCTGCCTTTATACTCAGACAAAGTGTGTGGATCAATGAACCTCTTCTTGCTCTTGGCTTCAGCCTGCAAAGGCAGAGGTAACTAAGTCAGCTCTCAGGTTGTGGTGAGGTGGGTTTGGGCTCCAGCCAACGCTCTCCCCTGAGCTAAGGGCCATCTCCAGGAGTTACAGTCTGTCTGTGATTGGTTTTGCATTTTTGGTACTGCTAGGCAAGTGTGAGTTTGCACCGGGGAGTGAGACTGGCTTGAAGCTGCCTTCATTGTATTTGGGCTCTTTCTAGGCCTTGCAGTTACATCAGAACTAGTCCCTTCTCTGAAATTGCCAGGGCTATATGAGCATATTAAAAAAGCTTAAGGTGAGATTTTCCTGTCCTCCCTTGTCTCCAGGAGCTGGAATCTGATGAAGGCAGAGTTGAGACTCAAAAGTCAGCAGTGCCACGTGTGAACAGTGTGTTTCACACGTGCTTCAGGACAGCCTTAGCCATAGGATCCCAGACACAGCACAGATGAGAGGACGTGGACAGTGGCAGAGAGCAGCAACAGAGAGTCAGGACAGAGGAGGTTCCTGGCAGGTAGGGAGTAACATTATTAACTGAAGGGGTAACATTATTAACTGAAGTAAAAGGAACTGAAGCTGTGGACAGGGTCCATGAGTGCAGGAAGGTGACAGAAGGTTGGGCCCTGCCTCAGGAAAACGCAGGAAACCTGGGGGCTGGTGGGGCCAGGCAGGGGCGGGGGGATGAGGGACACCTGAGGCTCACAAGGAACACCTGAGGCTCTTTAGGGACTCCTGAGGCTCACAAAGGACAGCTGAAGCTTGTTAGGGACACCTGAGGCTCACAAGGAATATCTGAGGCTCGTTAGGGACACCTGAGGCTCACAAGGAATACCTGAGGCTCGTTAGGGACACCTGAGGCTCACGAGGGACAGCCAAGGGCTGTGGGGCAGGCTGTGGCAGACGATGCCTGTGCTGGGATGATGCGTGAGGCTGGTGAGCTCTGGGCCCTGGAGACAGTGAGGCCAGGTAGGTAAAAGGCTTTTTCTTTTTCTTGGTGTTTTGGTAGTACTATGTTATATTATCCATGTACAGAGGGGTTCTGCCTGCTCCAGTAAACCCCCTGGGAGCCAGGGCTGGAGCTGCTGCCTTGTCTGGGAGGAGCAGGCTGACCTCTGAGGATGAAGCCAGGATGTGGCGTGTCCAGCTTTCCTAGATCCTGCTCTAGTCGGCTTATTTGTAGTCTGAGCTTTGTGAGTTGTTATTTGGTGCCTCCTTTGAGTAAACCCCTATTTATGTAGCTGCTCTGAGGTGTTTCGCTGTCGAGCACCCAGCTGGGCTGGTGAAATGATCCTGTCTGGTTTGGGGGTTTTAAATGCCATTGAGCGTTGCAGTGTAGCTGGCTGGGGCTGGAAATGCTCCCTTTGTGCTGGGTTTGCCTCCCTTGGGATGTGTGTGCTGGCTGCTCCTGTTCCCGTTTGTTGCGGCTGTCCCAGGGCACAGGGACCCCAATGTCGGTGCCTCAGACAGCCCAGGGCAGTTCTGGGGTACAACTCTGAGCAGGGAAACATCAAACTGCTCCAGTCACAGCTGGGGCAGAACCTCTGTGCTTGGGGACTGGAGTTCGTGTGTTTTGGTTTTTCAAATGAAACGCCTCTGCCCTTCAAGTATAATCGAGAATTAAATTCGTTATTTCTTACTCTTTATGAAACATAACAAAGCTCAACTTATCTTAACATTTTTGTTTGCATGTGAGATGTAGATAAGATGGATGACATGTAAAACTGTGCTTTTATGGGGCCCTAGCCCATTCCTGGTAGGATGGCACAAAGCCGCTGTTATTCCCGGCACAAAGCTGTTGGCAGCAGCCGAACCTTCCTGGGATTAATTAACACCTGCTAATGGCACTTCCGGCGTGGACAGCAGGGTCTACGTGGCAGAGCTCTGCCCCTGCTCTGCAGCTGGGAGGTGATGGCAGGACCTTGTGCAAGGGACGGGGAAGGTGCTGGGGGTCCCAGAACGGACTCAAGTGGTGCTTTTGGGAGGGGAAGCAGCTTCTTAAACAGTTTAGTGCTTCAAGAAAATTCAGTGGTGGCTTCATTAACCATTTAATAATGTGACTCATCATATCCGGGAGGGAAAACTTCGACAATTGCAACGGACTGGTGCAGGGGGAGATCACCTGGTGTCCCTAAGGGGAAGGGCAGGGAGCAGAGCGGGGAAGAGGAGCTGCTGTGTTGGGGGGGTCTCTGTGGGAGTCTGCTCCTGTTCTAGTTTGGCTACAAGTCAATGGGAAGGAAAAGTCAAACCAGGACTCAGTAACACTTGCTTTATCCAGACCAAAGATTTATTCACTGAAAAGATTCCTACATATCCAGAATTCCAGTAGCATAGACTGCACTCTTTTTTTTTTCTTTTTTTTTTGCTGGTTGCATAAACTAATACAGAAACTGTTGTTAATCCTAACAATTTGTAATTAATTTAATAGCAATTCTGGAAGACAGTTCATAGAAAATATAAAAAAAAATTTGTACTGTACAAAGTTTACATCACATTTGAAAAGAAAACGTGTCCATGTTCACCATGTTACGACCATTTACATTCACTACTGACGTGTGGCTCCTGTAGCAGCATTGCACAGCATTGTCACATTGACAGCTCCACCGGGACGGGCTCGGGGCGGGACGTGTGACACAAACACAACCCAGGGACTGTCGCTTGGTGTGCGGGGCTGGGAGAGCTCCGTGCCCCACAGCCGCAGGGCCCCGCCGCGCTCGGCCGAGTGCCCCTGGCTGACCGAAACAAAAATGACCCCACAGAGGGTGTCGGACTCTCCTGCGGGCTGCACTGGGGCAGAGGATGAGCTTTGTGTTCAAGGGCAATTTATGGGTGTCCCACACACCAGCCAGGTCAGGGTGGGTTCCAGTGCCCATCTCCCTGTTAAAGGCAGGCTGTGAACAAGCCCCTGTGCCAGGACCGGAGCAGGGAGTGTTCCCAGCAGGGCACATCCCACGGTGTCCAGCGCCCTGACCTGGGGCACGGCAGGACAGAAAGGGCTCCACAGACAGGGCCTGACCTGCCCGGGAGGGACAAAGGGTGACAGGCTGTGGTTGCAAGGAACCACGGTCCCTGATCCCACACAGAACGTTCTGGGCGTCCCAGCTCTCGGGGCCTGGTTTATGCACTCAAAAACCGAGTGAGGAGCAGCCCGAGGCCGCTGCTGCCCTCGGACACAGACTGAGCCAAGGGCCAGTCTGCATCCAGCAGCAGCTCCTGCCTTCCTTCCCTAAGGCAGGAAACCCACGCAGGGTTCCAGCCGAGGGGCAGCATCTTTTTTCCCTTATTTGGGTTTGTGTTGTGCTGCTCTTTCTTAAACAGCACTCGAGGAAAAACAACTCCTGCTTCAGGCTGCTGACACACCGTTAGTGAGAACAAACAGCAGAGCCCTGCGGAGCCCCGGGGCATGGGGCAGCAGCCGTGCCTTCAACGTGGGAGGGGAGAGGGGATCAGGACAGCACTGCCGGGTCTGGCCATGCCAAACCCATCGTCTCTTTTATAAAGTCTTTGTCAACACTTTTAAGAGGCTACAACTGACTTGCACACAGGAGTGAGGCTCTCTGCTCAACAAAACTCAGGTTTTGTGCCACTTAGTTCTTCACACAGGCAGCCAAACAGAGGGCTGGTGCTTTGCCTGCTCACAGAGGATGTGGGAGCTCCCCCCAGAGCCTCGGGGGTGATGGTGGGGAAAGGGGAGCCCCTGGTAACAGAATCAATTGATTTCCAAGGGGGATGATGCATCTGTCGCCTCAGTGTGGTCACTGGCTGTCACCTCCACAACCTCCACACTGCACTGCAGCAGGGCGGGGGGGGTTTGGTTTTAAAACTAATCTCTGAAATAAGTTTGAGCTGCTGGGGTCAGGCAGAGCCTCCAGGCCCAGATACTGCCTTCCTGGTTACAAGATTTCTGCTATTCTTAAGGAGTTTTTTCCTCAAAGCAACTGCTTTAAGTTGTGACCAACTGTAGGCAGTGGCAACGGTGTGTGTGTGCAATGGCTCTGAAGCTCTGTGCATCAAGGCCTTAATGTAGGGACAGCTTTTCCTTTGTCCTGTCTCTCTTGCCTGTCCCTGCACTCGAACACAATTGTGCCTGAACTTCAAAAGAATTTGGTCCTTGTGCAGAGCCGTGACAAGTCATGGGTTTGTTTTTTAAGGCCAGCAATTCTTAGTTCCTCTGGGATTGTATGAGAAGGAGCAGGTTTTAGCGTGAGTTCTGTGGAGAAGAGCACTTGAGTCATTTACTGAGATCCAGCCCCCATGGCCAGACACTCTCCCTGCAGCAGCTCTGTTCTGGTGTAGCTGAATTCAGGGTGACCCAGAGCTGGACCAGCCCTGCTGCAACAATGCGTGGTTTGGGCAAGTCCCAGTGCAGCAGGCTGGGTTCTACCTTCAGGAAAGAACTGATCTCTGGGAGGCCAACGCCTCGCACGAGCCACGTCGCTGTTCCGCACCGAGTGGTGCCCCTGCGAGGGGGGACCCCGCTCTGAAGGCAGAGAGTGGCTCCTACTGACCACGGACACAAGGAGGAACCAGGAACAGCTCTTCTCTTTTTCAGTGCTATTTGAGAATGGCTGTAGTTCAACTTGATTCGCTGTTTATTATGTTTAAAAAAATATAGTTCACACAAAAGTATCATGTAAACATTATTTAAATAACTGCTGGTGCTCAGGCAGGACACGGGGCTGAGCTGATGGTCTTCAGTGGGGCTGCACCAGCCTCGGCGTGGAGGAGCCAGGGAGGGTTTCTGGTGCTGTGTGGGAGCAGGCAGCCAACATGGTCACAATGACACCGGGCTAGAGCTTTGGGTTACTCGGTTCCAGGATTCCCAAGCCAAATCTTTCAAAACGCAGGACAACTTTGCTACTGTTAATGCTGCAAAGAGTGGGGAGGGAGAGGAGAAGGGAGGGGGAAACAGTTACTGATAATTCATCTTGCAAAGCTACCACTCTATCAAAGGAGCTGAAATGAGTTTGGTTCTGCTCTTGCATCACTTCAGATCACCCAAGAAATGCTCAAGTCATTCAGCAGCAAACACATGAAGTTATTCATGCAAACCTCATCAGTGGGAATAAACAGCACAATCTGATTTGCCCAAGGGGGAGGAGCAGGAAGTTTTCCCAGGTCTCTACCGTGGGTAGAAGCCTGACACTGGTTTTCAGTGGGCACTTGCTCCCTTGAAGCAGAAGGGAAGGAAAAACTGACTGACAGAATTTTCTTCATAAAAGAAAGGGGAGTTTTGACAAGGTACATGAATAGGTTAAAAAACTCCAACAAAACAAACCCAAACTCGTTTGCTCCTCTACAGGCTCTACAAAAACATAAAGGTGTGTCTCTCCTTGGTCTCACACTGCTGGCAGAGCCAGAAGCACTTTCAGCTCAGAGCTCTCCTGAGGAGACATAGGGAATGGATGTGGGAGCTTGTTCTCAGGCAGCAGAAACCCACTTGGTGTGTGTTCTCCTCTGTCCCTGTCCTCTCTGCTCCAAACCAGTGAAAAAAGACCTTTTCTAGAAGGCACATGTTTGCTGTGGTATGTGCGGCTCTGCCAAGGCCCTGCATTGAGTCATTCTGCTGACCAGGGGATATAAACAGAAGCAAACCATAACATCCCATGCACTAGATCTGCAAAGGGAGGAGGAGCTGAAGGGTGCTCTTGCTTTCCTCCTCTTTTACACAGCTTTGTAGCTGATCCCAGCTGACACACGTGGGCCTGCTCTGGACACTGCCCCTGGCCTGGTTCTCAGTGGGCAAAGGACCGTCAGCTGCTCCAAGTGGAGCAAGGACCATCTTTCTTTCCACTCAAGAATTGGCCGTGACAAAACTGACCCTGGCTGCAGTGCTGGCTCTGGGCCTGAGGGAGAACCAGCCCGACCTGGCCCTCAGCTCTTGCTGGTCTGCAGTGCAAGTGCTGTGCCAATGTCCCTGTCACCTTCAGTCACAGAGCCCCAGCACCAAGGACACCCCCAGAGGGGCTGGGGACTGCGGCCGCTGCCTCGGGGGACGCGCAGGACACGCGCGAGGCGCAGCAGTTTGGGGACAGCCCTGGCTGTCGTGTGCACCTGGTCAGTCAGAGCGGGTCCCTGCGCCCTTCCCAGGACGAGTCACAGCTGCTGGAGCGCTCCAGAGGCAGAGGAGCCCGGTGTTAGCCAGGAAGGTCTCGCAGACAGGAGTGGTTATTGAAGCTACAGCCCACACCAAGCGAAAGGCAGAGAGGAGAACTCGGATAAAGTGTTGATTATGTCCATGGGTTAATTTCGTGGTTTGTTTTTGCTTTTTTAATGGAAGGTGATTGTCCAAGTTGCCGGTTAGGATACGACACATGGAAGCATGCAAGGTGGAGGCCGTTATTGCACCAGTAGCTACAACCTACAAAGAAATATGGGAGGGAAGGGAAAAAGACACCATGAGAGTTAGTTTTCAGTTATTTAAAGCAAGCCCTTGAGAACTACACACGGTACAGCTTCGACCAGGCTGCAGCAGGGGTTAGTGCAGTGTGTGAAAGGATCTGTGTGAGGCAGGGGGAGCTCCACTGCTCAGTGCGTGTTCTTTGTGCGAGGGCGAGGCCAGAGCCCGGGAGAAGCTTTCTGCAGTTTGAAGTTGTTGGACATCACTGGTGTGTCAGGGATCCAGCACAAATGGGGGAGAAATTGCACAGGAGAAGTGGCAAAATTTTCAACCAAAACTCCAAAACCCCCACACCCAGCAGAGACCAAACTGCCACAACAGTCCCGGTGTCAAGAGTTTGGGTGGTTATGATCAGGTGATGCAGGAGGAGGGTGAAGGATTATTGGAAAGGAAGGGGTTGGTTAGACATCAGAACAAAGAGAAAGTAAATAACGAACAGTTCACGAGGTGAAAAGAAACACTGAGCCAAGGACACAGTGAATTGGTAGTGGGGGTAAATGTGTCTGTGGCTTCGAACTCATCCAGTCTGAACCACTTCAGAGGGAAACAGTGGCCTGTTCTTGAGTCCTTCCCTTCCTCAGGTAGCACCTGCCATTACCATAACTGGGGAAGTTCTGACCACTTTGGGGTCAGTGTGGGCCCTTCCCAATGCTGTTGTGGATATTCTCTGACACCGAACAGCGGGATCAGTCAGCTGCTGGAGGGAGGTGAATATGGTGAAGTAGGAAATGAACTGTCTGAGGCTCATGGCTTAGTCACATTTGCCAGGAACTAGAGATGCAGAGGAGCAGTGCTCCCACCCTGTCAGGTCTGACAGCCCCAGGAAAGCAAATAAAGCTCATAAATGATCAGTCAGCAAATTGCATGGCATCAGTGTTGTGACCAGCAGCAGGTACTCACTCAGCAGACTTCCAGAAGTGCCCTGGGTGGGAGAGCCGGCGGTTCAGTTTTGGCAGTTTTTCAAGCATTTCCATGAGGACAGTGAAGCTGGGCCTCTCGCTGAGGTCGAAGGCCCAGCAGGCTGAGAGGATTTCCTGCAGAGGACAGTGGTGGCTCATTATCTCAGTTCATGGGTCAACTGTGCAGAGCAAAAAAACTGTCTGAGCTCTGGGACATGTGTGAACCCAGGCAGATACTGCTCACAGAGGGCCTGGCCACTGTCAGAATCCAAGAGTGCCCTGTGCTGGGGATGTTCACTTCTGCACCAGTTACAGGTGCAAGCTTAGTCTCTAACCTGGTCTCCCATTCTCATCTGTTCTCTTTCCTGCCCTTTCCCTTTAGAGTTATGAGTAAAGCCCCCTTTCTCGGTGATGAACAGCTGTGTGAGGGACTCCTGCAGCTGAGGTACTTACATTGACTTCTTTGCCCAGGCTGACAGTGGCAAGGACTTGTCTCACTCCCTCGCCGCTGCCGATCTGCCAGATGAGAGCCTCTGCAGGCTGGCTCTTGAACGGCCATTCCCGTGCCTGGAGCTCGTACCACACGGTCCTGCAATGCCAACAGACTCGTCAGGCCTCTGCCTGCTCCTGAGAGAGAAAATACCCAGTGCTGGCACTGTTCAGCTGCTTCAGCTGGGCTCTGGGAGCTGCCTAAGCTGTGCAGCAAACCCCCTCCAACCGTGACTTTTGGAGTAGGTGAGGAAAATGTGTCCCAGCTGGAATCCTGAGTCTGAGAGAAGGAGAGCACTGACTGGAAGGCTCAGGCCTGTAGCCAGTCTCACTTAGCAAGCTCCCATGGTACTCCTGGGTGTTCCTTCCTTACCCAAAAGCATAGATATCTGCAGCTTTGGAGAAAGGCAGCTTGTCTTCATCTTTCCCTGGGGCCATCTCACGGACAATCTCAGGGGCCAGGTAGCACAACCAGTCATGAGGCAGCTTCAGTTCATTCTCCCTCCTGAGTCCAAAAGAAAGAAGCAGGACTGAAACACTGGTGTGGAGGCCATATCTGTGCTGCACCTGACGCTTTGACTTTATTTACTCCAATGTTTTTGCTGATGATTCGTTTCTGATTTTCTTGCCATGTTAATAAATAGGTGTGTGTCAGACTGACTCTCACAGCTCCTTCCTGGGTTTACAGTCTTGTTCGTTCTGTGCTCTGAGTCTTAATCCAAACTCTCTAGCTGTGCTACTGGAACTGTAGGAAGAGCTCTGCTCAAAAGCAAAACAAAGCAAACGTGCACAATGCAAACTGAGTGTGTACTAAACCAACGGACGCTCCTTGTGCACTGCAGGAAATGTTTCCCTATTTGATCATTTGTCATTCTAGAGGTGGAACCAAGCACTGAAACCTCCACTTACCTTCCTTCCTGAACCACACCCGAAATTCCAAATAATCCAAAGTCGGTGATCACAACTTTCCCATTGTCATAGAAGACATTTTTGGATTTCAGATCTTTATGTACAATCCCCTTTGCGTGGAGATACCCCATGCCCTGGGAAACACAGCAGAGATGGAAATGTTTTTGGGTTTTTATTATTTCCCAGCACACTCTGCTTTCCAACACATTTCCTCTCCTAACTCCAGTGTCAGGGATTAGTTGTAACTGGGGGCAGGGCCCTGTGGGACTTGTGCAGGAAGGTGTGGGGAGAGGCTGAGGGAGCAGCTCCCTGTCCCATGTGCAGCCTCTGAGCTCTGGCTGAGGCCCTGCCCGGTGGCTCCCTTGGTGTAACGAGCCCTTACCTTAATGATCTCCTGTGCTATCTGCCTGGTTTTGTTAATGTCCAGGGAGATCTTGGGGTCCCTCACGAAGGAGTGCAGTGTCCTTCCTTTGCAGAAGCTACAGGAAATGTTTATATATGAGAACAGTATTAACTAGCAGTATAATACATTTCTAGTAGAACTAAGAGAAAGATCTCTCTCCTTACCTGGTAATGATTGCTAAGTGAGGGGGGTTCATGCAGGCTCCCATGAACAGCACCACGTTCTCGTGCCGGGTCTGCCTGTAGTTCATCACCTCCTTCTTGAAGAGCTTGAGATGATCCTGGTTGTTGCCATCAATCTCCAGCAGCCTGATGGCCACCTCCCCGTGCCACTTGCCCTTGTAGACCTTGCCCCAGCGGCCCTGGCCGATGGGGTCCCCCAGCTGGATCTGCTCGAAGGGGATGTCCCACTCCTGCAGGTACACGCTGGTCTGGCTGGGTTTGCGGTAGATCATCCCCTGCAGGTGCGGCCGCCGGTTGGGCAAATCTTCCACCTCATCCTCATCGTCCTCAGGCTCTGACTTACTCGCCTCTGGTTCCTCCACCTGTCCACAGCAAGGGAAGGGAAAGGTGTGCTCAGAGTCCCTCGTGGGGGCAGAGCAGCCCAGCAGCACAGACTGCTCCAGAGACCTCTGGGGCAAACCAGCAAACCCACCTGTGCTTCCCTTGCGCCTCCGCCCGTGCCCGGCTGCTGGGCAGCGCTGCAACAGAAGCAGTGAAAACAACGTTTGAAATCATTGGGGAATGGGTGCCTGTGCTGCCATTAGGGGAGCAGGAAGAAGCCAATACAGAACAGATCCTGACAGTTACAGAAGGTCAGAGAAAAACACAATTCCTGCTCCATGTAACAGAGAAGGACTCACTTTGGCAAATGAGGGACAAAGACTTGGAGGTGATTCTTAAGTGGCAGGAATTGATTTGGCAGTGGCATGGCTCTGTTACTACACTGTGTTCCAGGAACAGATACTCCTCCCCATTCCTGCCCCTGAAACACCTGCAGTGGAGCAGCTGGCAATGCAGGCTGGAAGCTTTTCCATGCCCTGCAATTGGGATCCTAAAAGAGCTGTTTGCTTACAACTCAGTGTGCCTTGCCCTTTGAGATACAAAACTTCAACTTCTGTTTCATCTGACCCTTCACACAACCAGAACTAGACATTAAAGTTCTGGACTCCTTAGCTTGACATTTAGAGTTAAGTGCCATATTCAGCTTTATAAAACTGGGAATACCAGCATCACCCTTGCTGACTGAAGTTTTTAAGTGTTAAATCTGGTTTTGGCTCTAACACAGCACTTCTGGGCTGATCTGAGGATTACCAGGTAAATGCTGTGCAACTGTAAGGATTTAAAACTCTACTTACTTAGTGTCTGCAGCAGTTTCTGGAGGCTGTGCTGTTTGTGCAGGAATGGGAATTTCTGGGAAAGTAGAAACAGTTATGATACATCTTTTACACTTCATTCTCTTACAGACTGCAAGTTTTAACATTGCAATAGCAACTATGTGCTTCTTATTCAGGAATTATAAACAACCATAGACAAAGTGATTTTATACTTTTATTAATTTAAAACTATGCTCATCTCTCCTATGCCTGCATGTTGGCTAAGCCCAGTCCTCTTCCATCTCCTCTACCTAGCTGTAAAGTCCTTCTGGCCAGGCACAGAACCCTAAAAGTGAGTCTTTAGAGAGAAAGAACATGGATGTAGATAGAATCCCACAGCACGAAACGAATGTTCTACAGCTAAATATTCAAAATTCCATCTCAGTACATAAATCACGTCACTACCTCAGATTAGGGGAGACAGGCCTGGGTACACACTGAGGAAAGAGAAAGTCTGGATTGTTTTAGACAGGATTTTTAAAGCAGAATGATTGCTCTTGGGCAGCATGCAGAGGTTTACAAACAAGTTATATTTTGGCAGTAGAGTTGGTTAGTACAATTAAAACAATCAACTCACCTGGGAAGATAAACTGTTGTCTATGCTGAAGGTGGTAGTAGGCAGCTTTTTAATTAATTGGGGTTTTGTAAAAATAGAACAGCAAAAAAAATACCAGGAGAAAAAAAAAAACAACACAAACAAGTTAGAGGATCATCAGTCCGTGCCCCACGTGCATCAATGAATTAGTCCCAGGTCACTTCTGGGAACAGATTAGTGGATTATCAGCCTGCTGGGTGGAATTTCAGTACATGCATTTCGGGAGGGCCCTGACAGATGACAGGTATCGAACACAAGCTGTGCTACCTCTCTCAAACAGCCTGGTGGGCAAGCAGCACACTTGGATCCCCAGTGGCAGAAGCAAAGGGAGAGCCCAGGAATGTGCAAGGCAGGCCCACATCGGGTGTGATGTGATGTGCTCTCATGTCTCAGCTTTGCAGAGGTGCCCCCACAGAAGCTGAAGCTTATGAACCATCTGCCCTTTTAATTTTTTCAGTGAATCGGAGCAGTTTGTCCCAATACAAAGTAGCTGCAGTGGAGTCCTTACACTAAACTGCCTCTGTTCCATTTGAGCAGGCTCAAACAGCAACTTGAGTTCACAGTTCAGAAGCTGATGCAAAATTCAGCAGTGTTGAAGGCCAAATGTAGCAGCTACTGAGCACCATGTGACTTCAGCTCCAGGTCAAAGGAATTACATTTATTCTCACTATTTAGATCTTTGTCCTTGTCAGAGATTCTTGCCCCTCTCAGCTCTGGTAAAAGCTGCCCACTGGGGCTCTCAATCCATAGGGCATGAAGGGTAAACTCTCCTCCACCAGTCATGTGTGTCAGTGATTTAAGTTGATTGTGGGTTATATTTCGGAAGGGTCTGGTAAAGTAATTCATTCCAGTTCTCATGTTTACAGCCTGCTCCAGCAAGCACCTCCCTCCTGACTGAAAGCCCCTGGTGAGCACACATTGCAGGCAGCATGCGTTGTACAACACAAGGGGGAAAGGAAGAGGAAAAATAGCCTTTTTTTCAGTACTTTTCCAAAAAGGAAAAGGAGAAAATAGATCAAATCATCTAAGAAATGTGCCAACATTCCTCAACAATCTGTTTCCTGCAAAGAGAAACCAAGGATATGAAAGCCCAACTTGTAAGAAAGACCTTTCCATTTTATCAGGTAGCAAGATACACTTTCACACCTTGTTTAAAGCACAACCATGTATTCAGAAACCTACAACTCCCTATGAATTCCTGGTCAGCCTCTTCTTGCAGAGTCTCCTGCTGGAGAGGAGTTTACCTGGGAAGTTAAACCGCCCGTCCCTCTGGCCCATGGGGGATGGGTTTGGGGGCGGCGTCGCGCTGGGAGGGTTGGAAGACTGGAAAGGTGCTGGAGAAGATGGAGTGGATGAGGTTGTAGAAGAAGGATTACTGCTGGAGTCCAGGTGGTTTATTGCTGGTGGATGCTCCTGCAAAGCACAGAAAGTCTCTCATTAGAAAACAATAAAGAGAAAGGAGGCATTCCCCCCTCAGTGTCTGCTGGACAACAGAGGGAAGCTGTTCCCAGGCTTGATCATGGAATTGCTTTCTGAGTAAGCAGCTGAAGCTCGGCACAGCCCCTGTTTCACAGGGAGAAAATGTCACATGTCCAAGTCTTGCAAAGTGAAAGCTCAAGGTGCTGTTTTGGCTCCAACCAGCAAGATCCAACCTCTCTCCATTGCAGCTCCCCAGGGACTCGGGACGCACTTCAGCCACTTCGTACCTTTTTAGTTAGTGCCTTGGGGAGAGTTCCAAACTGGGGTTCTGTGGGTCTGTCTACTGGATTGTTGATATCAGACGGGACAGACTCTGTTCTTCTTATTTTTGTTACTGAAAAATAGGTTGGAGAAGGGAGAAAAACAGCTTTAATGAGACTTCTTGCCATACCATCAATTACATTGAAATGCCAAGTATTTGTAGAAAATTACTTACTGGGAAGGAAGGATATTCTACAAGCAGGTGCCTCTTTAGTACATTTGTTGTGACATTTTAATCTGAAAGATAACCATTACATGTTAAATAGCAACTTGTTCTTTCCCAAAAAGAGGAAGCCTACCCTTAATTTGTAATTCTTATGCTAATCTCAGAAGGAGTTCTGGAATGCTCAGCCCAGAGCAGCAGGCATTCGTATGGAGAATCCTATTATGTGTGTCATTAGGCTAATGAAAGCCACACGCATATCTTAGCATCTGATTTATTTTTAATAGAGTTACTTTCACTGACTCTCAGTCAGCAACAGTGAAGTAGTAAAATCTCAGTGCTCTGAACTAACAAGCCTGAGACAGAAGCAAAGTTAATATCCTGGCTGTTATTTAGAGATCCAGCTCACACTACAAGATTTGCCCAGGATGAGGTAGGAAGCCCGTGGCAGGGAAACAAATCCGGCTCGTTCATGTGTCAGGCTGCCAACTTAAAGTGCGAGTTGTGCCAGAGCATCCCTTTGCCAGGTCAGAAGGACTGAAAAAATAACGCCACTGCTAAAAGTGCATCACATCCAGAGACACAAGATACTGCAGGCTGTAGTGAGTCCAGTTCCCGGCTCTTCTGAAGGAGATCATCCCCGTGTGCTCACCTGCAGTACTTACACTTCACCCCGAACATCATGCTTTTCTGGCACACTTGGCAAATCTGAGATAACCAGGACTTTGTAGAGAACCTAACAGAGATGAGAGGGGAAACATCAGGGAAAACTGATGTTAGCTGGTGCCCAAGGGAAAATGAACATTTGTAGGTAGTTGAACTTGACAACTGAGACACCCAAGCCCACTCCAAACCCATCTCAGAGTCCCTGCCTGGGCTGCTCACCTGTGAGTCACAGCCAGGCCGAAGTCTCTTCGTACCGTCTGGGGCGATCCCTGGGAGAGCTCTGGTGGAGAACAAGAGGAGGGTTTAGGGAAGCATTGCTCACATGTGCTCACCACTCTGCACAGAAACTGAGCACTCACTGCCCCAGGTCAGCACCTCCAGCCATGAGGTGCCACAGGAGCACAGCTCAGACTGGTTTGCCTCCTGTGAAGTTGCTCTTGTATTCGTTTCCACATGATTGGATAAATCATGACGTTTTACATTTAGGGATTACAGAGGTCCATCTGATCAGGTCTATGCCATTCTTAAAGTGGAAAGTCAGACTTTACTCCTAATTGGTTTACCCCCAATTGGTTTACCACAAATACCATCACCCAGTTTTCCTGCAGTGTCAGTAGATTTCAGAATATTCTATTTCACTGAAAATTATCTCAATTTTCTAGACAGGGCCAGCATGACCCAGAAGAATCAAA
Organism: Ifrita kowaldi; assembly: GCA_013398055.1. Lineage (NCBI taxonomy): Eukaryota > Metazoa > Chordata > Aves > Passeriformes > Cinclosomatidae > Ifrita > Ifrita kowaldi. The sequence continues at coordinate 68,620 of VZRS01004729.1, forward strand.
CATACATGTGAGCTCACTTAACTAGCTGCCAAGTGCAGAAAGGGAGATCTGGACTTCCAAAAGCCAATCCAGCACACCAGTGGTGAGAGCACATAACTTCCTGAAAACTCTCAACTACTCTGATTGTGGCATATTTCCTGAACTAAATCTACAGAAACATTGCACATCTGAGGCAAACTCCAACGTGCAAAGTGTCAGCACAGCAGCAGGGCTGGCTCAGAGCCAGTCTCCTCACTTGACCATAGATGGCACCACAGTCTTTTTTATCGTTAGTCCAGTGAGCTTCTAAAGGCATGTCTAACTTCATTGCAGAGACACTAGGCAATGCATATCCAAAGCCACTAAATGGTCAGATGTGAAATTTCCTGTACCATGAGGCATCAGTACCAGCTGTCTGGGGTCACAGATAAGCACCTATTCCCAAACCCCTCGCTTTAACCCTTGAAACTTCAGTATTCTTTGCCTTGCTTGTGTCATCTCAGAAAATACCAGGTGCAACAATGACCAAGTGAAACCCTGCAGTTCTGTGGCAGGCCAAGCTCCTGCTCAGTTAACAGAAGCTCTGGGATAGGAGGGCCTGTGGAGAACCTCCGGGGATGGCCAACAGAGAGCTGACAAGCACAGGTTCTTCTTCTCTTTCAGCAAGGCACTGCAGACACCCCCGTAAGAATCTTACCGAACCTATAAAGAAAAAAAGATACATTTCTTTAGGCAGTGATATTCCTGCGACGGGTACACACTTTGCTAGAGCAGGAACTGCTGGTTGCAGCATGTGCTGTCACGTTTACAGACACCTCTGGCTTTGCACAGGCTCCTGAGGTTGCTGCATTGCCAATATTTTCCTGCCTACATAGGGCAGCCTTTGGAGGGGAGAGCCCCAGCTCCAGTCTGGGAGGGAACTTACTTTATTGGAGGAACTTCGTCTATCCTGTTTCCCAGCTGAGACTCGTGGGACTTGCTCCGGGTGAGGGTCGGGAAGTTGGGCAGCAGCTGGAACACCTTGCGGCAGGGGGGAGGCGGCGTCCGCGGCGGCTTCAGGCGGTGCCGGCGCTTGGGTTGCGGCGTGGCCGGGGGGGTGACGGTGATGCTGTGCGGAGTCCTGGGCCTGCCCCCGGCCGCGGGCAGCACGAACGGCTCCAGCAGGGTCTCTGCCGAGGGCCAGGGCCCGGGGCCCGGCGCCGGGGGCTCGCAGGGCGGGGCCGTGGACACGGACACGGAGCGCGGCTGCTGCTGGCTGCCCTTGGCACACGGGGACCAGGCGGGGTCCGGCTGCGAGCAGGAGCTGTCCCGGCGCTCGGGCAGGGCCATCGGCACATCGTCCTTCAGCTCCCCTCCTGTCCAACGGAGCAGCGTTAGTGACGGCCCGCACGGAGGGCGCTGAGCGCACGGAGCCCAGCGGCTGCTCCCGGCTCCCAGGCGCTCCCGGGCAGGGCCGCGGCCGCCTCTTTCACCCGGCAACCATCTCCCCTGAGCCTCAGCAGGGCCCCAGGCTGGGAAAGCTCAGCACAGGGCCTGATGGGAGCTTTTGAGACATACACCTGCATTTTTTAAAATGCCATTTCTTTCTAAGAGGTGAATGCCATGACTCCTGAGCAATGGCTGGTTTGACACAGTGTGGATGGGAAATATTTGACAGCCTGGGACAAGAAAGATTAGAAAAAAGGAAATATGAAACTGAGCTGTTTGCTGACTTTTTCCATTAACTAATCTTTATGATTTGCAAATGGATGAACTGTCATAATACCAACAGGAAACATCACCTTTCAGTGACAGATTGATAGCTGCTACAAAGAAAGATGTGGCGCAAGTGAGTACCAGTCTGCTGGGAGAGGCTCTTGCACAAACAGATTTTACAGTGCCTTTGGAAGTGCTTGGGGAAGGTTTTTCTCTGAGCTGGCAATATTTGGGGAGGGCATTGCCTACAAGGAATCTGGTTGTATTTAAGTTAAGGATGTGTACTGACCCATAGAGAATGAACTGGAGCATTAGACACAACTCTGAACAGAATGGATTAAAAAGGATATAGTCTACTGAGTAGGAGAGGCTATTTCTACATACATTTACTTATCTGACTTGATGTCAAAACCAAACCCAAGTCACGGCTCTAGATAGGTTTGATCGGTGCCCCTTCGTGCACTCCCCAGAGCCGTACCCTGACAGTGGTTACAGAATATCCCCAGGCAGTGCCTAGAAGGCAGCAGACGGGGCTGGGCTGCTGGGACACCAATTCCACAGCAGAACAAGGCAGACTGTACCTGACTCCGTCACCTTCCGCAGGCAGCTCAGGGCCCCGTTGAGCCTGGAGCACTCCTCATCTCTGGCTCCACATCTCTTCATTGTTTCCTTCACCTTTGACTCATTCATTTCTAGTAAGGCATCCAGGGTCAGCTCCTCTGGTATTCTCTGCAGGAAAACGAGACCATTTTTGTTACTCGGTGTACAAGTAAGAGTGTCACCTGTTGAGCACTTTCAGCAGTGGCACTGTCTCACTGCCTGGGCTGACTCATGGTTTATTCCTTTTGGCAGTGCCCCTCCCTGGCAGGGCCAGCAGTGCCCACAGCTGCTCTCTCCCCCTGCCTGCTGTGTGAGCGTGCTCCGGGACTGGTCATTCTCTGCTATTCCACTTAGGATTAGAGGGGATCAAAATACTCTTCTCTCCTTGGGGAAAATTTTTGCAAAGCTACTAATGAAACTTAACTTTTTCATTAAAAATAGAGTCAGAAATAAAACAGGTCTAAAACCTGGAAAAGTGTCAGATAGGGATGTTTGGCTTTTCAGCAGTGAACAGCAGAAACAGTGAGGAAAATTACTTCTTTATTTGAACAAAAAAGAAATGTTTTGACAAAGATAGTGGCCTCCTCCTTGAGCAGTTTTTCCTTCATCAGAGAACCAGCTTTACCCGTATCCTGCCTGGAGAGATATCTGTGCAGAACTCCTTCTACATCTTAATACACCAAAGCCCCACAGTGATAAGGTTCAGATCAGGCAGACACAAAAGATACAAGAGCCTGGAAAGCACAAAATGATCTGGTATTTCCTGACACAGAACTGAGCTGTGTCTCTCTTTTCCCCCATTCAAATGTTTCCAGTGTAAGTCTGCAGCAATTGTGGTTAATAAACAAAACCAGGATACTTAGCCCAGATACCCAGGAATTTCCCTGAAAAGTTCTGCCTAAACACACCTCCCTATTGCCTATTCTCACAATGAGATCACAATATTTGGCCTTTATTCTAAAGTTTCAACTCCTGGAATCAAGCTATATAAAAGGTTTTGAACTTTTACTTGAAGCGGAAACTCAAAAGTGTGTCTCACTGCTTGGAGAAACAAAAAGCTTGAAATCCTCTAGTCCTTAAACCCCACTTCCAACTCTAAAGCAAACGTGAATGTGTTGAATGTCCTTTAACAATTGCATCTTTCTTAACCCAGACTCTTGCTTACTCTTGCTTTCGAGAGCTGACACAGGACTTTCAGCTGTGACAGTGTTCAACAGCCCCAACCTTTGGGCTTTGTAGGTGGCAACACAAAGAGTTTCCAATTTTAGTAACTGAGGCATGGAGCAAAGAAAAAGAATAAATTAAGAAAGGGCAGAAGTCTAAGAATCACATCCTGCATCTTCTGTCACATGCCCTGAACTGGATGAAACACAAAACACAGCTGACTCATGGGGAGGCCAGGAATTTAAATGAGCACTAAGCACGAAGCAGGACCAGAGCAGAGCCAGGGTTCAATGAAGTTTGGGTAGATTTTCTTTTTTTTTTCTATAATTAATCTTTGCAGATTAAGAAAAGCACAGACAACACAGCTGATACTGGGTATTACTCATTTTTCTGCACATCTGCACCACCATGATGCAGGAATAAGATTGCCTCCAAAAGCTTGTTCCTGAATGACTCGGATAAAATGCAGAAAGAACAAAGACAGTGCAAAATCTACCTCCTGGGATTCCTGCCCTGCTATCACACTCCAAAGAACAAAACTCCCAGGGATCCAGATGCTCAGAGCTGGACCTGGAATGGGTTTCCACAATTGCAACATCCCAGCACGAAGGCAGCACAGTTTGTTCACACAGAGCCCCAGCCAAGCTGGGCTGGTAACACCAGAATTGCACCAAGCTTCTCTTACAGTCAGTCCTTTCCCCAGCACCCTCCAAATTCCTCTCCCTGGCAGCTCACAGAAGCAGCTTTGTTCTGCCATGCAGGACCAGGCCCCTGGCCTCGGGGGACACCAGCACTCTAAAAGGGACAGGGGCAAACAGGGATTGAGGTTTAGTGGGACACGGGGACAGCTTCTTACCCCAGCTAAGCACAAGGGAAAGCCAATGTCTTACAAAAACATTTATCCCATTTCATGCTGTTACACGGTCTTAGAGTAAGTGGGATTACAGTGATGTCATTTTTGAATTATCTTGAAACATTTCCTCACCCTCACCATTCCCCCTCTAAGAAAATACTATAGACTTGTTGTAGGCAGGAGCATCATTCCAGACCCCAGCAGGAGCTCCCCAGTCCCATCACCCAGGATCCCCTCACTTCCCAAGCTTTCATGCACACATGTAACCAGGAACTTATCAGAGTTGTTAGTAACTGGTAAAGTGGAAGAAACCAAGGTTTCCTTGGGAGAGCAGAGCTTCCCCACCACAGCCAGCGGCAGCTGGAATGCAGGCCCAGCTGGGGTGGGACAGGGGCAGCACTGCCAGGGATCTGGTTTCTCCAATGCCTGTTCTGTGGCAGGAACCAACCTTCAAGCTAGATCAAGCATTCAAGCCTTCCTGGTTGCAGAGAAAACAATTTTTTAAAGATACCAAGCTACTGAGCTCTTTGGAAGTGTCCGGGCATTCCTCCTTTGCCTCATCCCTTCTGAGGGCACAGTCTCTGCCCAGAGCTGACTGGTTTGTGAGGGTCCCCACAAGGCCCAGCTCTGCACCCCCAGCCCGCTCTCACACAGACCCTGCCCGAGGGGCCTGCGCCCACACACAAAGCCCAAGCTCCTCTTTTGCTCAATACTTTAATTTTAGAAAGACAGAATAGCAAGTTGTAGGGAAGTAGAAAGTACAGAAAAGGAGATTATATTTAAACAATCCCAGTGACCTTGAGCTGGGAGAGCTCAGACTTTCTGAACCTGCTGCCAGCCCCCATGACACGCGACAAAAGAAATAAGCCTTCAGAGAGGGGGAGGGAGGGGAAGTAAGAGGCTTTCTTTAAACAGCCACTCATGTGCTGCACATATGTGGTGGCTTAATATAAAACTGGTCAACCTGATCCCTGTGAGATTGGCCTGCTCTGCCTTCGCTGTGTGTCACCCCCCAGGCAGTGTGACAGTGAGGAGGGTCACTAGTTCAGGGTGGCTCTCGAACAGGTTCTGCTGCTGCCCTGGCTCAGCTGCTGTGGGGGGAGAAGGGCCCTGCTCAGGGGCACGTGGGGGGCTGCAGCCCCTCCGTGAGCTCTGGGGCCCTGCACAGGGGTTACTGCCACTCCTCACCACTGAGGGTGAGAAATGTGAGTCCAGCTCACCTCTCGTTACCTGCTTCTTCAGTGAGTGCTGAGGCTTTAAAAAAAAAACCAGCTTTAAAAAATGAAAATTAAAGGCTTGCATTAGGGCCAAGCTCAATACCACCTCCCTGGGCACACCTTGTCTTGACAGGGAGAGCTGCAAGGTATTCAGACAGTGTTCTACTAATAAGGTCAGATTTTAAAAAGTTGAAAAAAAGCAGGAGAAGACAGAATCTGCTTTCAATCTTCAGCACCTCATAACTGCCAGCAAAATCTAAAGCCTAAGCATGCGCTGTTCAGCAGAAGGGATGCTAAAAGTCCAAAGCAGGAAATTATTCCTCCCTACAACAGGTAAGAGGACTTTTCCATAAAGCCCTCCTGCTTATCAGACACAGACTGTACTTCATGGTACACGTCTGAAGAGAGAAAAGTGAGTACCAGCACATCCAAGGAGCCATCCAAGGGTCAGTCTCAATTAGTCAGGGTGAAGAGTTCATAACAGTCTTTAATCTTGTCTGATGTCCAACTTAAATCCCTGAAACATGGCAAAAATGCTGGTATCTAACACAGTGGAGGGGTTATTTTTGGTAAAGATTCCACCCTGCAGATAAGCCTACATAGCTAATGCTGCTGCAGGCACTCTGCGAAATCAGCCTGACCTGCTCCTCGACCCAGTAGCCACAGCTCTTCCTGTAAAGCTGGACAGTTGTCAAGGCCCCAAATGCCTCCTCTTAAATCAATACATTCCCTTTCCAGTCATCCTCCCATGAAGCAGCAGATGCTAGAAGAGAAAGCCCATTGCATAAGGTGCTTAAATTCCCACTGATAGCTCTAAGCAAAGCATGTAAAGATGCTCTTAAGAACATCTTGTGCCTGCTAGTTGTTGTTTTGCACGGTTTTTCTGGTGCCCAGCAATGAAGGTACTGAAAAATTGTTGTATTATTAAATTCCTGGAGATTTTATGGGCATTCTGGAAAGCCTCTCACTTGAAATTTCCAGCGTGCATTAAGCTGTGAGCATAAACAGGCCATGGTTTCACCTAACATCACCCTCTTCACTGTTCTGCCTTGCAGCAGAGGCTGGAGAGGAGCTGACAGGCTCAGGGCATTCTGTCCAGCTGGCTCCTGGGGGACAGGAGAGCTGTTGTCACTACTCTTTTGTGGCAGACAGGTGTAGCAGTTGCAGATCCCTCAGGCTGACCTCAAGCCATGAAGGGTTCACAGCGCCCAAGGCTGCAAGGGGCACCTGGATCCCTTGGCAGGGAAGGGGAGCCCTGGCAGTGGTAGAGACTATTTTCCAAGAGCTGTTTACACTGGGGAGGGGCCTTCAGCTGGAACACAGTGAAGGAATTTTAGCTCGAGGAAGCCTGCAGGACAGAGTTAATTTGCATGCACACAATTAGCACATCCAGGATCTCTGCTATCTGGCAGTCCAGCCAGAGCTCCTGCCACCAGACCCATGGAAATCCCCAACAAACAGCCACAGTCCTCATGGCCTGTTCATGCAGATACGGTGACAGAAAAAGACGAGAGGATACAGCTGTGGAAACCCGATAGGCTTAGGCAGATCTGCCTCTTCTGTCCCCCATCCAAAGGATGCACTCACAAAAGCGCCTCACAACTCCTCCAACAATGGATCTGCTACGAGCTGGAGCACACTGTGCAAACAGAACCCTCTGCCACGGGCTCGCAGCAGCAACCCCAGGCCAGGGGCTCACCCTCGACAGGGGCATTTCACACAGGCAGCAGGAGGCTCTTGGCAGACAATTCCTGCGCAAGGCCTGAGCCCTTCCTGCTCTGCTCCTGGTGGGCCCAGCACTGCCCCTGCCTTGCTCAGCTCTGCAGGGCTTTGGCATCAGTGCTGACTGGGGATGGACTTCGCAGGCAGGCAGGAGGTATCACAGAAAAGGACACACACTGGGACTCAAATCCATTCCCAAAAGGAACAGCCACAAAGCAGCCCCAACCACAGCCCTGCTCCACCTGCTCCAAGGCACAGCCCTGCTCGTGGCCAGCAGACTCCGGGGCAGGATGTGCCCCTCCCTGTGCATCACAGTTACCCACTCTAAAAACAGCTTTCCAAGCTTGACTGACTGGCACCCCTGCTCCACAGCCAGAGAGCTGGCCCAGACATGCTTCAGAAGATGATAAGAAGATGACTCTGTTCTTAAGTTACTTTTTAAGACAGTGACAAGTTACATGTGGGAACAAATACAATAGTTATGTTTCTGCGAAGCACATTGATAAAGGCAGAGAAAATTGCTTTCTGTGCTGAAGAAAATAAGCCAACAGATTTTTTTTTAGTCTTTTCTATTTGGCAGACATGCTCCAAGCTCAGAATCCAGTAAATAGCTCTGCAAGAGACTTCTTCCATCAGCCTAAGAATGGGGACAGTGCTCTGTTCTCATCCTCCTCCCCTCCCACTCCCCTCCCAATTCCTGACTCCAACTCCCAAGGCAAGCAGGACAATCCAGATCAATGTATTTTTCTAGGACCATTTTCAGATCATTTTTACCCACTCGAGATGACTACATAGCAGAAACATGCCTTCTGTCTGTAAGGTTCCTTGTCCTGTCTTTTCTAGGTCTCAGTTCGAGTACCTCTTTGCTCACTTTCAATCCACCATATTTAACCATTTATACAGCATTTTTGGTATTAAACTACACATACAATCAGTCTCCAGAATTAATCAATCTCTAGAACTAATCAGTTTCTAGAACTCCTAAGCAAAAACAAGGACTCCAGCATTTTCCAGAAAAATACTTAAAAAGCAAGTTAGAGCACAGCATTAGCCCAGCTCCAAAGCAGAGCCTGCTACCACTTTCTATGATAAAAATCTGTCTGGCAGCTGATTAGAGGAACAATAACAAAGCCACAGAAATAGCGCAGGTTGGGGTGGGGGTTCCAAGTTTCCTTACCCCTCGGAATTGTGCGTTCCCAGAGAGCAAAGAGGATCCCAGCCTGGGGGCTGGCACTGCCCACCTACCTGCAGGCCGGCGAGGTCGGCACAGCCCAGCCCTCGCACTCGGCGCAGCGTCACCGGCTCGCTGCTGTCCGCGCTCTCAGCAGCTTTAGCTGTTGCCCAACGCCATAAACAGTGCATTGTTATTGCTATAATCTCTTCCAGAACTAAAGGATTTTACAAGCAGTCATTATTCTCATTTTAAATATAGGTTTTCAAAGAAATAAAGGAGCCCAACAATTATAATCACCAGAGCTTTCGAGCTTCACAATGTCTAGAGCAAGTCACTGAGCAAAAATAGTCTTCACTCAGGAGTAGAGTCAGCAGATATTCTAAATTGGAGCTGCTGCTCTATTTCTGACAGGAGAGCCTGGGAGCTTCTGTGCTTCCCTGCATGGCAGCTTTATTTGGGAGAGGACTGGGGGGAGCGAGGGGAGGGGAGACAGAGAAACAGAGCATTGTTCCTCTCACTGCCAGCTAAAGAACTCCTGCAATTAGGCTGCTTTTCAACGGTGTTATGTCACAGATTAGCACAGTCTTGAAAATACTCCCTCCAGCAGCACTAGAAACGCAAAGGGAATCAGAATCATTTAAAAAAGCAAAAACCCCATGAACTCAGGCCTTTCTCCTGATTTGTGTCTGAGAAGCAGCAGGCACAGAGAGCCCTCCGCTGCCCCTCCCCCTGTGGCAGACCTGCTGCTCTGTTGAGCTCTCAGAGGTGCCCAGGGCAGGGCTCTGCGGCAGCTCTTCTGAGACTCCACAGGTACCTGGCAACCTCTCCAACTAGCTTCAGAGCCTGGAAGGCACAAGAAGAGAGGGCAATGTGCCACATGAACACACTGTGACACTTGTGCAGTTTTCCTTCTCTCTGCACCATTTTTTGGAAGCCTTAAGAAGGAAAGCCAGCATGGCTATTTCCATTTTCCAGTGAGCTAACAGTATCTGAAGGATGGGAAGCCGTTCCCAGTGTACCTTGTACACCAGGCACAGAGCCAGAACCACTCGAGGGTCCCCATTTTCACGGTGTGACCTGCTCAGCCCTGTCTGCAAAGGCTCCCCCCCAGTCCTGCCACAGGCAGTGTGCACAAAGTGGGAAAACACTCTAGATTTTGTAATAACTAACCTATTAAAGCTCCTTCTGTCAGCGATTTCCATTTTGAAAGCTTTCAGCTGAAATGCAGTCAACATGCTGTATGAAATCTAAAAAACTGCAGGAATGATCCCATGATACCTGAGACATTTCTGAAAGGTAACTCATCCCAGACTGCTCTCTGCACTGTACTGATGTCAGTGTCAAACATCAACAGTAGCTGCATTGCTATTTTCTGAGCAGTGAAATAACAGGACCAAAAAAAAAAAATCACTGCAAGAGTAGAGCACTTAGTTTATTAGCGCAGCTATTTCCACGCCCCCCAGCTCACAGCCTGTTCCAGCATGCCTACTCAGAAATTATTTTAATGACCCACGGGGTGTTGCAGTTCTGCTGTCCAGCTAATACAAGTGCTACGGAAGCTGTCTGCAGCTGCATGAAATGGATGCAGAACCCTTAAAAAATAATCATACATCTGGAATCCCAGAGGAATTTCAGTGCTTTGTACACTTCTTACAGTTCTGTCCCAGAGAACAGAAGGAACAGAGTTGATTTAATTGGACACTGCTTGGGAGGGGGCAGCAAGAGAGCACGAATCAAAATAATAAAGAGCTGGAAAATTCTTTCTGCCTTAGACCAAACCCAAATTTGTTCACCCCTTTTAGTGACCACACATACAGAAAGGCAGTCTCAACCCTCCCAGCTCCCTGAATTAACAGGATGTGGCAGATTTGAACTGTCCACCTCCCTCCCCCCTTTTCTTCACCTCTTCCCTGCCCCCTGTTCTGTAGGCATCACAAAGGATTTATAAAAGAGCTACAAAGACATTCTTTTAGACTCAGGCAATTCCAGTAACCTTAGAAACCAATACTAGCTGGGAGCCTGGCAGTTTGGCCGGAGCAACAGGCTGCTTTTGTCCTCTCATTGTCACTGCTGCACCTTTGGCTGTGCCACCCAAAACCTCGCTGGGCTGGAAGGCAACACCAGCATCACATTCATCACACAGCAGGAAATAAAAGGAATAACTTGGTCCTGAAGCCATCCTGTTTCACCAGAGACCACTTAGTTACATCAGAACCAAGCTGGAATAACTTCCATGGAAATTTGTGGAATTTTTCACCCAGGCAGATTCCTGCTGAGGTCCAAGAAAATTTTTGGTTGTTTTAATGATCAAAGGAAACTGAATGAGAACATTGTGACGTGGCCTGCAGAGGCAAAAACGGGAAAAAGAACAGAAAAAGCCTTTTCTGCCTTGTTTAGCTGTCAGTGGACTGAGCTCTACCTGTGTGTGTGTGAGATTACAACAATGGTCCTGTTTTGGCTAATGCTGGACACAGAACACAGTGCAGCACAGCACTATGAATATCTAAAAGGTAGTGAGTGATGAAGTTCTGCCGTGGCTCTCAGACCCAGCAGGCAGCTGGGGAGGCACTGAAGGGACAGGAGGGCTGTGTGTGAGGGCTGTCTCCCCTCCTTACCTGCACCACCTCCTTCCTCACGTTGACGATGTCCAGCCAGTCGTTGAAGCGGGGGTAGCTGTTGAGCTCCGCGGTCCGGTCGCTCAGGGGCACGCTCAGCTTGCACTGCCGCTGCCGGTGGATGTAGTCGATCAGCTTCACCTGCAGCACCCAGAAAGCAAACTGTGAGGTTCCCTGGGCTGTGCTGACCCTTCCCAGGCTGTGTTTGTACACAGGGCCTGCTGGTTTGTGAGCGGGGCTCTCTCATGACGTAGAAGTGACATCCTCCTATGAGCTCTCAGGGAAATCCATGCAGTGCATTTCCCTCACACTGAGCATCTTTGCTCTTCAGCATTTCAGCTGAAGGCAGGACGTGGCAGGGCCCTTCCCTGCAGGACTCTGCTTTAAACCTCCATCAACAGCAGTTCTGTGCAGAGGCTGGGTGTCACGCCAAAACATGAAAGGGATCCCAACTATGTGAAACAATAATTGCAATCAGTTTGCAGGCACTGCACACGTACACACAGCCTCATTGGGATGCTGTGGGCACCATTAGTCCAGCCTGCAGGACTGCTGCCTGCTCATCTGTTGGTCCTGTATGTTTGTTGAATCCTCTTACATCTGGTCTTCATTTGGGCTACAAGGTCACTGAGGCAGGAATAGCCAAAGTACCCAAAGACTCTGAGGCCCGTTATCTGATGGGCATTTCTATTACAAAATCAACATTAAAAGCAGCTAACTTAAGAGAACAAAAATTCAGGCAGTTGGACTAGATGATCCCTGTACATTTTCTGTTCTATTCTAAAGTTTTATTCCAAAGCTTTTATCACCTGACCATCTCATGGCAAATGCACTACACAGAATTCTTCACTTTAGGCACAGAAGAATAAAACAGCAAAAAGGAGTATGATTTGTGCCTTATGTTTGCTTATCAAAAAGAAAATACTCTCCAAAGATTGCTCACTGTGTCACACATTCCCATGGAGCAGGCTTAAGCTTCAAAACCTTCCTAACAAAACAATGCCTCAAAGCAAGTTAGTTGATCCATGATTTATAAACCAAAACATGTTCTTAGTCAACAAATTTTAGCATCTGGGACAAGATCAGACTGAAAATGTAAAGGAAAAAACAAACATGGATTCTTTGACCATTATAATGTGTCTCCTCTTACAGTTTAAGTGCTTTCCTATGAAGTTAGTTGAGGTTAGTATGTTTTATGAGCAATCTATTCCTTACAACTAGCAGGTATAACAAGTTTGTCTCTGCCCACACACTGAATTCTGACAGCAGTGCCATGCAGTTTGAGATTTATCAAAAAGTGTGTGAATACTGAAGTTATTCCAATTCCTGCAATGCCCGGAGCAACACAAAGCACTGCCATTCCCAGGAGAGGCAACCCAGGACTGCCATGTCCTAGAAACTCGGCCATCCCTTTGCATTCACACTCTGAGCACCCTGCTGAAACCAGAGGAGCCTTTTCACCACAACTGCCCAACACGGCTTTGGAGCGCCAGAGCTACAAGGAACTGGAAATCCCAACCACTCGTTCTCAGTACCTCTTTTTATATAAAGGGGCTGACGGCACTTCCTTTTTTCCACCCTTTGTCTTCTTCCTCTGGCCAGACCCCACACTGCAGAGCAGGGCAGGGCTGTGGGAGGGACGGGCCCTGGGCTCAGCAGTGCCCGGGCCCCAGTGCTGCCGCGCTGCCGTGTGTGCCATGTGCTGGGCACTGTGTGCTGGGCACACGCTGCTGCTGGCTGTGCTGCCGGCTGCCCTCTGTCCACACCGGCCCCTCGGCTGTGCCCCGCCCTGAGCTCCCCTGGCTCTGGAGCACGGGAGCTGGGATCCTCCAGGCAGCCCCTGGCACACACGTGTCACCGGCTGCCTCAGTCCTGACCTTCTGCTTTCTCACTGTCACACGACCTTTCCCATGACAGCCTGTCCACAGAGCGCTCCTGTTCACACCCACGGCAGAAAGGAGCTTGGAGATGCTGTTCCAAGTATTTTCCTGCTCAGGGATTGGTTTAAATTTTCTTTCTTCTCAGGGTGCTTTTCCCCTCTATGGACACTGACACTGGGCAGGCTGGGATGAGTAGATGGGCAAGGGCCCCTCAGGAAAGACAGAAAGAAGAGGCTGCAGGAAGTGTGTAGACTCAACAGCCCCCAGCATGCCAAAAATCAGCTTACACAAATGAAAAACAGCTTCCCAACTGTGCAATAGCTATGTCATGGAAAAGAGAAGGAAGACAGAAATCACCCAAGCCTTGTCTTTTTCCAGAGGCCACTCGAGGGAAGGGTCAGTGACGATATGTATTCTGATACGCAAACTGCAACCACAACACCCAGCCCCAGGCAAACAGCTCAGCGCGTGTTTGTGAGCCCGTACACGGAATTCCCAGGGCACTGCGGGATGTTCCTGCTGATGCCCCTGGCTCACCTCACCCATCCCCATTCCTGGGCACGCCTCAGGGTTGCAGAGCACCTAGGGACAGAGGTAAGATTACACAGTGATTTTGGAACTGGTACAGCCAGCCCTGATGGGCCTGTGTGTAAAGCAGCAGCTTGGCTCTGCAGTCTGACTGTAATCTGTTATTTTAGCATAGCAGCTCCCATCAGGCAAGATTTATTTTTCCTGGAAGAAGGATGAGCTATCAGCATACTCTGTAAAGCCAGAGCTCCACACTTAGTTATATGGAACACTAATTACAGGCAAATGCCCTAAAAGTAGCACATGATCCAGAATAAAGCAGGGAACTGCAGGCGATGGAGGTGTCTGATTCTGTTCCAAAAAGCACAGTGGAAGGCAAGAAGGGCTTAGCATCTATTTATAAATGAAAAATCACAAATTATGTAAAAGAAACGATGCAGAAAGTGCGTGCCCCACGTGATCCAGTTCCAGTGTGCAGCGTCACGAGGACAGCACGCTGCTCGAGGCAGGACACTGCTGAGGTACAGCCACTGCTTTTGCACTCCTCACCCAAGTTCTCCTGGCCAGCTTCAGTGTAACACCAGAAGCATCACATGAGTAAGAGAACGGAGCTGGGCTGCACTCCTGGCTCTGCCACTGACCCGATCTGTCTGATCAGGAGCAAATGCACTCATCCCTCCCCTTCTCCCTGCACGTAGCTCTGCCTGCCCGTCCTGCAGGAACTCCCTGGAGCAGGCGCTGGCTTCAGCTGTTTTGGTACTGCTTAAAAAAACACTGGTTCAAGTACTTCCCAAGTGCCATCCATAGCATAAACTCCTAAAGGACACTGCTGGAAGGGACTCTGTGCAGCATGGATTTCAATGTCAAACTTTGCTTCTTTGTTGGGATATAACAAATTCTCCAAAATGGACAAGCAGTCTGGCAGCACAGGTCTAATTAGTGTCTCAGAGGGCCAAGGCTGGTTTTTCCTGGATAACTCCTTCGCATTTACTCCTCAAGTCCAATTCTGTTTTCCCCTAGTCCTATAAATAGTGTATTTGCATTCTCTTCCCAGCCTACATGCACCACGCTTCTCCCCTAGGATGAATTTCATTTTGTTGTTTCCTGCCCAGACTTTTAACTAAACTACATGGTTTGGCTTTAATAGCTGAACTGTTGCAAAACCCTTTTCTGAGAATATAATAAAAATTCTGGGTTCAGTGACGCACATAAAAACCCACAACCAGCACACAGGTCTCCAACCACAAACTAGACCGAGAGATAAAGCCAATAGTAGCTACTCACTGCCTGCTTGCTAAATGGCACGTCCTACTCATCACAAATGGCAAACCCCACACCAGAAGCAGCAAATACTCCAACTGCCTTGAACCCACAGAGATGGGAAAGGACAAGAACAGAGACAGGATACGGAGCAGCTGGAGGAAATCACTGATTCCAGGGCAGAGCCCTGCTGCTCTGCCTGGTGCAGCTGATGGCCAGGACACCAGTTCTCATTGCTCTGAGAAGGGCACATGCTGCCAGCTGCTCCTGGATGCATGTTCATCTCCTTACAGTGCCTTTAAAAGATCCCTTTACAGCACAGATGAGAAGCAGGTCCAAGAAGTTTAGGAGAAAACTGCCAAGCTTGTACTTTTTTATTTATTTCTACAAAATAAACAGCAGATCTCTTGAGATACAGGTCTGCCCGTATCCATGACCTCAAGCCAACAGTTGGGACGTTAGAGGACAATAAACAAAAAGCAAATGCCCACAAGTTTTTCAGCTGCATTTCTGCAGACAAGGCACAGGAAAGCAACTGTAAAACCAGATCACTGACATCAGGGTGCAGAATTCAGCAGGTATTACAAGGAAGAGCTGGAAGAATTCTGTAGTCAAACTGCAGTACAAGTATTTCTGACCTCCGGTTAACTGATCAGAAATCACATTCTAACTTCATTTGTCAGAGAATGTTAATAGTTACAGTGTCTAACCAGAGAAATCAAGTTTCATGCATTTGGGGGTCAACTCTCCCCCAGCTTCTTGTAAATTATGTTTTATTCATGTTTAGAAAAGTGGCATCTTGTTCCAGAGTCACTAAAAGGCATTAAACCTATTGCAGCTTCTGCACTTGGTCAAAACCCAGTCTGAATTCAATGCACTTGATTCAAATAAACAGGGGAAAAGGAGCAAAGGCTAGAAGAGCCTGCATTTTTCTGAAGCCTTCTGTGGCTTAGTCTCATGCTTTTAACCTACATATCTTGAAATACCCTATAAATGCAGCAAAAATAATCATTTTCAATTCACCAAAAAAAAAAAAAAAAGAGAAACCAAGGCACAGAATGGTAATTATAAATTAAACAACTTGGGGACAGGCAGAGGAACTCTGCTATACCAAAGTGCCAGCCAAGATTTCTTCATAATATCAACAGTTGGAGACCAAATTTGGTTCAATCATACGTTTCACAACCAAATGCCATGTTTTCACACTTCCACAAAACTTATAATCTGCTCAGTGAAGCCTGCAACTTTTCTTGTTGACTTGAAACATATGCAATGTTTAGAAGAGGAGTTTTGCAATACCCAAAACAAACAACTGTCATGATTTAATCAACAAATCAAGCACATGGTCAAAAGCAGAGCCTATTGCTCCTGTGCCCAGAGATGAAATCTCAGGGAGCCTGGCAGCACCGGAGGAGACAACAAATACGAGCTTGCACCGAAACTTCCAAGGCTACAACCACGTCCTGCCCTGCAATTTACCCAGGTGGTGGCTGGGGCTTTAAAAGGATCACATCAATCAATGTATGGCCCAGCTCTTGCATGTGGCTAAGAGAAATGCAAATCATCTATCTTGCCTCAGACAGGAATTAATCAGGAAGGAACTCCTCTATTAACCTCCTGCCAAGAACCAGCCCAGAGGGCAGGGAGCACTCTCTGAAGCACCCCAGCAGCTCCTGGTGCAGCTGGACACTGCACTGGCCAGATCAGGACCAAAGCCTGAGGCAGGTTCTGCATTTCTGCCTCCTGAAACAGAAGACAAAACTTCTGAACTGGAGTTTATCTGCACGGGCCTCTGGGGAAAGTCAGATGAGTCATCTGAAGGCATCCAGTGAAAGTGGATTCACTTCACACCTTCAGCTGACTCTTACCTATTTTCCCCAGTGCCATTACATACACAAACCCGATGTCAGATCAAAAAAACCTCCTAGGCCACCTGAGCACTGAAGAGAACATCAAAAAGTCAGAACTGGGCTTGCCAAATTTGTCTCTGAAGTCAGGCTTGGCAACCATGTGAGAAATTGATGAAGGTCTCACCAGCCATTGGGAGAGCAGCAGCATGTGAGGGTACTTCAGGGCACTTTCTCAAAGTCATCCAGTTTAAAGCAAAAAAAGGGTGCAGCAAGGTTGATCCATGCAAGGGAAAGACGCAGGATGTCACTGTTATAGAGCACACTGAGAGCTGGGGCAGAGCCTGGGCCCTGGAGAGCTCAGACAGGCCCTGTGCAGGCGCCCACACAAGGAACCAACCCCTCCCCGTGCGTGGCATCCACCGTGGCCACTCCAAATACAGGGTCAGTGCCTGCTCTGCCTCAGGGTCCATCTCAGAAAGGGCCTCAAAGACAGCCCTGCCCTTGTGGGCTTTGGAGAAAGGAGCACAACAGAGCTGACAAGTCCCCCAGAACCCGCAGTGACCAGGTGGGAATGCCAAACCGGTGGAAATAGCAAACACTGAAGTGGTGGAAGTGCTGGCTGGGTTCTCCAGCTGGGACTGAAATGCAGCGATGCTGAGCATGTCCTGAGCAGAACCTTCCCTGGGAAGCAGGAATCAAGGCAATCTCAGGTGTGATCAGAGTGCTCTTGAGCCTGAACACTGGTCTGGGGCCAGAGGAGTCTCCAAGGAATACACCAGGACAAGTGCTCGACTGGAGGGGACCAGCATAAGGCCGAGGAATCATTGCACAGAAACAGTGCCGAGGTTTCCCCAGCGTCCAGAGCCAGGAGCAGGCGGGTGGGGGATCACAGGACACAGCTCTAGGCTCAACTCTGCCCGGGATCTGCAGGCACAGGACGGGCCTCTCCGTGCTGTGCAGACAACCATCCAAACCAGTTCTGCTCCAGTGTGAAGGTCTGCAGCGCCCTTCAGCTGACAACAACCCAACCGTGTCTGCAGCTCTGCCCCACAGAGCACTGAGCTGCTCCTTTGTGAACTCAAGCTCTCAGCAGCTGACTCATCTGAATGCCCCCGGCTATCTGGATTGTTATCAGCATCTGATCACAGCATCACCGAGCAACAACTGCAGCCTCAGAAATTCTCATTTCCCGCTGTGTTCAGAGAACTCGATCCTTGTGCCTGTAGGTATAAAGATACCTGACAACAGTGTGAAGTGTTCCCTTTCCAGCATAGGGAGAATTGAACCACTGCCTGGTTTTGACTGGTTTAGAACCAAATCTGCTTGGTTAAACTGAGAGAGTGGGTCTGTACCCTTTTCACATGACATATGCTCAATTTGCAGTGAAATCTGATCCAAACCTGTTCATAGAACACTTCGTTCAGCCACACAGAAAACCACCCTTCCCATCTGTGCTTCCATTAGGAACAGTAACATAATGCAGGATTCAGCTGGAGAATCTCACAAACTTCCAAACCACCTTGAGATCAGCATGAAATTCAGACACCTCTTTCCAAGGCAAACACCAGATCTTCACAGGAGCAAAATTCACAACCCAAAGTAAGGAGAAGCAAAACACATTTCATTTCAAGGAATTATTTGTATCCTAAAAAATTAGGTCACTCCATTTGTCACCCACATGGCTTTGCCCTCAAAATCAACAGAACTGAAGCTACTAAAGGATGATATTGTGACCTGTATTTTCACCAGCCATGCATGGTAAAATAAGACAAAATATTGCAGAGAAATATCTGGCAGCAAAGTCATTTGCTTATTTGAGGTGTCATCTGAGAAAAGGGGCTCACTTAAACGTCAGACTCTGACCTGCAGCCTGTGGAATTCACATTCTCTACTTGAACCCAGCTGACTCATTCAGCAAGAAGCTTGGCAGTGAGCAGGACACCTGTCCACAATGTGAGGCCGGGTTTCTGGGTTTTTAGCTGTGCTGAAACGGTAGCCAGAGTTTTGCTCCCTTGGGTGCCCTGCTGCTCCTGCAGGACCCAGCTGTGCTGCTGAGGGACTTTGGCATTGCTTGTAACAGAAAAGGAAATAGTTTCTCAACGCATTGCTAAACAAACCCTGCCAAACAGGACCCAGCACAAGGCTGCAGGAAAGCGTGCAGGCAAGGTGTGCTAGGGGGGGAAAAGCCTTAGGAGAAACTGGTAAATACAAGCACAGAGAGGCAGAGGGGTCGGGAGAGATGGAACACCAGATGGATGGATTTTCCTTTGAACCCTCAGTCATGCCTGAGGCTGACACAATAGCCACTGCCCAAACACTACAGTGTTATTTCTGCTTTGTCAGATGATGTAGACAGCATCATTTCTGGGTCACTTGGAGGCCACATACCACTCCTTTTCTTCTTCCCTCCTCTCTTTTTCACAATCCCAGCGACTGAGGCTGTAAACACTCAGTTGGAAGATGAAACTGCACAATCAAGTAGTTCCCTGAGCCTCATAACATGATTCTCTTCAAAGATTTCATCCCAGCGAGGCATCTGAGCCCAATGCAGCTACAGGAACAGTCCTGTGCTTAAAGATCAGAGATTTCACACCCACTGAACACTAAAATGAAAGCCCTCCCCCTTCCTTTGCAACCCGAGGACACACAAGTGTAACAGAATGACTGAGAGCGTTCTGCAAGACTAAGAACTATACTTGCCATTTGCTGAGCACAGCCCTGCTGCTGCCACATCAGATCTGCAGCTCTGCTCCTCTCAGCTCACAGCTCTCCAGCACCCAGGGAGCTTCTTCACCCCAGCCACACTTCATCAGGCTTGGCTGGGTTTCCATACGGAACACAGCAACCTCCTCTTGCCCCAAGCCTCTCCCGAAGGATATTGTTACTCCAAACTGCCCTACAGACCTGATCAGGTTTCCCATCCCTCGTGGAGTTGGTGCATGGCCATTGAGCAGGCCGATGGATTTACCCTGCTGTGAAGAATATCACACAGGCACTTAGAGTGCCTTTAAAGAGAATAATATCCTCCATAGTTTTTACGATGGCACTAATCATTCTCACACATCTCTGAAAGAACTCTCAGGTATATTTGACTGATGGTGCAGGAAGTGGAAATAAAGACACCAACAAGCTGTGCATGTGTAAACTTAGAGCCTAAATAAAGGAGAGTTTACAGCAGACAATATAAAGCCAGACATTTCCTTCGGCAAGGTCAGGAAGAGAATGACTAATTGTAGGTCCCCTGCACTTCCCCTTCCTCACTGCAAGCCTCATTCTGCCAGGTCCTGAGCACCCTGAGCTTTCACAGGCAGTGAGCTGCGAGTGGAACACCTTGGATGAGGCCTGAACACTCCCCAGGACAGAACTGAGAGGTCTCAGAAGGAACCAAGCTCCTTCAATAGAGCATTTTACAGGATGCTGTCCCTCACCCCAAAGGGTTTTTCCCATTTTTCTTCCCCTTGCCTTCCCAACCATCTCCCTTTTGTCTTACACATTTCTATTTCTGTAGCGTCAATAAAATACAAGCACAAACCTCCAGTCTCCACCATTCCCTCACGTACTGGCTGGGGAATGAGACAGATTAGCAGCTTGTTCTCAGGCTTATTAGCCGACCAAGGGAAGGAAACAAAACACAACAAAATCAAATCCTCTGCTTGTTTGACTCAACTATTCGAGCACTTCAAGAGTTCTACCTTCCCCTCCTCCCCGGCACACACAGTTCCCCAGACTGCTGCCGGGCTGGGCTTTGGGGAAGAGGTTTACACAGAAAAGTGTTAAATCTCTGTAGGAGCAGGTTGCAGGTCCTGGAGCTGAAGACGTTCTGTCTCTGCACCTTGGGAAATCTCAGCTAAGAAACTGTATTCTCTGAAATGCTCCCAATTATTGGGTTTCTGCTAGAAAGAATTGAGCTATTTTGGCAAGGACTGGGGTCACATTTCTCTTTTCACAGACACTGAGTGAGAAAGCTGCCATGGCTCACTGCTCACATTTTGTTTTTCCCAAAATCTCTTTGGGGCTCTCTCTTACTGGTTCACATTTGCCCGTAGCAACCATGTGGGTTTCTATCATTAGTTAAATACAAATACAGGATTTAGAGTGCAGGGACCTGAACCCAAATTTCCACCCCACAAAAGAACATTTTTTTTCTTGTGACTGACTTTCACCTAAACCATGTTGTGCCCACTTAGAAAGTAGAGTGAAGTACAGCTGCTGACCCAGTAATAGCTGTATGAGGAAAAATACAGAGGGGACTGATAAGCAGCAATTGGCCACACACCAGACAGTTCTGCAACAGCTACTTGGCATCATACAGCAGCCTGGGAAGATTTTAATCAACACTTAAAGAGCACAAATACAACGATAACAAGCTCCGAGCTCAGCATCTTTCAGGCAGGTACAATATCCATTACTTCTGTGAATTTCCACAGAAACTTCACACAGCACATTTGTCTCTGTACCTAAGCAGAACAGGAGGTTGGGGTTGGTTTTCGTTTGGTTTTGTTCATTTAAGAGACGTGTATTGCGACAATTGGCTAAAACCAAATTTCTCATTTTCAAAGCATTCTATGGAAGCAAATTAAAGCTGTCAAAACATATTCTTCTAATAAAAATCTACATTAAATGTACAATGGAAGGAAATGTGCCAGTTCAGGATCAGAGTTTAAGCATTTTGCTTGTGTGTCCAAAAATTATTTTATGCAGAATTTGTGAAAAATCTGAGCCTGACTTTTTTGCTGTAGTCGGGGATTGCAAAAAGGCCTTTAGAGCAGCAAAGTTCTCACATTTGCCATCACTTTTACAAATCAGAAAAAATCCCAGGGCATCAGCCTGTAAGAAACATTTCTAAAGAGTGATTTATACACTTGCTTCCTTTCATTCCATTTCTCTTTTCGCTTTTCATGCTCTACAGACTCTTTAGGAAATACTCTGCAGAAAACTTCTTCATCACCCCTTTGCATTCCTTGTGCTGGGTTACATCCCTTTTGTCTTAAAGTATCTTCTCTGATGATGTGCTGGAGAGAAGCAGAGCAGTCTCTGGGTTCAGGGTTTCAGCTGCCCCTGCTCAGACCAGAGGAGGGACTCACTGTGCTGAGCCACAGCGACCAGAAACACACAAAACCCTAACTGCTGAGGAGAAAAGAAAAAGCCATTGTAACAGCCTGTGTGCTACTCTGTCATGGAAATAGTCCCCTCCTAAAGAGCAGGGGAAACACAAAGGGATTCTATGTTGTATTTCTCTGCCTGCCAGCGGACAGCTCTGAGTGCTGGATACAAATTCATGCCACAAGATTTGAGATTTTTCACTGCAGCCAGGCAGCTCTGCATCATTACACAAAGATCACTCATGGGTTTGACTCCTTTTGTTTACAGTACTTCACCTTGATCTCTCCAAAAGGAACATGGATAAGTGTGGCATTACTGAAAACCCTGGATTCTGAGGATGCTGTAGAAAGCTGCAATGCCACACCTGTACAGGGGAAGACTCGAAATGCCATTGCTACTCTACAACACCTCCCGCCCGGTGTGATGTAAAACACTACTGGGAGTAATTCTTTCTAACACTCCTCCAGAGTAACAAGGCCAGAAACACAGCAAAGGCCTATAAATGGCTATGGGATCCAGCAGTGCTGCAGACAGCTGCTTACCTGTCTCACAGGCACAAAGTCAGTGCCCACACTCAGCATTCCTAATATTTGGCTTGTTTGAAAATAGAGCACATGAGCTGTCCTTCCATAGCTCTGAGGATTTCCACAGATGCAAAACTTACACTGCTCAGCCATCATGAGATGAGCAAACAAAATAGCAGGATTCCCTAAGTATCAGCAGTCTTTCTTTAGAACCAGCTTCTGAATCCAAAAATGTCTTAAACAAAAAGAAAAAAACCCGTCTTTCTACCTCCATCCTTCCTTCATAGATAGTCTTATTTCTCTTTTGTGTTTTGGCAAAGGAAATTTATAAATTCAGCTAGATTGTTTACAGTATAATCTTGAAAGTGCAAATAATCAGCAGCAGATTATTATTAGCTTTCCAGCCGTGATCTCATTCAAAGAACACTGAAGTTATCTGAAACCTCCAGATGCCCTGATTTCCCCGAATGCAGGACGAGGTCCTGCCCGTGCTGCCTGTTTCCCCAGCAGTACAGGTCAGCCCTGTGCTGGGTTGGGTTACAAACACAGGCATTTGGGATCTCAACACAAGCAGTCTGGCTGCTCAGGCTGCTCCTCAGCCTGCTGCTCCACGCTCTGGAGCCCATTTCCGTGCCCTGCCTGCAAAGCCCCTGCATGTCCAGTCTTGCCTCTTCAGCACAGCCACTGCCAGTCATTTTCTGCAGCTCAAAAGAGAAAGGGAGAGGACTGAGCACAGTCACCCAGAAATAGGAAGCTGTAGCATTACTCACTACCTTAAGGACTTGCCTGCTCTTCCTTTTCAATTACTCAGCAGATGTTCTTAAATCAGTTACTCAGTTTCTACATGCACCTGCCAAACCCCAATTTCGCAGGACACGCATCCGCCCACTGAACTCAGCGAGGCACGTCCTGCTCCCCTCCTGCAGCGAGGAGGAACCTGGGATTTGGAGCGAGCCTTGCTGCCTCTGACTGCAGAGCCACAGCCCGCTCGTTCCTCAGCACAGCCCGGAGTCTCTGAGGGAGGATTCCCAACGATTGTACTGCTGAGGGCTGCGCGATAAAAAAGGGCAAATCTACCCCCATGAAGGAAAATGCTATTTCCAAAAAAAGCCACAGTTCTTAAAAATTCCAGCTTGCCACATACACTACAGTCCCCTGTGCCGAGGCTCCATGTTCTGTTCTCATGATGAGACTCAGGAAGGGGAGTTTGCTTCAAGTATTAATACAGAGGTGGGGGCTTCTGTCTTGTCTGGGTTTTTTTTTTGGCTTCTTGCAGTGAAAACAAGAGTAGGGACATGGCTGAAAAAAACACGCATTAAAAAAAAAGTCAACTGTAGGAAATTGCTTAACTGGAATGTGGCAACTTGCCACATTCTCTCTTTTAAAACAGCAAAACAGCTTTATTTTAACAAGCTGCTATGAGATTGTATTTTGGGATTGTCAGGAAGAACAAAATACACTAAACCCCACTCTGTTCAAAATGCTTTGAACCTATAGCACAAGATTTTAAGAGGGAAATAGAAAAGCTTTGGTATGTTCTGCCATACAGTGGGATCAGAGATTTTCAGTTTGCTCACCAATTTTTGAGGATGCTCCCGGAGTACTGTGTACAGGCACTGAGGCACGAAATATAGGACTGTGAAACAGAAGATGGTGTTTGCAGAAAGGTTTTATTGATGGTCTTTTCCCTGGTTTTGCTTTGAAATTACTGAGATGAGCTCTGTGTTCTCCTCTGCTCTAAAGCTGCTGGTCAATTGCTGGGTGTCTTTGACTGTTCAGTGAGGTTTTGTACTTGACTAGTTCTTCCTTCCTACTCCCCTGCTACTCTGCAGGGCCACGGGCAGAGCGAGCGAGGCAACAGGAAAAGCAGGAGTGTAGGAGTCGCCTCTGCAGAGACAGAGCAGGATGTGACCTCTGTTCCCTAAAGAGGGCACAAATGGTCATATCCTCATATCCAAGCTGGTGTCTCCCTAAAGGAAAGGCTATAGCAACGACCAAAGTGAAGCTGTTAATCTTGAGTTAGAAACTAAATTTAATTATATCAGTGGTGCTTTGTAGGAGGAACTTAATTATTAACTGCAAAGAAGTCAGATTATTGCCCATTCTGATGGATTCTTGCTAAACTAAGCTCAAACACTCTAGTACTTGATGGAGCTTCACCTCTGCTAAACTTTGATCTTATAAAAGTGCTGGTGCTGCTTCTACCTGAAAGCATCCATAACCTGCAGCCTCGTAGGACAGTGTCTGGAAACCCGTGTGACCTGTTTGTCCAGCCCAGAGGTTCCCCTTCCCCACTGCCTGTGCTGCCCTACTGCACTCTGAATTTAACAGCCTCTGACCCCAGTCTGCTCCATGAGCTGCCTGAGCCCCGTTTCCCAGGGCAGCACAGATTCCAGCTGGAATGGGCAATGAGACCCAGCCACCACAAGTTAGGCTCATCTCCAAGTACAGATACTGAGCTGTGCAAGGTGTCTTTCCAGCCTCAAATCTTAACAGAAGGCTGTATTAGCACGCTGCAAAGTACAGCTGAGGGAGGCTCTACTGCTACTAACTCGGTGCTCCCATCCTGGCTGTAGTTACACACGGATTGCTGCTGTTGGGTCTGCACAAACACCAGGCATGGTTCTCCAACACTGCAAGTTCTCTGAGGGAAATGATTCACCTAGTTCAGCCCCTTCAATCTCCAGTCTCTCTAACAGACCGCGACAACAACTTCTGAAAGTGCCTGCCTCCAAAGCTATCCTAGATCATGCCTATGAAGGGCTTCTGTAGGATCCCAGATAATGAGAAAAAAGGCATTGCACTTAAGATGACCAGCTCAAAAGACAAAAACAGGGAGCTTCCACTGCTGCTTTAGAGCTTAGTCCTCCATGTATATCTCTTTCCACTGAAAGGGACCTTACTTAGTCCGGTATGGATGAGTGCTGAACCAGCTTCTTGCAGTGCTTCAGCTCCCGCTTGCTCTTCCTGTTTAGCTGAAACCCTTGTGTATGAAGCTAAGTAAAACTGACCTAGAGGTTGTTTATACTTTCAAAGGGTATATGTTCTGTGCTGGAAACGAGTACCTCGATCCAGCCTAGCTCCCTACTACAATAATAACTGGAAATGAACTCTGGACCATCGGTTCCCAGCCATTCTGGGTTAGATCATGTTGCACAAGGAATATCCCAGCCCGGGGGAGGCTGTCAGTGACACGGAGCAGCACCTCCTGTTGCCAAGACTCTCCCAGCAGCTGCCCAAGGCTTGGGACCAGGGATGATGCATATGGAACCAACAAACAGCAATGGCAGACAGAGAGAGGAAAACACTTGTGGGTTCCTCAGCAGCTGAAAGGAGAGGGACCACTATAAAGCCAACTACTATACAGTGTTACTTGAACTTGAACCTTGAGACTCGCAGGTAACCTGTCAGGTGTGTGCTCCAGATATCCAACCCAGATAAGCAATGCTAAGGCTCCCTTTGTCTCCCAGCCAGGCCATCTGCAACAGCAATGTGAGAGTTACAGTGCAATAAAGGTGCAGTTAATTCCCTTCTTATCCCAACTTCCACAACGTCCCGTCCCGAACACTAAATAAAATCAGGACCAGAAGCACTTTCTCTGAAATGTGTCTGCCCTTGCTGCTTGCCAAGAGAAGTTAGAAAAACCTCTCCTGAACAGGCCGGCTGCTTTCAGTTCCTCTCAGTGAGACTGTAACGTACTCAGCTTTCACTTGCCAACATTAAAAACTCCCTCCTTGTCTTTGGTCATTCTGGAGAATGAGGAAGGATCAAAGCATGGGTGGAGCGTAGGCAGGGAGAACTGTAGAGTACACAACTTCTCACCCCATTGTCCCTTCTGAGGAGTCTGTGAAGCATGCTGACACATCCAGGATTTCGACACAATTAAATTGTAAATTAGTCTTGTCCTTCACAAAAGGCTCATGACACACAATGATCTCCAACGAGATACAATGACCTGCTAAATTCTCTATCGTCTCTTGGGGGGTTTCCAGGACCTCCCTGTACATCATTCCCTAAAGTCAAACAACTGCACTTACCCACTGAAAGAACACATGGCTTGGGCAATGGTAGGGGTGCTTTCCTACCTACAATTGATTGCCAGCTGTACTAGTAGTTCACTATCAGTCCCAGGAAAAGGTTCAAGCACTTCAAAATTCAGAGAAAGAGCTTAAGAGTAATTGGACTTTAAAGTATTCCTGTAATCATTTCGGTGGCCCAGATTTCAGAGACAGGTGTGAGCAAATTAAATCTTTCTACCAACAGTAAATATTATTTAGGCCATGGGTAGCAGCACTTGCATATGATGGATGAGACCATCATATAATACATTTCCTGCCACATACATGGCTCAAAAGGGAGAAAAACATTTAAGTGTCGGTTCTGGATGCTACGAGGGAGCTGAACAGTTATTGCTGTAAACTTCCAGGTGTACTTGGGTGGATGGCAGCCTCACACTGGGGCTCTCTCACGCAGAATGGGAGCTGAACTGGCAAAAGAGCAATGTGGCTGAAACATGCATTCAACAAGATGAAAAAAGAAAGGTTATCTTATAACTGTAGAATTTCTACCAACTTAAGGGTCAGGTGAAATAAGGCAGAGAAAGAATCCTTCTGTATTCTGAAAATATCCACTTTCTCAGCTGGTTATCCTTTGCTATATGAGTGTTGTTTTTTTACTGCCTTGCTCATTCAAAACACCCTTACTTTAACATCAGACCAAGTCTGAAGACAGTACAACGGTACTTGTGTTTAAATAGCTGGAGCTTCAAGTGAGGGTCAAGGCCATGCTGTTTAAGGTACTCAGCCTTGAAAGGCACTTATAAAAGAACTGAGCCAGCAGAGACTAGAGCTAAATTCAGCTCTTACCCTAGTTTTAAACTGCTTCAACTCCCTTGTTTTCAGTACAGTCACATTCAATTGCTACTCCTGTAAAGGAAAGTGGGCTCACATAACCCGACATTCATCTGATGTTAACTGGTCAACCCCAAGGAACATAAGTGGGGTCCTCAGTCAAAGCCAGCTCTACTCTTTGCTACAGATGTCACTTACATGATACCTTTAGCAGACCAAGTGTTCCATCAAGTGATATGGCTGTAAATAATTCACCAGGAACCCCATAACACTTGATTAAAACCTACTGAAAGAAGATCTAATTGAATTGTCTTTTAAAGAACAGACATGATATGACGACTGTGTGAAGGGCAGATGGCAAGCAGAAGCTCATCGGAACATGAGAAAATAATTTAGAGGAAGGTACCTTCATCTGCACTGAGTTGTGGTGATCTCCACCTGGCTGCTCTGGAGGTTACTCCCTCATCCTGCCCTTGGGCACTGCAGGCACAGCAAGAGCGCTGGCTGTCCTCACAGGCAGCATTTGGGCACCTGTGGGCACCTCATGTCTTAAGTGAAGAGGTTAGAAAGTAGTTGCTGTGTGTTTTAGTGCTGAGCAGCAGTCTGCAGGTAGGGGAGTCCTGGGACTTCCAGGCTGGGATTACTGGAAAGTAATTAAATGTGATTCTGGTGCAGCTACCTGAGATCAAAGCTGTGCCGTGGTACCCACCCCGACCTCCCAGAAGCTACAGTCTGTTTGCAGTCAGTCATACTGGGACTGGGCAGGGGGAAGTTGTTCGACTATTTCAACACCTCAGAAATTAGCACTGCCAAACTCGACCC
The DNA here is from genome assembly GCA_013398055.1 of Ifrita kowaldi. Classification (NCBI taxonomy): domain Eukaryota; kingdom Metazoa; phylum Chordata; class Aves; order Passeriformes; family Cinclosomatidae; genus Ifrita; species Ifrita kowaldi. Next base: position 96,456 of record VZRS01004729.1, read on the forward strand.
TCTCCTTTGTGGGTCCCACAACTGCTGCCATGCAGGTTAACTCGCAGAGTGCCCTTCCCAGAATGCCTGTCCTTTCAGGGCAGGAGGGTCACGTGCTGTAGGAAGTCTTATCCTCAGACAGCTTGGCAAGGGCCTGCACAGCAGCACAGGAACCACACTGCGCTCTCCCTGCAAAGAGCTGGCACCAGGACATCTTACAGGAAAACCTCTCAAAGTTATTTTTCCCAAAGAAATGAGTGTTTCTTACTGATAAATTTCAAAATCCTTCATGCATCAGAGTGGCTCTCCAACTTTCCCATGTTCTCTCTCCCAGAGTTTGAGGTTAGATAACTCTCAGAGCCACAGCTACTGGCATGAAGAGGCTGAAGGCTCAGCACTTAGAAGAACTCTAAAGAATTCTAGCAATGTAGAGACTTGCAGAGCTCACTGATGCTGTTCCCACACCACTGAGGCTCTGTCAGGGAAGCTGACCGACCATGCTGCTAACCCCCCCTGTAAAACACAGTCTCCTGAATGTGGAGAGTTTATTCTTTGCAGTATAAAGGGGCCAGGCCTGCGATGGCAGAGACCTCACACCAGGCTCCTCGAGTCAGGAATACAGGAAGACCAGAAGGGCTGAGCCAGCCTATTTATGTAGAGGGTCCACGAAGAGTGAAAGGAAGAGGCAGGGATCTGACCATGTGTTTCCTCATGTGTTTCCCCTTCCCCGCTGCACCTTGGTTTTACAGCTGCAGGAAAGATCAAGCCAGAACTGTGAAAATTGCTGAGTCAGACCATGTCTGTGGGGCCTCGGAGAGGCTGTCACAGCGCTGGGGCCAGAGGACAAAGCCTTGTGCTGAGGCAGAGCCGAGCAGCTGGAGAAACACTGCAGGGTGGGGACAGGCAGGACACAGCCACTGCGGGCACAGGCAGGAGGCACTGGGCAGCAGGGACATCGTGGAGCCCTGCCTAGCAAAGATGAAGAATCGGAAGCATTTTGCATTAAGAGAACTGGAAAGAGGATGCAGGTTAAGCCTAGTAGGATTTAGCTAGTCCTGGCTATGTTAGCATAAGGAAGGAGGCTAGAAATGAGCATGGATGTCTCTGTAAGATCCTCTGCAGGCTCAGAGCTCTTCTGGTGTACAGTAGTCTCTAACAGTGAGAAACATGTCCTATTCTGGCACAACAGTTCAAAGGGACACTGAAAAATCTGTTAATAAAATGCTAGAGGCAGGATCTGCCCCTTCATTAGACAAGCTGCAGAGGAGCTGCAAGGAACCGCCAGACACTCCCGAGGACTCCAGCTCAGAGCAGGGCTGCACCACCACTGCATCTGCTGCCAGAACACTCCCTGCTCACTGCACTGACAGCAGGGCTGCCACTGCCTTCAGTTTGAAATCTTATGCTGCCAGGTGTCCATTCACTGCAAAGCTCTTCGCCTCAAACCCCAAACTAGCTATTCTTGGCAACTGAGGCAATTTGAATAGCACAGTAGAAAAAAATAAGGAAAGAACACATCAGTGGAACTGGAACCTGCCTTGGCAGTGGTGTTGTAGATTTAGTTTCCACAAGAATTAAAAACTAAACATTAATGTCATCCCAGAAGTGTTCAGTTAGCTCTTGCTTAGTTAGCTACCCCTCCAGTTATAGACTGGCAGGTGAGAACTTAGTGAGAGGTAAACACGTAATTACTGCTACAGAGGTGCATTCAGCATCGCTACAGAAAACATCTCCCAAAGTAGGATTGCATTTCCTACAAATGCAATCTCAGCACAAACCCAGCCAGTGTTTCAGTGCAATAGCTCAAGACCCAGATCACAGTAGCTTTCCTTTCTGCTTCCAAACATGAGTTTCCACAGATTCCACTGCAGTCCCTAGCCATGACTGCAAATGGCTCAGGAATTCAGGCTGCATGGAGAGGCATCCCACGGAAACTCTGCCTTGTTATACCGAGACAAAATGCTACCAATACAGCAGTGCTTAAATCAGGCCTGTAGCAGTCAGCCGGTGGTTCTACAAATATTACACTTGACCCACAAAACAAGACCAAATCAGTTTCAATACACATAACATCCTGTCTGAATACGAATGGGGCTGACAAACCCTTTGAGATCTGCTCTGGGGTTTCTCCCAGCTTAGCTGTGTGAACAAATGCTAAGAGTCTTTGGTGTTTGTGCTCACATTGGCTCTTCCAGAGCTATTCCAGACACCCTTCTGTTTCACAGGAAAAAGGAAAGAAAAACCTGCAACCTTCCTTCTTCCAAAGGGAGAAGGCTGAAGGCCTGTGCAGAACTCCCTAAGCAGATCAGTCTCCTCAGAACAATACCTGCGCGTTTTAGTCAATTGTTTCCTTAAAACAAGGGAGGATAGACAAGAGCATAGCTTCCAGAATCCACTAAAATGAGGGGAAAAAACACTTCATCTGATCTGCACTCAGAGAGTTTCATACTACTAGCTGATGCTGGCCTGAGCCACTCAGACCTGTCTCTACAGAAATTATGGGAAATTAAAGTTAGAAGACTTCATAAGAAATGTTTTACTTTGTGGAAAGTTTCAGTTTTGCTCATAAAGACAAAAGGCCTGACATGTTTTGCTTGGCAGATAAAGAACAGTTCTTAAGGAGACATATAAAAAAGTCAGGAAGCTTTAAAAAACAAAATCTCCCTACTTCAGCTTATTTTGGAGGAGCTACATAACTATATTTTAAAGCAGGATTTAGTCCTCTAGCTTACTCTAGAAACAAAAGGAAAAAACTGCTCTGGAAGAAGAAAAATGTTGCTGGAAAATTGGTAGGAACCAGGTGTGGAGAGGTTCTCCAAGAGCACTGCAGGCAGCATGAGGGGCATGGACACACGTCTCCCCGTGACTGCACTTACTGCATTACCTCCCCTACCCATGTCTTTTAGTGGTGATGACCAAAAATCCATCTGTAGATCTCAATCTGTAAAACCTACTAATTATTTCTTCTCTTCAGTTCATTCCACATCATTAATAACTAAAAATAAAACCTCACACTGGAACCTGCAGGCCTCAACAATAACCCATACACAGCAACAATGAGGAGCTTGAAGACTTCCTTTCCAAATTTAGATTGCTTCAAACAGAAGTGAAAGTTCTTTGATAAATCAACAAACCCACGTTTTAGAAGCACGTAAGGAGAGCAGAACTGGGCAGGAGGGTGCTAAACTCACTGCAAAAGGCTTCTGAAGATTTCCAAGGCCCCAGCCCCGAGGCTCCTGGCTGCGTGCTGAACACTGGGGTCAATGACCTGTTCTGGCAGCATCAGATCAGACCAGATCAGAGCCCGGATCTGCTGCATCCCTGCAGCATTCCTCAGTGCCACGTTAATTACTGCTCTAAAGAGGAGCTCACAGCCTCTGCTATTAGAGCTCTTCCATGTGGGATAACTACTAATCATCCTATCAGGGGCACTCCGTAGCCCCGACCAAAGCGTGATTCCTTACTCTGCTGCTTAAGTGTCCTGTGATCCTTCCCTGCTTCCCCAAGAAGCACACAGAACCAACTGGATGTTGTCACTAGGCAGAAAAGGAATGAGAGACCTGGCCTCTGCTCACTTTGGAATACATACAGAAATGACAACTATATTTTACCTTTAAAGACAGATTTTGAAAAATCTTGAGCTCAGGTGTGTAAATCCAATAAGATTTGGATCTTCCATCTACCTCCCAACAGCTCAGACTTCAGCCCCCTATGCTGCACTTAGAGCAGGATGAACACCAGACACCTGTGATCAGCCTGAGCTGTGATGCTCTCCAGCCCCAAGAGCAGGGCCTAAGCTAAGGTTTGAGTTTCCACCTCAGGAATGCTCCAGGGTTCATTTTCAACAGGTCATGCAAAAAGCAGGTTTACAACGAGGACACAGAACAGGTGACTGTCACCTAGCACAGGTGCAAGAGAACACCACAGCTGCAGCAGTGATTACCTCACATCCTTGGAGCTGTGCAGTGGGAGCAGGGCTGGCTGGGACACGCCTCTGGGATCCGTAGGTGCCACAGGAGTTCTGTGCAGCTCTGGCTTAAGGCAAAAGGCCTCTCTGACTACCTGTAAACTTTGGTGCTTCCCAGTTGTCCTCTCACCTTACAAGCAAGGCAGAGTTTAACTAGTTTAACTGGGGACTGATCTTGTCCTAGATTCTGGGGGCTATGCCAATGAGGACTGGCTGCAGGAAAAGCTAAGACAGAATGCCAAACTGTTTCCTAATCATGTGCTAGTCTGACTAGGTGCAGACTCCCACCAAGAAGCAGGAATGCCCACAACACTTCCATGCACAACTGCACACAAGTTATGTGTTGGAAGAACTCCCCATTTCTTTTGTAGCAGGTGTGTTTCCAAATTCAAAGAGCCTCTGTCCCCCAGATTCACCTGCTGTGGCAACTGCATGCTGCTGGTAGTGTCGACTGTGTGGGATTGCTCCACAGGAGTGAGAAATGAGCAGGGAAGTCTGAGAGCTGTCTGAGTCAGGATCATCCATACATCACTCTGTGCCTTTCACCACAGCAGTAATCCAGCCAATATATTCTCCAAGCCCCCAAGCAGTGGGAGATAGCCAGGCTTGCTTTCAGTACCATTTTCCTTTTATTAAAAAAAAAAAAATCTCTCTAAGCTGAAAATAAGGGTAAGAAATATTTAGCTTAAAGGAAAGGTGAGGGTTTATCCCTCAAGCATCTGATAGACTACACTGTCTCAGTTGGAAATATCATTGTAAGCGAAACTATTCCCTAAATAATTCGGTGTGTCACATGACTTCTTTGTTAAGTGTTCCTATTTATGACCAAACCAGGTGATAAATTTGTGTACCCCGTGCTGACTCATAACTGTGTATCTGTCTCTGGTGTGCAGCTGGAACACTGATCGGGGCTTTCCTTGGGTACAGTGCAGTTCCCAGCACTCAAACTGGAGTAGCAGCCCAAGTTCTGCGCAGGTGGGATCTGGGCAAGCTTGGTCACAACCAGGAGTTCAGCTGGACACAGCTGGGGCTCAGCTTGGCTACGTTCCTGATTAGATCAGTTCTGTGCTCGCAGCAAAGGTCAGAAGTCGTATGCAGAGACTGAGGCTTGCGTGGCACCGCAGGCTGGGGGTTGCTGTCGCTGTGCGCAGGCACGGACAGAGAGAGCTCCCAGCCAGGCTCTGCTCAGCTCCTGCACTGCAGCTCCGGGGCTGGGAGGGTCTCCAAGCTGGCTGCAGGAGGATGAACAACAATAATGCTGTGTTACCAGCATCCAGCGACCACACAGGCAGCCTCAGAAAGGCAAAGACAGCACAGAGCCTTACTCTGACATTTCATTTCTTGCTTCCCAATCAGTGCACCATGGAACCCAACCCAAGGCAAGAAGCATGCAGAGCTTGACAGAAAAGTGAAGAGTCCCTTGTCCTATCTTCATATTGATGATAACCTGCTCACCAGAGCTTGTCCTGGGAATTCCAGGTAAGCGAAAACACTGCTGATGAGTTTTTGTGTCAACATTTATATAAAATCAGTGGTAGGAAATGTGCTAAATTCCATTATGATGTGGAAATTCTGATCATAACTGTCACAAAGGAAAGATGAAGTCTGCAGACTAGATAATAATATATGGTCTTCCCTCCTTCCAAGTCAAACAGAATCTGTTGAAGACTATCTTGTACAAGAAGTGCACAAATTTAAGAAAAGAGTCCTACAAAAACATAAGACACTTTAAGAAAAACAAATGTGTTGCATATATGCAAAAAGTAAGATGAAGTAAGAGACTTTCTTCTTCTCTTACATAAGACTTGCTGGGAAAGGAAGTCTTTTCAGCTGAACAAAGCTCATCAACATGTGGCTACAGGTTGCAGTTTGGCCGGAAAAATTCACTACTCCCACTACTTCCAATTTACAAACACAGTTGTCCTTCCTTTATGCATACCACATGCCCAACTTCCAATCTGCAAGTGTGGACTATTACAATCCCTCTTCCTCTCCTCTCATGCCTCCCCCCATTTTCAAAGCGTTTGTTTCTGCTCAGAGATTGCATGGTAAGATAAGCCTTTTCTAGACAAATTGCCAAATGAATTGAGATAATGCCAAAGCAAGTTCAAACAGATTTAATCCACAGGTACCATTCAGCCACTGTGAACAACTGATTTGTGGAGAGTAGACTGACTTATTTGTGACACAGCTGGAGTCAGGCTTTCTGATCTGGTGCTCTGTTTGCTGAAGGTGCTGAACAGAGGACATTCCTGAGGAAGAAGCCAAACTGATCTTTGCACACAGGGCCAGAAGTGTCTCTATCACAGATCTAGTCTGGCTAGAGAGCCAGGAGGACAGCTTTCCCAAAGAGCAGGCAGAACTCAGAATGTGTGCTACTGCCTCACCCCGACACTCCCACCATAACCAGTTTGGAGGCAGCTGCCGTGCCAGAGCCACTGTAGTCAGCTCTTCTGAGGCAAGAACCCAGTTAGAAAGAAAATACACCTGCAGTCTAAATCCACTCTAGGCCTCGCAGTTCAGCCTTCCTGCCTCACGTTTGCTGCAGTCAAAAGTGGGGGGGCTGGGGGAAGGTGTCCCACTTAGTCTGGGGATTCCCACAGCTCACCAAACCAGCTGTTTCCAGCTGAGAAACCACAGGAACCTTTCCTGCTGCCAGCACCTGCGACTGTGTTCTCCTCACCTCCAACAGACTGCCTTGAGCTGCGGTTGGAAGTTGGATGTGCTTCACTACAGATGTCTAGTCCCACCAGCAGTTTCCCAGCCAGGAAATGAATCCAGAAAGATACTGCTTTCACAAAGAAATACAGCTAAAAATAATATGCTTCTAACTTTGCAAAACCAATTTGAGTCATACAAGGGATTAGTGCAAGGGCAGAGGTAAAGACTGACAGAGCTATTTCTTTCCAAGGATGCTTGGAACAACGCTGGATGCTCACTACCTGGCCAGACATTTTTTACTCTCTTACATATGGGTTAAAATTACCATTATTTTCCATTTCAGTTTTGTAGTCAACTTGAGAAGTGAGTAAACCTGCTAAGACAGAACTGAAAGCACAGACCAGCACTGGGTAAAAAGAAAAACACTCAAGCACTTATCGGGCAGTACATATAAAACTTAAAAAAACCCAAAGCAGACCTTGTGGTGTCAAAGAACCCGGTCTGCTAATAACCAAACTAACAGAACCTACTTTCCACTACAGGGAAACTCCCGGCCCTTCTAAGAAACGGCCTTCCAACATGTGAAACAGGGTCAGCTCACATAACACACTACACTCAACACATCCTTTACAAGCAATTCCCACAGCCCTTTCTTTCCCCTCCTTCCTGTATCTCAGTTCTCCCTGCACTCTTCTGAGCCACGGTGAGTGCTTATCTGTACCTGCCAAGGTCCAGTTTGAAATCCTTATCTACCGTGTGCTTTATTTTGAGAACACCTTACAAGCAAGAGGAATGAGGAAGGACTTAAAGCGTTGCAGTAAATGGGACGGAGCCAAGTATGAGCCCAAGTGCCCTTGGTTAGGTTGGTGCTCTTGACCTGGTGACACACACATGATGAATCATGTGCCATACGTGACAGCCACCTGAGGCACAGAGGGAAGCCCTGGCGAAAGGACCACCAGCATCTCTATGTGAAAAATAGCACAAGCATTTACATGAGTTTGCACTGCTGTGTTAGGCTGTGGATTCCATTCACCTTACAACTACTTTCAGAACTTCAGGACTGTGCTCACCTTGGGATCAGAAACAGCCACAAGCATGCACTGCAAGCATTCCTGTACCTTCACTACACAGTTTACCAGTTATATTAATGGTACTAAGTTTTCGTAATTCTTTTTCCTCTGAAGTCTTTGCACAGAAGAAAAGCCCTGTGAGGGTTCAGCCCCAGCCTAGATGAGCTCGCAGTTCAGGACAGATGTACAGTACAGATGTGGCTCATAGCACTGCACCACCAGTAGCCACTAATCACGATCCACAGAGCCATTTGGTGACTCGCTGAGGCCACCAGGGAAGCACAGCAGGCCCTGGAGATCTCCAAGCTCTCAGCTCCACTCTGGACTCATCAGGAGCTGCCTACGCAGTCCACCCAGCAGTACTCGGCTCCCTGCAGGACCAGAGCTCGTGTCTGTGCTGACACGACCCCACAGGCAGAGGCACACGGCCACAGTGGCACTGCTGGCACAGGAATCAGGGCACGGGAACTCCACCTGGTACCTGAGACAGCTCTGGGCCCACCTCCCTAGGGTGCACCACGAGCAATGACAGCTTGGGGAAGGAAACAGACCCTAAGCTCCTGCAGTCTGGCTCTGTGACTGCAGCCTGGCACAGACAAGCACAAGACTCAGGCTATGCCCGACGTATTTTGGTACATGCAACCGAACAGTGCAAAGAACACGGAGTCTGTACCCATGCCCACAGCTCCACATGTGGGCAGAGATCCAGCACTTGGTTGAACTCCCAGAGAAATCACATACTGGATTGTACATCAAAGAGATTTTCTTCTGATCATAAATTTTATGATCATCAGTGAATGTGGCACCCATTTGTTTAAACAGATAAATGCTGAAGAGGATTGCGTGCACACACTCAAGAACTATCACTAGAAACAGCTTTTGTTGCTTTAAGAAGAGCCTCAAGATGATAGAAGGCCTTTATACCTTGTGAATAAGGGTTTTCTTTTAGAACAGGTCCACTAGCAAAATAGTGATGATCATTTTCTGAAATGATGCTGATTGACATTGTTTGGGCATCAAAAAGGCCGTCAGTAGGGCTGCCAAAAGGCTATACAAATATTGTTTCACAGAGAATAGCCTTTTGAATGCTATTTGGAGGTGACAGGAGGAAGAACAGAGCTATAAATTTGGGGGGAAGAAAAGAACCAACCATAACAAAACACTCCACAAAACAAACCACCCAACCAAACAAAACCACAAAAAATGTCAGCGAAAGAATAAAGGAAGAATGATAGATTTCCACAAGGTTGTGCCAAAAGCTCCCTACCACCTATTGTTTCACACTTTTCTTCCCAACCTTAATTTCTCATGTGATGGATTTTTCAGCATGTAGGTTTATTACAGTTACAGTGTTGAGATGATCTTTCTTCCTAAAAAAGCCCAGTGCTCTATCCAGCTCCACAGTGTCCACCACCAGGTAGAGAAGAGGAGCATTAGCGTTTACATCAAACTTGAATCAAAGAAGGGGACAGGAGGGGATTGTTTGCTTAGAGCAAAACCACCTGCACAGAAGGTAAAAGGAAATGTTATTTGAGTATCTAAAGGTCAAATGAACTAAGGAAAAATACATCTACTTTCCCTTTCTAAATACTTATGTAGACTTTTGTACAGATTCAGCACTTCTCCGAGAGCATCACAACAGCGCATCTTTTGTGCTTGAAGAATTGCGTATAATCTTTCTGAACAGCAAAACATCTCTCCAGCCTGGTCCATGATGCTGTTTGAGCCACAGCAACAGAGGGAAAAGGAGGATCAGATTAGATCAGTGAAACTGAGCCAGGGATAGAGAGACAGGCCTGGAGCAGAGGGCAGGAACCATCAGGAGCAAACACCAAGGACCTGAGGCAAACGAGAGTCTTCCCAGCTCGTCAGGACAGCGGTGTGGGGACGTACCTCCTGCCAGGGAGCCTCGAGTCACCTCTGCTCCGCGCCTCACATCGCATCCCGCTCCGCAGGGGCGCGGGAGCCCTGCACAGGCCCCAGGGCGCGGCGGGGCGGCGGAGCACGGCCTCACGGAGCTCCCGCGCACCCGCCCGACAGCCCGGGGCACCCGCGGGGCTGCCCCGCACCTGTCCGCGCTGCGCCGGGA
>VZRS01004729.1:106641-122702 GCA_013398055.1 Ifrita kowaldi
GCCTCACCCCTCATTTCCCGCCTCACCCCTCAGGGCCCGCCTCGGCTCCTCAGTGCCCGCCTCGCTGCCTCCCTGTCCCCTCTCCGCGCCCGCCTCAGCCCCTCGCCGCCCTGGCAGCCTCCCCTCAGGTATGTCCGGGCTTGCAGCTCGCCCCGAGGAGCCCGCTGCCGGCTCCGCTCTGCGCCCCTGGAGAAAGCAGGACCTGCTCAGCCCAGGGCTGATGTGAGCGGGCATTATGATAAACGTATTTTAGTGAATATAAGCTTTCAGTGCAATAGGTGTGTGGGTTCATCCATATCACGAGTAGGAGGGCACTTTATGATGGCCTTGTGGAATCGCTGTGGTTTCAGCTTTCACAATGGAGATGTGAGAAAAATAGTCCAGGTAACTGCATTACATTTGGTTTCATAGCCAGCCTTTCTGATGGACTCACACAGAGCTGAGCTGTCAGTGCAGGAACCACTCATCTCCCAATTATTCGAATTGGGACCGTTCATCTGACATGAGGGATCCAGAGAGGCAGCTAGGTTGTACCTTGCTGACAGAGGAAGACAGCCTCCTTAATTTGCACTAAATTGATACCAGATTTTAAAAGCTTAAATGACATCTGAGCCACGCGTGGCAATACAGAAGGGAGACTCCTGAAAAAAAACAAAAAACTATGAATTTAGGACATGAGGCAGTGGAGCAGGGCAAAGCAGCTGACACTGAGCTGTTTTTCTCAGGGTTAGATAAATACTGGTATCCACATTAGTTTGTGTGGATTTGCATCAAGTAGTGTGGCATATGCTGTTTAGTAATTTTCTTAAGAATGTGGGTCAGGTTAAGTATTTGATTTCATTGTCATTATTCACATGCTGTAAATTTCATACGCAGTAAGGGCTTTGCTGGATTAGGGTTTAATTAGTTTGCCATCTGATGAGTCCTGTGGTTTTGGGAAAGTAACTTTGCTTATTACCTCCATATTTCTGACCTTGTGAAAAAGCCTTTATCTACCCCATCTGCTCTCAGGAGCTCTGGAAGTTTAGCACTGGAAATTTTAGTTTCTAGAACTCTGACAGGTTGAAATCCTCAAATACATGTGACTGTGGAACTCGGGAATGTCATTAGCAAGATATTGTTCTTGTAGACATTCTCTGCATGCCCACCTGAGAATATCCATTTGCTTATAGACAAGAGGCCGAGTGCGTTGCATAAGAAAGCAACCTAGGGAAATTGCGGGCCGTGCATCACAAGATACTTGGCATTCCCTGCAGTGTTTGTGTGCTGGGAGTGCCGGCCTCATTACCCGGCTGCCATCCGTGGGCAGCATTCCAGCCCCAGCACACAGGGCTGCCCTTGGGCCTGCAGGAAAAATGTGCTGACTGAACACTGCCTGTGCGTCCGTCCCTGCGCAGCATCGCTGCTGCCTCGCAGGTTGAGGGGCTGGCGCCTTCCCAGGAGCTCAGGCTGCTGTTCCACCGCAGACTTAGTGTGCAGTCCTGGTAGTTCCAATTGTCTGGAACCACAGCTCTCTGCCTATAAGGAGAGGGGGTAAAAGCACTGCTTGTCAGAGGGTTTGAAAAGATAAATACCATGGCTGGGCTATGCTAGAAGGACCATGAGAGCACCCTGAATGTACTGTTTACCCAGAGATTTCCAGAAGTGACCTATTTCGTGTTGTACTTTACATGTTTATTGATGCACTTGTTAGGATTTTTCTTTTAATGTACAGTTTACGTGGGGTGGACATAAGAACTGCATTCTCTAGAGGAAAACAACAGCTTTTTTCTTGAATTGGGTGAACCATACCCACACTGTCAACTTCATTCCAATGTGAATTGTACAGTGGTCTTTTTTGCCACTGTGTTAAAAACCAATAGTTTTGAAAACTACCATAAAATGTAGAATGCCTGAACTGGATCAGAGAAAACTGCTAAGTCCTTGGTTAAGCCACTGGCCTAAGGATTGAGGTGATTTCTCTTCCCCACTGCCCCCCGTCTCTCTTGCCCACACAGATCAGGTTCTAGCTACCCCAGTAAAGCCCTAACCTTTCCAAGTGCCCCTGGAAGTCATGGCCTGTAGACCATAGCAATGGTCTTGGACTCAGTAACATAAGCTCACTGGGGAAAAAAGACCTTTTTTTTATTCCTGAGGAAAGAAAAGCACTGATGCATTTCACTGATGCTGCCTGTATGAAAAGCCTCTATTACCTTTTTAGCTAGCTTGCCCCAATTTCATTCAGCTATCACAACACTGAATTTAGATGATGAGACTGAATTACTCTATTTGATGTGTTTAACACATAATAGAGACCTGTTTTAAGAAAATGCAGTGTTGGGATTTGAAGAGCTGAAATGTTAGGTATTTCAGATAAAAGAGGCCTTTATTATCGGTGATTTTCCCCTCAAAGGCTTCCTCCTACACAGCCATAGGAGTATTCCTCTCCCCGGCACAGCACAGGAATACACAGTAGCTCTGGCATGCTCCTCTGCTGGGAAGCTGAGAAACTTAAGTCCTATTTTTAAACATGCTGCTGGATATTCTTGTTAGGATATACAGAGAAAGTGAGGATGGTGAGATGGTGTTCCCGGAACAAATCCTCACCATTCCCCAGTTTAGATATCTCCATTGCCTGCAGCTGAGCCATACCAGTTCACACAAGTATAAGATATGACCTGCACCTTTAAGAAAAATTTTAGTGTAGGTCCACTTCTTCCATGGACTTTTTCCTGCTCAGATGTCTGTGTCAAATGGCACAGTCAAATGCAAGGGATGGACCAGCAAATCCACAGGTTTGGCAGTGGTGGATCCCGGTGAGTCAGGGATAGATACAGGAAACTGAACTGTGTGCTGACAATAATGGAGGAAGAGATGTGAAAATTAAACACTACTCTTGTTCTTAAAAATAATTTTCATGGGTGGGGAAAAACAGTTGTGCTTGGGCAATCTTAAGAGAATTTCTGCCCCAGAAGTGGAGGGCACAAGAAACTGCTGTGTAGCTTCAGTCAGTGTTTTCTATGGCCAGGTGTCGTGGTTTAACCCCGGCTGGCAACCAAGCACTGCTAGCCGCCCGCTCACTTCCCCTTCAACAGAGAGGAACTTTGAGATGGGACTGAGAGAAGGAGGAGTGGAGTGATGTGTTCATTTTACCTTCTGGAGTCACGTGAGTAAACAAGAATCGCAGCTGTTACAGCAACCAGAAACTTTCTGGCTTTAAGAACGTAAGAATTTTAGTTGTCTATAAAACAGATAAAACCCTCAACATTTATTTTTAGAGTAATCTCATGGGTTTTGCAGTCTTTCTTTAGCATTAGCTGTGTTGCAATAGTGCTGCCTTTTTGTCTGCTATTTATCACCAGTCACTTCTGTTTAGACTATAAACTGTTTGGGGCAGGAAGAGTCTTTTGCTCTCTGCTTGCACGGCAACGCCTGAATCTCAGCGAGAAGTCTCTAAGCTCTGCTGTAATATAAATACTCAATAATGACAGTCCCAGAGGCCTTAGCCCCCACCCCACTTGGAGCCCTGCCAGCCCGTGGGGTTTGTTCTAGCAGCAGACGTGCCAACAGTGAAAAGTGACAAATTTTGCTGGCAAAAGATATTCATAGGTCTAACAAGGATAAGAAACACCCGCCTTTAGAAACAGAGGCTTATGTCTCTCCAAGGATAAACACACCCTAGATTGACTCATGCTGGCATAATCCCCTTGTGCAATTTGTATATTGGCATTAGATATGTGTGTGAGGCAAAAAGACAAATATTTGGTTAACAAAACAACACGGGGATAATAAAAAATAATTAGGCAGCTTTACCTCTCAGAACACTGCAGCAGGTGAGCTGCTGCTCTTCCCCTCAGACAGGCATATCCCTGCAAGCAGAGCTTCCCGATGTTTGTTTTATTTGCAGCAAAATAATCAGTTTATTTCGCTAAGTGCTACCAGAGTAAAAATAATTGATAAATAATTAAATTCATCAAGTCCAGTAGCGTGCAGTCTGGTGAGGGAGGGGGTATATACTGTGGTGGAAAAAGCAGGCTCATATTCCACAAGAGAGCTTTGTCAAGCGTATTGCATAAGGAGATTACAGGCCTGAGTCTGAAACAGGCTGAAGGTTTTAGTTGTGTTTGTCATTAGCACACTGTGAACTGCGGCACAACAGCCCCTCTTTCATCTGGGTGAGAAAAGGCTCCAGGTCCATCATTATGTTTCTGGAGCTGGGACTCCACACGGCTATTAGCTTCATTCCCCAGAGCCCTTTCTTGGTGTTTAAATAAAGGAGAGGAGCTGGGCGGGTTAATCATCTGCTCCCATTATTGCCGTGCGCTCGGATCCGTTTGATGTGACAGCCCTTTGGAAAGGCCCCGGGTCCAGACTCGGCTGTGCACGCCCTGCGTGAGGCTTGTCCTGCGCTCGGGCTTTGCCAATGGAGTTACGATGATTAGCAAAGTGAGAACAGACTCCTCCCACCCGTGTGCCCTACGTCTGTCAGCAGCTCTGAATCAATGCCACATTTTCTGGCAAAAGGAAAAAAAAACCCAAACCAAACTTTCCTGATGCAGCCACTTCTGTGTGGAGATTTTACCACCAGCTCTTGTCCTGTTCTGTGGGAGGCCTCCTTTCCAGTTCTGCAAGCCTTCCTCCGCATGTGTGTGTGCAGTGCCTCGCTAGTGGGGTGACCACAGTCATTTCTCAAGCAGTACATTATGTCTCTCATTACATACCTCGCAAGAAGGCTGTCCTGGGATCAACAGGGCCTGCTGGATAATCCACATCCCTGTCCATGGGAGGAGCAGCACCACAAAGACCACTAGATCCAATATCCGCATTCTTCCCAAGATCCATCTGCACATTTGATGTAGCTGTGTCCCTCTGCTGTGCGTGGTGGGACCTGGGAGGAGCTATTGCCATCTTCCACTTGTGAAACATCCAGGAAATCTCTTTCTCTGAAGCATTCTGGTGCGTGTCTTGTAGCTCTCAGTTATGCAGTGGTCCCTGGGGAGAGCCTGCATGCACTGACAGATCTGTTTTAGAAGAGCTGCAGGAACTCTGCAATGGATAAAATGGAAGGAGCTGACTTCTACAGGTTTCTAAACATTGAGACACTGTAAAAGAGGCTGGGCCAAATGATATGAGTGGAGGGACTGCCCTGATGCATCTGATGGGCATTGCCTGTGGCATTCCTTCATTGGAGGTGGAATTCTGCATGCAGCTGCCTGTGCATTCTGCTGCTCCTCCTGGCCTCACGGCCAGCTCCTGCTCTACTGAGTCAGGCTTTTGGAAACCAGGTCTGTGAAAAGCCTTCAGATAGTCTAAAAGCTTACAACATTATGAAGAATATTTAGAAACTTAAACCTGTCCCCTGCAAAAAAATGGCTCAGCAGGAAGTCCTTAGATTAATGAAAATAGAAAATTTTATTCAACAAACAATCATTCTTGCTCTTGATGAGTTGAGAATTAATCTACAGAAGGAAAAGCAAGCACAGATCTTTTGTTCCTTCCGATTCAAAGTCCCTTGAAATCAGTGTCTTCTCAGTCTTTAAGTTTTGGATTAAGTCCTTGTTCTGCCTTCCTTTCCCCTATCCCTACAGTGCCATGAAAATTCAGGCTGTTTCTCTTTACTTCCTTCCTCTTCATAAAATGTCTAATAATCAGCCATCTGGTGTCCAAGATGCCTTGAGTATTAGGGCATTTCCTTTATCCAGGGGAGGCTTGTGAGAAGAAAGATAAATGTGTCCATGACCCATCCCTGCTGCGTGCTGATTAGGGTCTGGCAGTTTTTCTTTGTTCACAGTGATTACAGCAGTGCTAAGTTGTTTAGGAGAGAAACATATTTAAAGGGAGAATCTTGGTTTCTGATCTACTAGATTTCATGACATTACTTAATTATACTTAATGAGAATTCTGTAGGACAATATAACACTTGTAATACATGTTAAAGACAGTGGGATTTTGAAGGGAAGATGCAAAATGAGATCTATAGAAAATACTGTGTATCCTAAAGAACTGCAGTCTGGATTCATTCTCATTTTAATTCTGCCTCACAGTGGCACCCTATTTTTCAGAACTATCTAAAAAACTTAACCCTTTCCTTTCATTCTGTATTCCAGAGACCACAGCTGCAAGACAAGCTGTGTGCAGAGCTCTGTTCAAGTCAGTGTCAGTCCCGGGGAACAAGGGTTCTGTGTGCTGTGTAAAACTGGGTCAGATCTCAAGGTAGCCAACGGCTTGAGAGTCAAGTTTAGGAGGAAAATATTGAAGGGCACAGAGAAACTGTGACAGAGCATCCACTGGACGATTGCAGTTTTTTAAAACAAAGCCTGCAGGGAGAGGGCAAGTCAGACTACAATGAAAACAAAAGCAGCAGGAAGAATCTGCAGTCTTAGCTCTGAAGTCAAAGGAAAAAACTACCCCCTTTTATTCCGTGACAACTTGTGGGCCAAATTCGTGACATAAAGGAGGTTTGTGTCTTGATTTGTGAGCTCTTGAGAGCTGCAAATTTTTTGTTGCCTTGACTGTGGTTGCATGAAGAGATGCCAGCAAGGTCCTGTTCATATTCACAGAATGATGCTCCCATCCCATTAGGGTGGGGACAGTCACTAGACATTTGTACCAGGAGCCTTCACTTGATGGTATGTTATAAATAGTAAACGATTTTATCCAACAGGAGTTTGTCAGGTAAAAGAGACATAAATAGAAATGTCCTTAAAATACCTTTACGCTGTTTCTGTACACCTTGGATCTTAGCAAATGCGTATTTCTAACTTATTTTTTTGTCTTGAAAGTCACCTCATCTTTAAGGGCATGTACTGTCCTAATCCCTGCTTGAACTCCGTGTACGGTACAGGCTGTGGATTATGGCACCCATACAATTTATAAGTTATTTAGTGCACCCATTAATTAACCAGCTAATAGCACACATAGCATGAGTGTGAGGAGTAGAATGACTGCCCAAACTTTCTGTGCAGGACTGTGCAAAGCTTCCTTTAAATGGAGGCTCAGGCAGTGTAAAGAGCCAGGGCTTCATGCATGTGCTTAACTTCTCATGCAGGAGACAGATGCTGCCCGAACTACTCACCAAGAACAAGTGCACAAGCAGATAAACCTTTTTCTGATGATGCCAGAGAAAATAATGAGCCACATATTCTGCAGTCTACTCAAACACAGTAAAAGTCTTTATAAAATCCAATGGGCCTAATTTTTACATTAACTCTTGATTCGAGTTTCTCATTTTGAAAGCATACCGTGGTAGAAATACTCTCCATTTGGGTTCTGGGCTTATAATGTATGATATCCCTAAACATGGAATCATGATTCCTTAGACAGAAAATGCTAGAAAGCACAGCCTGTCTCACTACCCTATTTCCGGCAGTAGCTGCCAGCATGGTAGGGCTCAGCTGCCCCAGTTCTGCACAAGTGCACACTCTGATCTTGCTGAGAGTGTCTGGGGAGAGAATGGTCTTGGCCAGTTCTTGTCAGCATTTGAATTCAGTCTCCTGATTTTGTGCTTGCTCTTCTTCCTCAGTTTCCATCACAGCCATTGACTTTCTCAATAACACCATCTCTGGAAATAGTTTGCACCGGAAGTGAGATAAGAGAACATGAATGCTGGCAGGAGCTGAGCCAAAGTTTTGAAAATTCTGGCTCTTACCCACAGCACCAAATAGGAAACCCTCTGCATACACGGCAGACAAATGGACAGGAAGGGACGAAGTAAACCCTTACCACTTTCCCTCATACTTGAGTTTAGTTTTCTCTGATCCAGCAGCTTGTACGTTTTACCCCTGCTGTGAGTGCAAAATGGGAGAATTCAGCAGCTGAGGAATAGGCAGCTGGCCCTGGCTGCTCCTTCTGCCATACAGGGTCCATCCACTGGTTCTGAGGGGGAATATTGCCTGACAAGACCAGAGTGCTTGATCATAATAAGGGGAGAAGGCTCAGTGCAGGAAAGTGGTTGTGTTCAGAATGTTGCATAAGCACAGAGTTAATTTCAATTCCATATCCATACTTTAGTGCATGATTTTGGAAACGAATTCAAGGCAGGGAATGATGACCCTGTGGTTGAGACACTGAGATTGGATCAGTCTAGTTCAGTTCCTGGCTCTTTTAGAAAGTATAGCCATGGGCAAATCATCTCATCTGTCTGCCTCCCCCATGAACCAGAGATGAGAATGTTTCCTCTGTCTGATGTGTCTATTTAAACCATAGAGAGTGCTTAGGAATTAAACTTAGAAGATGAAAGGGGTAGATGTGATCCACATCTGCACTTCCCAGAACCCTTTTCAAAGGGTCAGATTTTGCCCTTTACAATGGGCATAATAAAACACGTATCTGTTGGTTTAGTGGAGTTACTCCACATATTCACTGAGCTTAGTGAAGTCAGAACTTAGAATACTGGACTTAAATGCTTGATGTGGTGCTCCTTTGATGAGACTGTGGTCAGAGCTATTTGATGGAATGCTTCCAGCTCCTATCCATCCATGAACCCCCTCTGCAAACTCCTCCAAAATCAAGAGCCTTGTTCAATTGTATTACCTGTCTTTTACCAAAACATCTCTCCTCAAACCATAAACACTGTAATTTACCCCAAACAATTCACATTTAAAATAGGAAATCAGAAATATCAAACCCACAAACTTCCAAGTGTTTTCATGAAGGATAATCAGGATGTTAAGAGTTGCTAATAATTTTATGTAGATGTTCAAGCTGTGGAAGAACCCATGTGGTCCTTTTCCATTCTGCATTTCTGTTAAAAAAATGAGAAGTCTGTAGAATTTCAGCAGTTGTTTGCTGTCCTAGATGTCTTCAAAATAACGTGCTGTTCACCTGTGCTGCAAGGCTGGGAATTTTAGCTCAGCCAATGCTCCCTGTACTTCCGCCGCATCCTGACCCCTCTGGTATCCTTCAAACTGGGCAAGTTCCAGTGTCACCAGTTGTTAGGGACTGCAGGTGCCTTTGTGCTCACATCTCCACTCTGCCACAGGAGAGAGCTGTTGGGAGTATCCAGCGGAGTTTGCCTAAAGCCCTCTGCCGAGCAGACACAGCCATCTGCAAAGAATTCCCACCCCAAACGTGCCGGTGCCAGCGCCCTGAGACTCCCAGCTCAGCAGGACGGGTGCAGTCGGCATCGCTAACGCTCGGGTGCGCTCGCAGAATTGCATCATTCAGTGCTGTCAGCTCCCGCTCCTCAGACAATGTGTTTTAGATATTGGCTGCACAGAAGGTCAGCTTGTGCTAGGAAAACAAACCGGCTGCTTTGCTTAGTGCAGCAGTGAGGGAAGGCTGGGAATAGCCTCTGACAGGAGACATTTTGCCTTGTTAAGTGTTGTTACTGTGATGTGCTCAAAGCATTTCGACCCAGCTTTTAGCAGGCCAGGCTTAATGCGCTTCTTTTTCCACGCGGTGATGTGTAGAGGGACTAATCCAAATTGGCTTCTGATTGCATTAGTCATTCCACAGACAGCTCCCAGTCCAAACCAGTGAGTGTCTCGGTGCGGGTAGGGGTGGGCTGTGCTCCCAGCACAGAGCTGGGGCACACGGAGTTCTGCTCCACATGCTGGGCTGGCTGCCTGTAGGAAGATACTGGGTACATCCAGGCAGCTTGTGTGACTCCCTAATAAATTATTTATTTACTTCAAACAAATGTCATAGAAGGGTAAAGGTATTAGTGATAATTAAATCCCTACCTGATTGGGGAAAATAATCTTATGATGGAAGTGCCAAACTGTAGCATGAACTCACTGCTGATTAGACACCAAAGAAAGGTTCTCAGCAATGTCCTTCCCATTAGAAATGCTTTGTTTGGAGCTTGCTTGTTTCCTCAGCCAGGTTATCCAAGCTCTTGCAGTCAGCACAATCTGACATTCCCAGAGTAGCTTTGCTCCCAGAGAACCAATTGGGAATTACAGAGGGGAAGGAAAAGTAAAGTTAAGCATTAGCAGCTGAGCTGAGAAAAGAACACAGAGGGTTGCACCTTGGGCAAGTGAAAAATCCCCACATGGACTGCAGTGTACTGGGTGTGCTAGGGGCTTGTGTGCCTTATGGAATATTCCCAAGGGTCTAGGTTCTAAGTGTGCATGGGGTTTTTTCCTAAATGGATGGAGTTAGAATGACACAGCCTTGCCTCACTGGGGACACAAGAAGAGAAGCCAAAACCTGCCTAATTAAGGCATAATTTATGTTTCTCTTGTGCAGCAGCTATTGCTATTCTGTTAGACAGATAAAGCAGCACATTAGGAAAGCACATAAACTGTGCTGCCAGGGAAACCTGACTTTGGTTCTTGTTTCCTTTTGTCCTTTAATCCCACATACGGCATCCCTGCTGAGAGCAGATTGGTAGGAGCTTGTGAATAATGGAGAGGGGTAACACTGAGCAAAGTCATCCCAATGCACATCTGCTGCACACAGTGTTTGTATTTAACCCCTGCTTTTTAATAGGTGCTTCTAAGGTATGTGGATTGAGGTAGTTACATGCGGAGACCTCGAAAAGATACCACAAGAAGAAATAGTAAGACTACCAGGAGATGCAGAAATAGTAAACACCTGCTAGGTTTGGATTTTTTTCCCCCAGGGTATCTATTTTCTAGGATGAAGTTATCGTTATAGATGTGTTAAGACAGCCCCACCAAGATGCAAGTGGTGCAGTAACCTGGAACAGGCATGGGCCCCTCAGAGACGGGTGCAGCTCAGGTGCCTCTTCCTGCATGTGTTAAAGAAGCAAAATCTACAATATATAAAGGCGAAGAAAAGAGGGCTCTGAGGAGAATGAGGCTCTGCTGCCAAAGGCTGGGTTTGGAGGCAGCGTGCTCTGGACAGGACAGCACGGCCCCAGCAGAGGAAGGCAGAACTGGCTGCCTCCTCCTTGTGTGCCATATGTAGCTCTGGGCATGTCACACAGGTGATCTTGTGATCTCCTGGTAAACTGGGGCTGATAGAACTTACCTAACTGTCTCTTTCACAAGACTTTGCAGAAGGGTGGTTATTTTATTACGAGTAATTTAGCATGATGACTCCTATTTGGAGACCTTTTTAGAGGTCCTAGGAGGCAAACTGTAAACTTGCCTTTAGACATGAGTGCTGTTCAAAGTCCTGCAGGACCTGGGAAAGGCAGGGAGGAAAGTGTCTGCCTGAAGCTGTGGGCTACTGGCAGAGCTGAGAAGTGGACTGCAGCTGTTCCACCTGGGAAATGCTCTGTAAGTGTGGAATGATATAAGAAATTGTTGACCCTGAAAATCAGGAAACAGGCTGGACTGGCTCATCCCTCACATGACTGGGCACTCCCTTCTGCTTATTACCTGGGGCTGTGATAGCAAAGAACAGGAATGCAGTCAGGGTGTCACAGAAGGCTCTGACCTGGGCTCTCCAGATGTGTGCTGGATGGTCAGGACACTTCCCTGCTGTTCTTGAGAGCTGCATAAACTGAGACAAAAGGCAGAGTGGCGTGCTGCAACTCCAACAGAAGCTTATCTGCACATGGAAACAATGTTTGTAGGTCAACTCTTCATACAAGTTTTGTGATTGAAATTATTTGGCAAAGAGGAAAAAACCAAATGATTAGACACATTAAGTCCTCCTGACCTGGGCTGTGGAAGATAAGATTCAGGTGATAAGTTAGAGAACTTATACATGAAGAGAGGAGAAACAAAAAGCCACTGGCAGAAAGAGACAACAAAAGCCTTCAGGAGACACTCTGTTATCTGCAGCTTGCACTCAAATAACCCCAAATGGCTGCTTATCTGTAGCAACAATGGAGTTCTTACCGATTTAAAAGTGGAAAAAATAAACCCCAACAACCCAGCCTGGGAGGGCTTATCGAGTTACTCAGATAGCTGTTCTGCAGTGATGTCAGGAAGAGACCAAATGATGAAGTCACAGGGAAAATACAGTCCTTTTCTGTCACTGGGAATGAAGGATCTTGTCTGCTAAACTCAGGTGAAAATTTGAAATATTGACATGTTCGGGTAGTGCAGGGCTGAGATCTTACCACTCGGAACTCACAGTAAAACGGTCACCAATTTTTACTCAGAATGGGGCTGTTTAAAGATGCTGGGACAAAGGAGTGTGAACACTTCTGTGCTGTAATAGGAGCTTCAGAACAGATACCAGCTCACTATGAAGGCTGCAAACATGGAGCACTGATGTTAGAGTAGTGCTTATTTCCTGTTCCCTGTGGACTTCATCCAGTGTCTCATAAAGTCTTGCAAAAGCTCCCAGTTGACTTGTCTCTAAACCAATGCTGTTTCTGCCCAAACCAAGGCGTGGTTTTTATGCCATTCTCCCCCTATTACAGGCAGAGCATCCTCTGGTGAGCCAAAGAGGGATGCAGACTCACTGAATTTATCAGCAGCTAAAGGATATGGTCACAGATCAAGCTCAGCATTTTATGTCACTTTTAGTGACATCCCCTGTGCCTTGAGGTGACACAAGAGGGAGAAAACAGCTACCCAGGAACATTGTGTAATTCTGCATTTTCTCCCATTCCGGGAAATTACTTAAGTAAGGAACTGAGCTGTTTGGGCCAATGTGTTTGTTGCTATTTGTTTTGGCGTGCAGCCACTACCCAGATGAAGCCGGTCCCCCGGGGCTGTAAATCCCTGCTCTCCTGGCACGGTGGCACCGGCCCTGGTACCGCAGCGGCGGCGATGACAGATGGTCCTGAAGCTGAGGCAGCGTTTCGTAACAGCACTGGGGGCTCGCCGTGGCAGGGCTCGGGGTACCCCGTAACAGCACTGGGGGGCTCCCCAAGGGCTGCCCAGCCCTGTCTGGACGCTGCGGCCGGGCCCGGGCTGTCCCTTGTCCCCTCGCAGCCCAGGCTGCAGCGGCACCTGCCCGGCGCTCTAGTGCCCTCTGCAGCCGCCGGGCCGGGCCAGGGAGCGGGGCCGGGGCTCCCGCGGGAGCTGCAGAGCATCGCCGGCACTGAAAATCGGTAATCCTGCCGGAGACAGCTGTTTTCGTTAGATTGACTTTCGTTAGATTAACTTCACACGATGGTGCTCCCCCGGTCCGAGCCTCCGCCTTGGAGAGAGGGAGTCACGGATATGATTTCTGTAAAACACAACCTAGAGGCAGATCCTTCTGCTCTTTAGCTGAGCCGCAGGCAGCACAGATAAGGGACGTGCTTGCTTTTGATGCACACAAATCAAGAGCAGTCCTGTGGAATACAGCAACATAACCACGCTGAGAGCCACCCCCTTCTGCTCCCTGTCCTCTTGCCCCTTGTGCCCAGGGGCCGTTTCATGCACAAGGAATACTTACAGTGAGGGCAAATGCAAGCTGCTCTCCTCACATCTAGTCCTGCTTGCTCAAGCCTCTTGCATCTCCTGTGGACCTATCATTTATGAACCTAAATATTCTTCTCTTCATTGTGCTATGCATTTATTCATGTCTTTGCCCTGGGAGCCTCAGTCATGGTCTGCCTCCCCACTGTTTGAATCACTAAGGAATATAGTTAGATCTAGAATAAGAAAATTATTCTTGCCCCAAAACATTTACAATCCATCCTTATGTGTGTTATAAAATAGCAGAGGTGTGTATACTTTCTTAACAGACTCACTGCATAAATCTTTGTCAGATCTACTTTCTCTCACAGCTTGTGAGAGTGTATGGTTTCTGGTTGTGGGCATGATGAAATTAAAAACATTCCAGGTGATTTAGAGCAACCTGAAGGGAATGGTACCTATCCCTCCACCTACCCAGTGCACACCTACCTAGAGCTGAAATGGGGAGGTAAATGTGAGGGGTGACCTCAGACCATCTCAACTACACAGTAACAATCCCTGATGAAATACTGTTTCAGGTGGCTGTTTTACGGAATTGGGGTTTATTACAGGAGTCCTGTGCAGTAACATTCTCTGTTAGAGAATTTTGGTTTCCGATCTTTCCCTTCCTTGTTTCCTGTTGTTGAAGTTGTTATTTTTATTTTAAGCACAGCTATTCTAAAATCATTGCTAATGTCCTGCATAGCAATATCCTACTTTCCTCAAAGGTTCAGGTGCCGGTAGAAGTTGACTTTGATGTTCTTGGCACAGCTTTGTCTTGAGCCCCTGATGTGTAGGTCAGAGCGTCTCTGTTGAGGAAAAGGAGATTGTGGGGGTGGCTGCTGCTTAAGCCCAGGTGTTGTGCGAGCTCAGAGGAAGAGGATGTTGGACCTCTTGGGCCCAGCTCAGCTCTTTGAAGTCACTTCAGGCTGGTGGCCAGCTGTCAGCGCATGCAGGGCTCTGCAGGAGTCTATTTGGAGCAGGCAGGTGTGTCATTCAGCAGCCACAATGGACACTTGTCCTGTGGACAGAGCCCCCAGGCACTCTTGGCATCCCTCCTTTCCTGTGGAGCCAGAGATCTGTGGCACCTTGGGGGATCCTGCAGTGAAACCCCCTCTGTGTCAGTGCTGGGGAATCCTGATGGGAAGATTCTTCCCGAAGTGTGTTCTGAACACTTTGCTTGAACAGTGCCTCTGCTGAGCCTCAGTCTGAGCAAAATGTTCCTAATTCTGTCAGACCATTAAAATAGCTCCTCTTGGTAATGATAGTTTCATGGTAGATAAAAATAAACGGGGAAAAACAAATAAGACACAGGAAAGGCACACTGCTCTCCTGTACTCCCTGGCCTTTTTATTGAGGCACAATAGCAGTCTCCACCATTTTCTTTATTCCTTAGAACTTTTGTTTCTGTTCTTTTGCTCAGGACTTGCTTGCTGGGCCAGAGAGACCTGCTGTGTCTGCTGGAGGACAGTTTCTTTAAATAAAAAAGTAATCCAGATCAATGCGGGATTACAGGGCACGAAATCTCCTCATGGCTAAGCAGGGTCAGTGTTCTTGGATGGCAAAACTGCCCTCAAGTTTTACTTTGCAATAAAATACCTGATTCCTTGCTGGCTGCTGCGTTCCCCTCACAGCAATGAGCTTTCCCCAGCACTATTTGGTGTTGGACTCACCACAGCCCATGGTCCAGCCAAAGGAATGTGCTCCACATCCCCCAGGATGCAGCAGGCACAGCCCAGGGCCTGCTCAGACTGAGCTCAGGAGGAGATGCAGCCCTGGGTACTGAGCCCCACAGAAAATCTGGGGTTTTCCTGGGTGCCGAAAGGTCAGCTGAGCACGCAGGAAAATCCAACCCTGTCCACTCGGCACCAGCGCTGTCCTCGCTGCTGTTTGGAGTCAACAGCATTTCTGGTTACAGGAGCCAACTTTTGGTGCTGTGGCAAAAGGTTAGGTCTTGTCTGTGTTCAAGGAAATCGTGAGGGAATTCTCACTGTGTACTCAAGGCCAAATCCAGAGCTAAGCAGAGCCAGGTGACTTCCAGGGGGAGGCAAATCTCATTCTGAAATTGTCCCAGTATACATAATAAACACCCCCAATTTTAGGGTCTCCATTAGGATATTATCTGCTCTCCCACATCTGCTGTGCTGGAAAAGGAGCTGTTGTTTGGAGCTGTGAGAGATGGTATTTGCAAGGCTCGGGTTGGGGATGGGGAGCAAAACAAAACCTCGAGATGTTGAAATTGCAACAAAACCTCAACTCTTTGACAAAATGTCATCTATGTGTGACAAAGGTATTATGAAGCTGGAAGCCTGTGTGATGAGACTGTCAGCCAGGCTGACAGCCTCACAGAGTCAGACCTGAAACCGATAAGAATGTACCCATGAGAATTTTAGTGTGGAAATTTTGCAGCTTCAGTGAAACCCACAGAGAAGGCCAAGAAGATAATCAATGAGAGAAGATGTTCTGGACACAAGGAGAGGATGTCCTTGTTATGGGACATTGAGAGAGGAAGAAGTTGTGGATAACATTTAGCAACTATACTTTTGCTTGTATAGCTAACTGTTTTACTGCCTGAATGGTCATTGTTTGTTAGACAGCCTTGTCATTGTCTGCTAAGCAGCCAATCTCAATGAGCCACAGCCTTTGTGAAGAGGTATAAGAATAGCAGTAGAGAAGATAAAGTCTCTCTTGACTTTGGATTACAACAAGTGTGTGCTTTTATGTCCACCTTGGCAAAGCCACATCTGGTGACACTGACGTGATTCAAACACGCAGCCTTCTGAAAGTAGGGAAACAACGGGGGCTGCCAGACAGTGACCCCAGGGGGGC
>VZRS01004732.1:0-25769 GCA_013398055.1 Ifrita kowaldi
AAGGAGGAGAAGGAGAAAGAAAAAGAGACAGAGAAGGAGAAGGAAACGGAGAAGAAGGAGAAGGAAAAGGAGACAGAGAAGGAAAGGAAGAAGGAAAAGGAGACAGAGAAGGAAGAGGAGAAGGGGAAGGAGGAGAAGGCTGTTGTTGCTCCACTTCTCAGCACGGGTCTCCTTCCCCTTCCCACAGTGACAGCAGCACCGGAGCATTTCCCAGCAGGCCTGGAAGCAGTGATCACACTCCCACTTGGAATGTCATCTTTGCAGGAGATGGAAATGTGTCATTTCCATGAAAAATAGGATTTTGATGAGATTTACAGCTCCTGCTCTGGAGTCTCCTCCTTGCCCAGGCAAAGTGTCTTTATTTAACAGTATCAAAAATACAACCCAGAGGATGGTGGATTTATTTCCCTGATCATATCCCTCTGGAATTCTCCCAAGCCCATCACAGCAGGCATATGGAGAGGAAGGAGGAAGCCCAAACCCTCTCAGCTGCCACCAACCCAACGCTCCCTGCAAATGGAAATGGTTACCAGGACCGCCCATCTTCATTCCCCCGTTCCCAAAACACGAATCCCACATCCAGGAAGAGTTGACAGATGGAGCCCGTCTTCCAGGGGAACTTTGGAATTTCAAATGCAGCAGGAGACCTCTTTAAAGAACACGAGCAGATGGCTTTGCTTTTTAGTCCTATAGGCAGAGATTAATGTCATTCCCCGTCTTTTAACCACTTCCATCTTTATCCTCCTTGTTTTTTTCCTGCAGAAATTAACCTTGGCTGTCTGTTTGCAGGCAGAAAGCTTGGGATGGTTTTTCGGGATTGCTGCCCTCCCAGAGTAAGGCAGGTAAAATAATTGGCCTTGGATTTATGGTGAATAACAGGGTGAGTGCCTCGTCCAACCTATAGCATGAGAAAAATATCATTTAAACCCATGGTAATTACTTGTCTTTTTTTATTGTTGGAGTTACTTCAATAACTATTTAAATGCAGTTTATTTTTAGTGCTCGGGTAAAAACAATCTGATTCTTTTTTTTTTTTCCTTTCCCAGCCCCTAAAGCAGTGCAGTGTCAGGCTAATCCTCACTGCAACCAGAATTTTTCCAGCTGCCATCAAATTATGAGGTGTGGGATATTGAAAGGCTGTGGGTCACGGGGTTCATAGGGATAATTGGGAATAGCTTTATTCCATGCTGGAGGGGAAAAGCTCAACAGGCAGCCAGAGCTGTGCCCCGCTTGGCTTTTCATACATGTGTAGCACTGTGAAAAACCAGAAATATTTCCAAAAATAAAAGTACACCTCGGTTTCTCAACAGGGAAGTTGTCGGTGAGGTGAGCTGGGATGTGCTTTGTGCCAGGAATTCTCACTGAGCGTGTCTTGGCACCGTGCACTCGGAACAGGCTGGGGCAAAGTCACCTTTTGCCTTTAGAAAACAGAACGAAGGGTCTGCAGCAACCGGAGTCACACAAAGTTGGGTAAATTGGGCTGATTCCAGAAGAAACAAACTCACTCCTGCACACCTGGCTGTGCTCACGGCCCTCTCTGCCACCTTTAATTTCATGGCACGATCCAGCTCGAGCCAAATTGGGTGGGAAAAGGTAAAAATGGCGCTGGTTTTCTGCCAAGTTCGTGCCCCAAATCCCTGCTTTTTGCTCTGCTGTGCCTGGATGAACATTCCCTGATTTTCTTTAGGGAGCAGCAGCCGGGGTGGGGCAGGACCCTGTTAGATCCCAGCAGCTCTTCAGCTCAGGTGTGAAGCTGGAGCTAACATCTCCAGGTGGAGTGAGAGCACCAGGAGTGCGGGCTGCAGGATCCAGTGAATCCAGAGGGCTTCACAGGAGTCAGGGGCAGTGGAAAAGGAGATTTTCAGTCTCAAGGAAACCAATTCTGCTTGTGACAGCCATCAAAAGCAGGGGGCTGGACGTGCTCAGTGGAAGCAGGAGCTGTCTGCAGAGCTAAATCCGAGGCAGCTCCAGTTCTCCAGGGAAGGCAGCCTGGAAGGCATTAGTGCCCGTGCCCTTTGAGACACAATTCCCGATATTTCCCATCAAAGAGCGGGAGATGCAGGACAAAGAGCAGCTCATGTGGCTGCTCTGAGCCGGGATGTGCCCCGAGGCAGCTGCTTCCACCCGGGAATTGCGGCAGCAATTGAGAGTCATAGCATCACTCTCTTTCCAGGAGCCTGAGGGGAGAAAAGTTCCCTCCTTCCCTCTCGGGGTTTGGGAAAATGCTTCCTGTTTAGTTCTCTGTTCAAAGGATGGAATATAAAAACAAATGGAGTAGGATCAGCCAAGTAATTTGGTTTAAATCGTGCAAAGTCACTTCCCAAAACCAGCCAGTTAAATGTCTGTGTAAATATTTTTTAATTTAAGTATTTAATTTATTTACCTGATAAGAAAAGAATTGGGTTGATTATCTCTCAGTATTAGGAGGTCTGAAATTGGAACTCGGTTCCATGGTGTATTTATAATTTGAGATGCTTCTCTTGTTTTTAACCAAAAGTGAGCATTTGTTAAAAAAATTACTTGGAGTGAGGGAAAATCTACACATTCCATGTCTCCTTTGGCTTTCATCCCTTGGGGAATGAAAGCTGGGGGGTTGGAAGGAGATGATCTTTAAGGTCCCTTCCAACCCAAACCATTCTGTGATTCCACGACCCCCTCCTGGAAACAAACCCGAGGCCAGCAGGACATTTCCAATCTCTGCTAAAGCTCGGCCAGCGAAGCTCTTTTCCAGCAGATGGGAATGGTGGGGAAGGAAAGAGCTGGGAAAAAGGGGCAAAAAGAGCTGGGTGAGGTTGTGCTGCTCTGAGGGAAGCAGGGACGCAGGGCTGGGACCTGGGTGGCAAAGCGAAGGACGGGAAGAGTTTATCTCTTCCTAAACATTTATCTCTTCCTTTCTTGGATTTCCCAGGACTTGGCCTGAGTTACTGAAATCAGTTTGGCTGCCACGCCTCCTCTCGCCCTCGTCCTCTTCCTTTTTCCTCCTGGAGTTGTTCAGCAGGCATTTTTCAAAAGCGCATCCCATTTAACAGAGAGCCTTTTGTTCGGCGCCGGCGGAGTCAGAACTTGCACCACATCCTTGGGCAAGAGCATAAAAAGAGTCTTTTAATCTCCTTGGGTTTATTTTTAATAGGGAACAACGTAATCAGTAGGTGGAGGGGACTTTTCATCTTCGGAGCTGCGAGGGGGGAAGACAATTTGGAGATAATTTTTGGGGCGCTTTCAGAGGGAGCTGCCCAGAGGCACAAATGCTGCTGTCACTGGCTCAGAGCAAGTGAGGCTCTTTTTCTGTGTTATCAGGAGTTGTTGCAGGGATTTTTCTTCTCCTCTTCTCCAGCCCAGTCTCTTCATGATTTTAAAGTTCGCAGGATCCCAGGATCATTGAGGCTGGAAAAGATCTTTGGGATCATCGAGTCCAACCTGTGCCCGATCCCCACCTTGTCACCAGCCCGGAGCTCTGAGTGCCACATCCAGGCCTTCCTTGGACACCTCCAGGGATGGGAACTCCAAACCTCCCTGGGCAGCCCCTTCCAACATTTAACAGCTTTTCCATGAAGAAATTCCCTCTGATGTCCCACCTGAAGCTCCCCTGGCTCAGCTTGAGGCCGTCTCCTCCTGTCCTTCCCCTCACCTGGAGCTGTGTTTGCACACCTTGAGTTACTCCGGGGTCTCTTCCTAAACGGTTCAGCCTCTGCAGCTCCGCCAGATCCGAGCAGATCTTTTAGCAAAGGCAAAATAGCAGGAAAAGAGGAATTTTGGGAACGTCTTTTCTTAGTGGGAGGTGCATCAGAGGAGAGTAGGGGAGGAATTGTCAGGAGAACTTGAAATTCAGATGTGGGTTTGTGCAAACCCGCAGTGGCAGGAGGCAAAGCTCAGGGGCTGGGGTAGGCATGGAACCAGGAGCTCTTTTTCATAAAGTTAAAACTTTATTTTCTCATTTTCAGGGTTTTTTGAAAAGAAGGGAGGTTAAACTCTTACCATAATAAAAGTGGAGTTCTTGTTTCTGTTTCCCCTTTCCATCAAACAAAGGAAGACTTTTACCTTCAGCTTTTCCAGGCAGGTGTTGTAACTCTCTGGAATCAATTTCTTGGATCCACGTGGTCAAACAATGGCTTTAACTCTGCTGTAGACAATAAATACTCACAAATAAATATATAAATAAAAATAATTCTGAAGTACATGTCCAGCCAAACAGAAGGAGTTCCTTGAGTAACATGAGCTTGTAAATGTAAATATTTCCCAGCTGCTGCTGCCTTTTCCCTGGTTGATAACTCTGGAAGCTCATCCTGCTCTTCCTGCAAGTTATTGCTGAATTTCATGGCTCTCCTGTTCATGGGATGTTTGAGAAATGAAGGGGATTTATTCAGCTTGGTAAATAATAATGATGTTTTTAAAAACCCATGTTGAAATTGTAGCATGGTTGTGCCTTGTATTCCAAAAATTCACCTTTTGCAGAGGGAAGGAGACTTCTGGGAAGGATTGGAAGAGTAAAGAGGTGATAAGGGGGAAGTGAAACTTCTCCTTATAATTCCCAGTATTTGCCATTCCTGTTACCACAGAAGATGCCTGATTTTTCCCCTGTTAGATCAGTCCTACTCTATATTTGGAAAAAGAAAATGCTGAATTGGTTTAAAACACTTCTCAGGAAATTGCTGCTTGGGAATGTAATCGTTCTGCAGCTCCTCTTCAGCTGCACTTCTAGTAAGGTTTAGGATTTAGATGTATTTCTATATAGCAGGTTCATTTGTGCTTCAGCTATTGCACTGCAAATTCCAAAGATTAGGATTCTGCTCCTTAATCCTGCTGGGCTGTGGAGAAAACTCTGGTATCCAGATAATGGACTTTTTCTAAAAAATCTGTGTAGAACAGAGGAGTGCCATTGATGAAGCCACTGTCACCTTTTCCCTTTGAGCTGTGATTTGAAATACAAATCAGGACGAGAAGTGGCTCCTGGAGGGGTTTGTCCAGTCTGGGGTTTGTTTTGTTGCAGAGTTGGAAGCCCTAATGTGTTCCAGTATTCTCTAATTCCACCCTCACGGGAATCTCATTGATCTCACACTGATATCCAAAGGGTTGGCGAGGCTTTGGATGGTCGTAGGTGCCACAGAAACTTGGATTGAGACATTGATTAATTCCTGGAGAGTTTTGAGGACAAACCTCAAAAAGCAAGAGCAGGACAGCAGGAATAGAACGTGGATTATCAACATGCACCAGCTTTCACTGAGACAAAAATCTTTATTTTTCCTTCTTCATTTTTCCTTCTTTATCCTTCAGGAACATTCCAGACCACCTGTATTTGCCCAACTCTGACAGATCTTTGGAGCTTCCAAGGGGTGTTGCTCTCACTGACACCCAAACCGGTTATAAAGCACCATGGGAGCACAAGACACCGGTTATTTATTTTGATTTGGGTTTTTTCAGGCTTTCTGATGGTTGGGCAAGAAATGACATCTTGGCTGTGCCTTGGCTGTGGTTACAGCCCTGTTCTGGGAGCTGGGAGGTTCTGTGGCTGTGTGGGAATTTATAGAACCGGGATAACGTGAGGGCTGGGAATGTTTTCCTTCCATGGATACACCTTCATGAGAGAACTGAAATCCCTCCCAGGGGAATTGATCCATCCATTTCCCACTGATTTTAATGCAGATTGAGTAGATAAATATCCCTTGGGAATCTTTCCATTGTCCCCATGGTCACCCGTCTTCCTAAAACACCTCAGTTCTGTCCCGATGATCGTTTCTCCCAACAGCCAGGAAAAGAAGGTCGCGGTCATGGCTGCGACGAGACAAAGTGAAATAATTCCACAAATTGCTACCTGTAGCCACTGAATTCTCTCCTTTCTCTTTGCCAGCCCTTCCACCCCATGGTGAACCTGGAATGCTCCCGGGATTTCCGGCCCTTCCTGTGTGCCCTGTACGCGCCGGTGTGCATGGAGTACGGGCGGGTGACGCTGCCCTGCCGCCGCCTGTGCCAGCGAGCCCACAGCGAGTGCTCCAAGCTCATGGAGATGTTCGGGGTCTCCTGGCCGGAGGATATGGAGTGCACCAGGTGAGAAAATCCCCCTTTTTTTTTTTTTCCAGGATAAAATTTTATTCCGATCCAGGATGTTTTATGGTTCATAAAAAACCAGGTGTTTGAAATGTTTTCCATCACAAGTGGCCGTGTTTTCCTCCCCGCTTTCCAGCAGCCTGTTTCCTGAGGTGAGAAGTGAGTTCCTATTTCTGCCCAAGAGATCAACTGAAAATTGGCTGGGTTCGATGAGGATGAAATCTCAAAGCTGTTTGCAGAGCATCTACCCCTTGCTGAGCTGCAAACCGCCATGTTCAGCTTTACATTGCACCAATAACTTTATGGAAAAACGACCTAATGGTGTTCCAAGCTGTTAGAGGCAGAATACTCATGAAATTAAAAACAACATCTTCGTGCTTTGTTGTGTTTTATAAGTGACTCCAACAGCTAATGAAATTGAGGATCACAAACAGGAAGATTGGAGAGTTGGATTGGAGAGAATGGAAAACAATTAAAATTATTTTAGTTAAATCAGTCATAGGAGGATAAAATAAGATGTTTCTAAACTCCAGCAGTCCTTGCCTCGAGTCAGAGCTTTAACTACACAAATATCTCCATCATAATTCCATGTATTAATGCTGGTAGGAGCGCTAGTTGGGATTTTGGTGTCACCACCTCACTGCCCTGTCTGACGGCAGCGAGTGCAGTTGATTAGGAAAGGCTTTAAAATGTTCTATCAAATCCTGCTGCCACGGGATTAAATTCACAGGCTTCCTGGGATGGATTTTGCATCCTCATTTTCATTCCTAAAGCCCCAATGGGCTCCTTGTCTGGTTTATTTTTAAACTTGTTTTATAGTTTCAACGCTGCGCTGTGGGATGAGTTTGTGTCTAAACAGTGCAGAATTTCATGGATTCCCTGTTTTTTGGATTGTCTGGTTTAGCTCCCATTGGTTTGCCTGAAGTCACACCTAGAGATGAGGTTACCAGCCCTTGTAAAGTATGAGTATATTTCTTGTAAATGCCTCTTTTTAGGTTCCCAGATTGTGACGAGCCCTACCCTCGCCTGGTTGACCTCAACTTGGCCGGGGAGCCCACGGAGGAGGCCCCGATGGCCGTGCAGAGGGATTATGGCTTTTGGTGTCCTCGGGAGCTGAAAATCGACCCGGACCTGGGTTACTCCTTCCTGAGGGTCCAGGACTGCTCTCCTCCTTGCCCCAACATGTACTTCCGTCGGGAGGAGCTGTCCTTCGCCCGCTACTTCATCGGCGTCATCTCCATCGTCTGCCTCTCAGCCACCTTGTTCACCTTCCTGACCTTCCTCATCGACGTCACCAGGTTCCGCTACCCGGAGAGGCCGATCATCTTCTACGCCGTGTGCTACATGATGGTGTCCCTGATCTTCTTCATCGGCTTCCTGCTGGAGGACCGGGTGGCCTGCAACGCCTCCAGCCCCTCCCAGTACAAGGCCTCCACGGTGACGCAGGGCTCCCACAACAAGGCCTGCACCATGCTCTTCATGGTGCTCTACTTCTTCACCATGGCCGGCAGCGTCTGGTGGGTCATCCTCACCATCACCTGGTTCCTGGCGGCCGTGCCCAAGTGGGGCAGCGAGGCCATCGAGAAGAAGGCCCTGCTGTTCCACGCCAGCGCCTGGGGCATCCCGGGCACCCTCACCATCATCCTCTTGGCCATGAACAAAATCGAAGGCGACAACATCAGCGGCGTGTGCTTCGTCGGCCTCTACGACGTGGACGCGCTGAGGTACTTCGTGCTGGCCCCTCTCTGCCTGTACGTGGTGGTGGGAGTCTCCCTCCTCCTGGCCGGGATTATCTCCCTCAACCGCGTCCGCATCGAGATCCCGCTGGAGAAGGAGAACCAGGACAAGCTGGTGAAGTTCATGATCCGCATCGGCGTGTTCAGCGTGCTGTACCTCGTGCCCTTGCTGGTGGTGATCGGCTGCTATTTCTACGAGCAGGCGTATCGGGGCGTGTGGGAGACCACGTGGATCCAGGAGCGCTGCCGGGAGTATCACATCCCCTGTCCCTACCAGGTGAGGAACCCCGTGGGAGGGCGTGTGGGAAGAGTTACTCGTCGTCCCTAACTCAAATGTGCTTTTATAGGAATCTTTTTATTCCTATAAAAAATGTCCTTGCCATACTCAAATTACTGGGACGATGCCCTAGGCTGGGTGCTGTTGGGAAATCAGAGGCTCCCATCGGCTGCTTGGTGTTTTTTCGTGGCGTTTCTGGGCTGCGTGGCACCTCCACAGGATATAAAGATGTTATTTTAAACCAACCTCAATACCAGGTC
Source organism: Ifrita kowaldi (assembly GCA_013398055.1). Taxonomy (NCBI): domain Eukaryota; kingdom Metazoa; phylum Chordata; class Aves; order Passeriformes; family Cinclosomatidae; genus Ifrita; species Ifrita kowaldi. Next base: position 8,316 of record VZRS01004732.1, read on the forward strand.
TTGAGGAGTTTGGTTTTGGCCATTGGAAGTTTTGCTGGCGAGGAGTTTTGGCATTTAAACTGAGCTGCCATCAGGCTGCTTTTCCTGGTTCTTGTCGTTCGTCTGTAGCAGTTTTGGGGCTTTGATTGTCCAGAGGTTTTGTGCTCATTTTGTGCCAGGAACATCTGTACAAAATCCTTCTTGAAGTGTCTTCTGAAGAAAACCAGAGCTTGCAGCTCATCAGCTTTGGGGTTTTTTTCAAGAAATCAAGACTTATCTGCTCGGTTTAATTGAGTTATCACAGGAACAGAAGCCTCTAAGAGCCCTAAGATCAAACTCTCCACTGGTTTATTCAGATGCAGTTGAAAAGAAAGTATTTCAAGGATTAATTGCCTACTTTTGAGCCAGAAGGGCAGATTGGTTTTGGAATGACATGCCTTAGATATTTTCTGCAACTTATTTTAAAGGAACTTTATTTCCAGAAGGTTTTACAGCAAACCTTTATTATACAGCTGCACGCAGAGGGATATTTAAAAATTAGCCTTTTGGCTCTGAAGCAGTTAAAACACCAGCTGAATCATCAAAGCTGACATTTTAATGCAATAAAATATCACTTAAAGGTTTGTCTTAAGCTTGATAATAATCCTTTTATTACCTTTTAACCCTTTGTGGTGTTTTTCTCCGTTAGATTTTATTAGGGCGGGACTCTTCCCTCCCATCCAGTGCGGGAGCATTTTTATGGCAGGAAATCTCTGGCAGTGGGTGTGTGCAGTTCCATTGGCTTGATTGAGTCTTCACTGCTGCGGGTTTTAATCTGTTCAAACTGGCTGATGCTTAAAAACAAAGAAAAAAAAAAACCAAAAACCAGGGACGTGTGACTTTCTCTTGATAAATTTCCAACACCCACCGTGTGCCAATCTGAATTTTTGTTTGGTAGGGATCTAGAAAATCAAGAGGGTTTTGCCTCCCAAAGATTTTGAGCAAAAACTTGTTTTAAAGCTCGAAACTGAGGGCTGGAAGAATGAAAACATGTAGGGAAATGCTCCTGAAATCCCTGGCAAACCGTTGCCATAATGGCCCAGCGGGAGTCAAAAGAACAATAATGGTTTCATTCACATCAAATTGGGTTGAAGGACCTGCAGACCCCAGGGAGTATTAGAAGGGTTTGTTTTTTTCTCTTTTAACCCATCCATTTATAATTTTTTCCCCCCTCAAACTAAACATGCTTCCTTTATTAAACAATCCAGATTTATAATTGAAACAGATTCCCAAAGCTGTGGGGAAAATGATTTTATCCTTAGCTCCTGCTAGTGAAATATATCCTTAAATTAGGGGGAAATGTGGAGTTTTGTGGAGAATATCCCTCGGTGGTGAAATAAGAGCATATTTTTAGGAACTGTAATGTTATTTAATTAACTTCCAATGTTTCTGGGAGCTCTGAATGGAGAGCTGGAGTCGATCCCACAGTGGATAAAAGGTTTACGTGCGAAGCTTCCCCGGGGTTGTGGCTTTTGGGAGCTTTTTCCCAACACCAGCAAATCCGAGGTTAAAAATCCATGAGTCCATCAGAGCGTGACATCATCCTTGCCATTGGAGATGGTGCCACAGAAACTCCTTCTGGAAAATTCCTGGTGAGGGGGGTGGGAATATGCAGCTGCTCCTGCGGGAGGGACCGCGGGGTCAGCGCAGAGCCGTGGATTCTCCTGCCTGCTCCAGAACCAGGCTGGGGCTCAGATAAAAGCCAGCAACTGTGTTCATTTGGCTGCCTAAAATGAGAGACATGCCCGAAATTTGAAATATTCCCAAGTGGAGGAGGCCCCGAGATGTTTTTATGCTCCCACTGTGATTACCTGGATGTTTCCTGGCTTGGCCTGGATATGGATTCTCCTGGTTATTTGGCAAATCTGGGGGGTATCCATTGCTTTCCTTGTGAAATAAAACCTTTGCCACAAGGACAGGGGATCGATGTCCCAATATTCCCTCTGCTCGTGGAGTCAGTGCAGGGCCAGAAGGAGCTCGTGGTGCCCTGTCCTGCCCTCAGTGTCCTCCGTGCTCCGAGGTCTGGGAGAGAATAGGAAAGAGGGAAGGGATTTGTAGGAGCTGGGAGCAGCTTTCTCCCCGTGGCACATCCCACTCCTCAGTTTTCTGGAAGTCAGGAAGTGACATTAATCATTAAATCAAGAAATTATTTGGGTGGTAAGGGACCTTAAAGCTCATCCAGTGCCACCCCCTGCCATGGGCAGGACACCTTCCCCTATCCCAGGTTGCTCCAAGCCCTGTCCAGGCTGGCCTTTCAATGGGAATAAAGACAAATTGATTAAAGTGTCACCACAGATAATTACATTTCCTGCTGCCAGGGCTCTGCAGTGACTGCGCTGATCTGATCTTTCCAGTCAGTGCAACTTCTCTGTGAAATCTCTGCTCACACTGGCCTAAAACTGTCCTGACCCATCCACCTCTCTTTTTACCAAGCTTGGAATATTTTTCTTTTTCTGGAGGGCGAAACGGTGCCTTTGGAATCTGCTTTCAGCATAGGAATATTCAAACAAGGAGCTGAATTTTGTCTTGGAATCCTACTTTTCACTCATTGCCTTAAAAAAGGAGTTAACCCAATGTCATCTCATCGTTCACAGGGCAGAGCCTTGGGACAGGCCAACAATTTCCCCGTTCTGGATAAATTCTTGGCTTGGTTTGTTAATCCTGCCCCGATGTTCAGCCGTCAAAATTCATCTCTTTCCTCTTTTATTTGCAGTTTCTTCCCAGATTTTGGTGCAATGTGTCATCCCTGGGAATTAAATCACATCGAGTGCAGGTGCACTGGGATAAAGTTTTGGGCAGTCACTGCAGAGTGTGGAAGAATGACTCAGGTTGAAGGAGAGGGTCAGGTTGGATTTTAGGGAAAGGTTCTTCCCCCAGAGGGTTTTGGGGCACTGGAGCAGCTCCCCAGGGAATGGTGACATTCCCAAAGCTGCCAGAGCTCCAGGAGCATTTGGACAACGCTCCCAGGGATGCACAGGGTGGGAATTTTGGGGTGTCTGTGCAGGGCTGGGAGTTGGACTCCATGATCCTGGTGGGTCCAGCTCTGGATATTCCATGGTTTTATGACCTCTGGACACATCTACTCCAACCCCTGCTCAAGCAGGGTCAGCCCAGGTCCATGTCCAGTCAGGTTTTGAGTTCCTGTTGCCATAAAAGCTGTGATTTGCTTCCCATCCGACCTCAGAAGTAAAAGGAAAAGCAGGGGAAAATGGGAAAAAACCCCTTTAAAGTTCATTTTAGCTGCTGTTCTACATCCTTGTCCTGCACTGTGGTTTATTCCTTACAAGGAGGAGTTTTAGTCCTCTTGGAATTACAAAGAGAATCAAAACTGGGCCACAGGGACCTGCCCCAGTCTGGGAAAATAGGTCTCAAAACTGGGATGAGTTTGGCTAAGAAGTGAAACAGACTCAGCTCAGTAAAGTCTGTCCCCAAAGCTGGTTGTAATGTGCATTTCTCTTAGGAAAAGCAGGAGTTCAAAAGTCAAGAAAAATCTGATTTCCTGCAAAGCAAAGAAAGTTTTAAGATTAATTTATTTCAAATCCAAACCTAAACAGACTCCACAGTTTCCACGAAGGCTTCGGGGCCAAACTCAGCACGGGGCTGCTGGGAGAGGCTTCAAGTTTAGATACTAAAGAGAAAAAAAAAAGGAAAATAAACCATTTCAAAGACATTTGCTGCTGCAGTGGGAGTCCTTGAGATGAGGAACTGAGCAGTAGGAATTATCTTTGTTTGTGATCTGATATTCAGCATTTCCCCGCACAGGGATTCAAAGGCCTCAGTGCTGCCTTGCTCAGAGCAAAGGTGCTGCTCCTGTTTTCTCTTTTCCATGGTTTTTAGGGAAGGGAGCTTAAATCCCATCTCATTCCATCCCTGCCTGGCCTGGGAAACACTTCCATGTGCCTGACTTAATTCATGGTCTCTTTCAGGAGGTCATATTTGCTCTTCCTGGGTATTTTTATTTTAGGATTTTTGCTGCAAAATTCTGGGGACATTTCTGGGGAAAAGTGTGGTTTTTTTTTTTTTTTGCAGTCAGTCCCCTTCAAAAATCAGAATAAGCCTCAACACCTTTTAAACTTGTTTTCTACATCCTGAATGTTCATCCAGCCCTGGTTGAATCTTTATAATCATTCCAGAAAGAAAATGAGGGAAGAGGTTTTTTGCTCGTTTTTTGAGAACTGACATAAATAAGCACCTAAGATGGCATTTCCTGGGATTTGGGAATCCCATGGAGAGCTCGTTCTGCTTTGCTGCTGACAGAGAGGAGTTTTTCTGCAGCACAACTCTTCCAGAAGTAATTTTCACCGAGTTCTTTGAAGCAGTTCCTGTGCTTATCTCTAAATCTTTTCTGTTTTCCTTCTGATCTTCACTTTAAAAACATTCAAAGTGCCTTGATGGTTTGAAGAACTTAATTATTCTGAGCTGTGAGGTGATGTAATGGTGAATATCATCTTTATCAGCAACAAAAACAGACAGTCCCATTTTTTTCCATTTTTCCCCATTTTTTTTCCTCTCCACTGTTTCATTCCAAGTGGAGCTCCCAGCCTTGCTGTGGGATGAAGTTAAATGGGATTTTAGTGGAGTTTCACCCAGCCACTCCCATCCCTGGCTGGTGTGGCCCAAAGGAAATAAAAGCACACACTTGCCAGTTTATTCCTGCTAATATTGAAATTTTAACACAATAGAGATTATTTTAATGCATTATCTGACAACATTGGACAAATGGGTTTTAATATTAGGATTAAAATCCTAATAGGATTCAAATCCTGTCAGCTGCTGGGGATTTTGGCTCAAGAATTCGGCGCTTTTCTCATCTCCCATTTTCACAAATGAACTTTTTGGAGCTAATAATGGTTAATTGTTTTATTTTACTGTAAATGTTCAAGATCCTTTTAGATGTGGCATCCCTGCCTGTGGCTTGGAGCAGCCTGGGATGGTGGGAAGTGTCCCTGCCCATGGCAGGGGGTGGAAGGGATGAGCTTTAAGTCCTTTCCAGCCCAAATCATTCTGTGCCTGTGTCCCAAAATTAACGCTGTGTGACAAAAATCTCTTCATTCCAGGCTCTTCTGGCTCACAAACATCTCTAAACTGCTTTGTTTTGCTGCTTTTTTAAAAGCTGCCCCTGCAACAGGGGCAGGGGTGACATTTCCAAGCTTCGAGTCGGGATGGAATTTCTCCGTTTTTATGGAGAAAATTCCATTTTTTCTCCATTTTTGCCATTTCCCCCCCCCCTTTTTTCTCCACTCCTCAGGGGTGTTGCCACTGTGGGTTTAAGGCCAGCGTGTCTCAGCTGTTTTGCCATCTGTGGGGCTGCAGAAATGTGCGGGGAGTGCTTGGGGCTGGCTGGGAGAAAGAGGCTTTGTCAGGAAGTGGCACCGCTCACGTGTGGCACGGGCAGGAAGGGAATAAATGTATTTAGGGACGTCTGTNCAGGGGTGTTGCCACTGTGGGTTTTAGGCCAGCGTGTCTCAGCTGTTTTGCCATCTGTGGGGCTGCAGAAATGTGCGGGGAGTGCTTGGGGCTGGCTGGGAGAAAGAGGCTTTGTCAGGAAGTGGCACCGCTCACGTGTGGCACGGGCAGGAAGGGAATAAATGTATTTAGGGACGTCTGTAAATCCGGATTTCTCCTCCCCCTTTCTGTTTTCATCAGTTATTGTTTAGAATTCCTCTTAGGAGAGGTAATGGATTTGCTTAAATCTGCCCTGAAGGAGTTGCTTCTTGTTGGATGTAATTTTTCCATCGTAAAGGAAAAAAAAAACTAAAACAAAGGTGGAGATAAACCCAGATTTTCCATATCAATCAGGAGGGATGGAGAAAATCCGAATTAGGAGCTGGGTTTCTTTGAAAAACAAATGTAACTTAGCTCAGAACATTATTTATCACAGCATTGCAGCATTTCCTGGCAATGATAGAGTTAATTTCTCCTGGTTTGGATGCTTAGGGAAAAAAAAATATTTGAGGAGCAGCAATAATAATTGTAATTATTAAGGAAGAAGATCTTTTCCCACCGACTCTTTAATTGTGATTAAAGCAGCAACAAAAGCTGAGGGAAGTTGCTCTTTACCCTCAGAACGGAACCCTGCAGCACCTGCCACAGGAAATCCATCACCCAAAACCAGATTTATCTTTTAGTTTTAATAAATGAAAGGAAATCGCTTGGGGTTTGCATTTGGAAATGTGTTTTTACTTGTGGTTTGTTTATTTATTTTTGCCTTTTTAATAGTGCTTCTGAAGTCATTATGTATTGTCTGAATTCTTTTAAAATATCTGTTATGCTCCAAAACGAACGAGACCGGGGTCCATTTCTCATTTTCACCAGTATGAAACAAAACTGATAAGTATCAAATGCTGATAAGAAATATCAAAACTGATCAGAAATATTAAAACTGATGAGCTGTGTCCAAATCAGGGTTATGCTTTGGCCAATTTACGTTCCCCCTTGTGTTTGAATTTTGGGAATTGTCTTATTTTGCATTGCTTTCTAGGTTTAACCACCTGACTTTAATGTAGGAAAATACTTCAATCTCTCCTCCTGGAGCAGGTCTTCAGAGGGAACTGGGAGGAGTTTTGAGTCATTAATAACTCTTGTTATTATATGTGAATATATATCAGAGTAGTATCACACTGTGAAATTTTCTCAGTTGATGGAATAACCCTTACACCAAATTATTTTTCAAAGACTCAGTTGAACTGATTTTTTCAAAAATCAAATAATACAAATTATTATTAATATTACTCCACTCACACTATGACTTGAAAACGAAGGGCTGTAGCCTAATGAACACAGAATTTCTGTCTGTGGAGAATAAAAACTATATTATAAATATTATGTTGGCTAAAACACCTTCTGTTTCACCCCTGAATTCTGCACTTTGCTTTGAGCAGTGGCTTGGCCATTATTTGCATCTTTACCAAACCACATTGATGATTTCCTCAGGGCTTTATCTCCAGGGATTTCACAGTTTTTTATTGACAAGTGTCTTCATCCGAGGAGTGGGAGTTCCTTTTTTGGGGATACATTCACAACGAGCTCCCTCAATTCTGTCCTGGAAGAAGTGAATCGATTCAGGGCAGAATATCTGCTGCCAAACAGGTCTCGAGGCTGCAAAGATTTTAATCCAAGTATTTTTCTAGCAGCAGGGTGGACACAAATCAGATTTGCCTTGTGAGAGGCCACTCTGCCGTGTTGGTTATCCAGGCTGTTTTTCCAGAGGATTTTTAGATTCCAGCGTGTTCCCCTGAGCGTGGACCTGGGATAACCCCTGGTGGAACCAGTGCAGGTCTTCCCTGAATTAATTTCACCCTCATAAATTCCTTTCCTTTAACAGGCTGGAGGAACTCGAGAGAAATTCTTCTAAACCAGAGTTCATTGCCTTTGAATTGTTCTGTAGAGGCACTTTGTTTAGGAATGTGGTTTATAGGCACTTACACAGTTAAAATTCTTGGGGAAAAAAGTGTATTTTAGATGAGTTTGGTGTGGTGAGGTGGATCTGGGCTATCACTTCACTTCTGAGGTGGGTAAGTTTCCCCCAGAACAGCTGTTCCCCGTGAAGATGGTGATTTTATAAGCTTTTATTGCAGTGTCTTCTTTATTTATTTTTAGCTTTGTTACTGGCCCAAGTCTTGCAGAGTAGCCAGAATGGTTTGATAAAAGCAAAACAAGCAAGGTTTTAATAATAATTTACTTTACAGTGACAAATGCTACTACATTTGACTGGAGAACAAATTGTGAATGTAATCCCGAGTCTCAGAGCAATGACAGTGATGGAAATGCTTGTGGCAGTGAGGCTGTTAGATGAGATTCCCTTTGGTCTTTCCCCCTACTTTTCCCATTTTCAACAAAAGGATGGGTTAATTTGAATTTCATTGCTTTTTATCCTCAGGGAAATATCAAATGATCGGCATTCTTGCCCCAGAGGAGGGGGACAGGTGTTGTGTTTGGGCTTTCCCCACACACACACGGCGAGCTCATTAATTTGTGGTTTCACACGTTTTAGTGGGAAGAGGCCACTGGTCTGTGTCAGGAAAAAGCAGCTGTGATTGATCATTTGGGGGCAGGAGGGGAAAATATTCAGGAATTAGTTATATAAGCATTTAAATGAGCAGTGTGCCTACAGAGCAGCGTTGGTTTTCCCTGGAGGAATGTGGAAATTGATGTTTTTAACCTCCTTTCTGAACACCTGCCCACCGCGCGTTGCGGGAGGGAAGCGATGCCTCCGAACCAGTGCGTTCGCTGAGGATTCTTGGATTCACTGAGGGAAAAACTTTCCTGTTGGATGCTCTGCAGCAGCCCAGCAGACAGGAGGGGAAAAATGGGCTGCAGAAATGCCTCTATTACAGCCGTGATCTTTGTATCTGACAGAACTTGCTGGGTGAGGCCTCGGTGCTCGTGGGATGTGTCTGAGCAGCTCCGAGTGCGGCGCAGAGCCCACAGCCCAAATCCTGCATCTCCTTGCCTCTTTTGCTTGTCAGCTGGGTGCCTCTGAGAGCCTGGATCCACAGGGAATTCCTTCCCTGTGAGGGTGGGGAGGGGCTGGGATGGAATTCCCAGAGAAGCTGTGGCTGCCCCTGGATCCCTGGAAGCGTCCAAGGCCAGGTTGGAGCAACGTGGGATCGTGGGAGGTGTCAGGGTTGGAACCGGATGAGCTTTCAGGTCCTTTTCAACCCAAACCATTCAGAGACTCCATGAAATTGCCAAGTTCTCGTGTTCCTGGAGTGCACAAACCCCTCTTGCATCCCCAGGAAAGCCATCAGCTCTGAAGGAAAACGGAGAATCACCACGGGAATTCTCTTCCCTCTGGGAAAGGTTCTCCTCTCTGAGGACACGGCCCCAGGGCCTTCCACTCCCTGTGTCCCTGACACTCTGCCCTCAGGGCAAAGCAGCTCCTGGTGCTCAGAACAAGCAGGTTTTTATCTAGAAAGAAGGACTTTATCCTGGTTTTTAAGGCCCAGGGGAGATCTGCCTCTGGATTTGAGGTCTCCAGTGTGAAGGGGGATTTTTGAAAGCCTTTGGTACAGGATTATGAGGGGAATGTTGAGGTTCACAGATTTAAGAAGGGTCTGGCCACGGTGCCAAGTGGGAAACAGAAGAAATGACAGAATTAAATTCCTTAGTAGCTGTTCCCAGTTATTGTTTCAGCTGGTAACAGGAATGTAGACACTCAAATTGGGTTTAGGAGGGGTTTTTTCCCTCACTGGCTGCATCAGCAGTGGAATCCACTCTCTGATACTGAGGGATCACCCTTCTGATAGCATTGCCACATCTCCATCTCTGACAAAAAAATGTGATAATTGTTATTTTGTAGCTGAAACGCAGCTCAACCTCTATTTTTAGATGCATGTTGGGAATTTTATTGGTGTTTCACAACTGGGAGTTCTCGCAGAACAGAACTGCAAGGTGAGGTCAGTGCTCCTGCAGGGCTGATTTCAGGGGAGTTGCTGTCGTGTGGGATCTGTGGTTAATGCTGCAGTCCCAAACTGGGCTGCTGAGGTTGCTGGAGGATGTTTCAGGGTCAAGACCCCCTCAGACACCTCTTCTGAAAGCAGAATATCTAAAACTCCATTGGTGAATAAATCATTGGAGGGGGGATGAGGAAATCCCACATTTCTACAGGATAACAGAGGGATGTGGCATTTTCCCTAATAAAAATTAATTGTAGTACTTCAATAAAGTGCTGCAACCCAAAAATGCAGCAATGCCTTCAGCATACCTTGCTAAAATACCCTTAAATCTTTAATTGCAGCTTCATTACCACGTATTTATCAGCACAAGCAAGAACAGACTGAATTTCTTAATAAAATGGTTTGGGTTGGAAGGGACCTGAAGAATCATCTTGTTCCAGGGATACTTTAGACTGTGTGTGCTGCTGAGAAGGTGCTTTTTGTATTGGAGTCGTTTCTCCTGAGTGAATTCCGACATGAAAACTGCCAGCAGTGCTTTGCCTGCATTGTGTTTCTAGAAAAGAAGAGGAAAATCAGTGATTTTTCCCTCCCGTGGCAGGGGGTTGGAATGAGATGAGCTTTAAGGGCCCTTCCAACCCAAACCATTCTGTGAGTGCTGTAAATTCTACAATTTCTGCTCCTTGTTATTACAGTATCTGTTACGTAGCATTGTGTGGAGCTCAGCACGAGTCTGAAGGGTTTTGTAGAAAAGTGAGAGATGAAAATACACTTTAAACCCTCCTGAACTGCATTTCAGTCCCTTTCCCTCCTTGCAGTAGCTCAGCTTTCAGGGAAGTTCAATAAACTTCAGTAGTTTATTCAGGTATCCAGGAGGGAAACAGAGCCAGGTAGTGCTCAAAGAAATTTTCATTTAAACCCAAAGATATTTTCCTTATAACCTGAATTTTTAAAAGCACAGATGGAAAGTACATCAAGTGACTTCGTTCCATAAACTTGGGCATCTCAGAGTGTCTCATTTAGTGATTATTCCCTGCATCATCTCCTCTCTCCAAGAAGGTAAATTGAAACCTGGGATCCTGTCCAATTTTCACTGTGATTCTCAAAAGTGGTTCCCACAGGAATCTGGGATTTCATGAAGCTTTTGTGTCTCCTCTTTTAGTCCTTCAACTGCAACAAGTTGAAGATGTTAAGAAGCTGATTATTTACTGATTATTTATAGTGTGGTCAATGTCACAGCAGCAGAGTTTTTTCTGAGTACTCCCCCAGAAAATTATTGAGGTCTCGTGTTGAAATTGGATCCTTCTGGAAAAGAGTGGATTGTGCACAATGAATTTATTGGGAAAAGGAGGAGCAGGTGATGGAATTGCTGCCATCATTGTTTCAGCTGCTCCACGCTTCCCTCTGCAGTCCTGGGTACCTGGATTTTCCCAGGAGACACAAACAGGGGTGGGAAAGCTGAGCTTTAAATGCTGAGGGGGTGCAAAAATGGGGTTAAAATAGCAAAAGCGCTGCTGGAACCATTCAACATTACATTCCCTGTCGGGGAGGGTGGGTTACTGTAAATAAGGACCCAGAGCAGATCATGTTCACAGGTGCTTTTGGAAAATATTTTGCATTTTGGCTGAGGTGATGTGTGGAGTTTGGATATTCCCATTGAATTCAGAATTTCATGTGTTGTGGATCAATCTAACCCCGTCCAAGTCTGCACTACTTCACTGGTTTAAGTTGTGTTTGTGACTCTTCCTAAATAGCTGGGCAGTAAAAAAATCTAAGTTTTGATGGTGAACATGAGTGAGTTTTTGCCTAATTTTGCTGTTTTTAAAACTGTCCAACCTGGTCTCTGTCCCAGTGTTTTGGGGTTGGAGGTGCCCCAGTGTTCTGGGGAAGGGGCAGGAACCTTCAGGCTCAAACACCTGGTTTTTAGTTGATTAAACCTTGAAAAGTAATTTCCAGTTTCGTTTTTCCGCTGTTAATTATTATAAATGTTGTTAATTATTATAAATATCTCGTATCTGCAGATGAATATTGTTTCAAGCAGGTGCAGTCACTCAGTATTAATGTGAGTTTAGTGGGTGTTGCTCCCTGAATTGGCTGCTTGCTGCAAAGAGGCTTAATGTGGAGAAAAGTGTCTAATGGTGTTTAATAACTTGCTTTGCCAAAGAGCAGGATGTGCTTCCTTTCACCTGAAAGATTTGTTGAATGTATTTATTTCAGGTTTTTTGGCCTGGAATTATTCATAGCACTCAGCATGAATGTGTTGAGCCAGAGGTTTTGCTGTTGAGTGATTTACTGTAATATCTTGGTGGAAGTGAGCAACTGAGAGCTGTAGCACTAGAACTGGTGGTTTTTTTCTTGATGAAAAATTCAAAATTAAATTCTCTTCAGGCCAGAAGTTCTGCCAGGGGAAGCTTGGCCCCATGGACAGACATTAAATGTAAATATAAATAATTAAATATATTAAAATGCACCTGAATGTCACCTTCATTAAGAAATGATGAATTTCACCGCTTACTCCACTTAATGCCAAACGAGCTCACGATGAAATAATTAAGGTGGATTTTTGAGAGCTTCGTTTTGTTGGGTAATTTTTTATTGGGTAATTGTTCCTATTTTTGATTCCTGGGTGGAAATCTCCCAGGTTGGCTACAAAACCACCTCAGACCTGTTCTGTTAAATGGTGTGGGAAGGTCCACAGTGGTGTCCAGGACCCTTCAGCATTTCCTGGGGCAGACATGGATGGGGAACTCTTAAGGAACATAATTATGTTCTCCTGATTGTGCTCATTACATTTCTGCCCTTTGATTTTCCATCTCCAGTGGTGGTGTGATTAAAAGATGTGCAATAACACAAAGTACTAAACCAGGGATTGCTGGGTTTGCACTGCTCCAGTGGAAGCTGTGCTGCCCCTCAGCATTAATTGGAATATGGCTGGAATATCACAAGGTGGGAAACCTATTTCTGGCAAATCCTCCTGACACAGGGCATGTTTTAACTTTGAATTTTCAATTTGGGGGGGGAAACTGGTTCTTGGTGTTGTTTTAGGAGGTTGTATCTGTGTTTCTACATTATTACAGGCTCGTAGGAGCAGAGGGGAGCTCTGACTGTCGCAGGCTGGTGACACTCAGAACATGCCCATCTCCACAACTCATGTCTGAAGCTACTCCAAAATCCTGCTCTCCTAAGGATGGAATTTCCTTAATGGCTGATGCAGCCTTATTTCTGTCCTACTGTGCAGATCAAACACCTCTAAGTGGTTTTTTTCCCCACATTTCAGTGTTTATTCTTTTTCTCACACCTTCGAGTCCCTCTAGGCCAGAGGAGCTTCCTGCAAGGGGGGCTGGTTGTTCCCTGTCCTCCTGCCAGCCCTGCTACACATCCCTGTGAATTCCCAGAGGATTCCAGTCTCACCTTCACCTCACAGAGCACCAGGCCCTGTCTCAGAGAGCTTCTTGGACCTTTCCTCATGCTCTAAGCGGGCTGGTCAGTCACTTCCTTAGGTGTGGTGGTTTTTCCAGCTGTGTCACCACCTGTCCCAAAGCCGCTGCTGCAGGTGATTCCCTGTTGGGAAGATTTCCTGGGCATCTCCCCACAATTAAAGAGCCCCACACCTTCCTACCACGCCGATCCTTGAGCCATCTGTGGGTCTTTCTTACCCCGTTGTGCACCAGCTTTATTTCTGTTGGGATTGGGATAAATCTGCTGCTTGTTGTCTGTGTTCCCTCTTGTTCACAGCCCTCGTCCCCTGGGTAAATAAAAATTTTCCAGGTGTTAGAAAATTTCAAGGGGTTTGGAAATCTCCCTCAGCTGTGACGAAAAGCAGGGAACCTCTTGCCACAGGCCAGGTAATTTAGTGGCCAGTGGGTATTTGAGGTCATGGAATCACAGAATGGTTTGGGAAGGGACCTTGAAGATCATCCAATTCCAACCCCAACACCTTCCACTAGCCCAGGTTGCTCCAAGCCCCATCCAGCCTGGCCTTGGACACTTCTAGGGATCCAGGGGCAGCCACAGCTCCTCTGAGAATTCCATCCCAGCCCCTCACCACTCTCACAGAGTGTTCAAACCCAGGAATTCCTCCCCAATATCCCATCTATCCCTGCCCTCTGGCAGTGGGAAGCCGTTCCCCCTTGTCCCGTCATTCCAGGCCCTTGTAAACCATCTCTCTCCATCTTTCTTGTGGGCTTCCTTCAGGTCCTGGAAGGCCACAGTTAGGTCACCCCAAACTTTCTCTTTTCCAGACTGAACACTCCCCGTTCTCTCAGCCTTTATCCCAGCCCTCCCAGTTGCTGGAATTGCTGGAATTCCACGGTCACAGTGCAAGTGCTGGTGTCACTCGAATGCTTACAGAGGACTTCACACCACCATGAGTTTGTTCCTTGCCTCCACAGCTTGGTGGCACCTTTCAGGCTTGCTCGGGAAGTTCTCTGTCCTTGAAGGGTCAGGTTTGGAGCCAGGTCATCGATTCCAGAAAGCCCCTGGATGTCTGTTTGCTTTGCAGCTACCCTACAGACCTTCCTGGAAAGAACATCTTGGTGTCTTCTTTTCCAGACAAACCCTTCCTGTATAAAAATGCTTGGGAAAACAGACCTTGTGAGCATTTTCAAGTTCATCTGATCTCCCTGAAGAGAGAAAGTTTTGATGGGTTGATGAGAACCAGGCAGTTGTACCTGGCCAGTGCCTTGAATTCCCGAGGGAGGGAGGCAGGGAAACCCTCCAAGGAATACAGGATCAGTGTTGACCATCCATGAAGCGTTTCACTGGCATTTTTCCCACGAGCAGCCACAGCACCTGGTCCTATCTAGGTTAATCCCATCAAAGAAACGACTCTTTATAATTTGCAGACTTGAAAATATTTCACAGTTATTCAGGGCGCGGAGAAAAGAGCAGAAATACAAATGAAGGCCAGGACCTCACAGCAGTTGAGCCTTTTGTCTGAGCCAGCACTGGGCTGTGCAGCGCTCTCGGTCATGCTCCGTGGAGCCAGAGAACAAAGGAATCCTGACGATGTTTGCTTTGGCTCCAGGCAGGGAGGGATGGTTTAAATGTGCCGTAAACGAGCGGTGAGCATTGTGGAATCTTCCTTTTCTCCTTTTCTCTCTCGCCAGGTCACTCAGATGAGCCGTCCAGATCTGATTCTGTTCCTCATGAAGTATCTCATGGCCTTGGTCGTTGGGATCCCCTCGGTGTTCTGGGTTGGAAGCAAGAAGACCTGTTTTGAGTGGGCCAGCTTCTTCCACGGCCGCAGGAAAAAAGAGTGCGTACAGATACGTTACAGATAAATCCTTCCCCTGCACTCCTGGAAGGGTGTTTGGGTTGGTTTTTCACAGAGGCAAAGGCAGGAATGGATGGAAAAGTCACCAGAACAGAGCAAGGAAGGACAAGACAGGCAACAGCTCAAAAATGGCTCATTTCTCCCTAATTATTCTTCGGTCCCAGAATCACATTTACATTTGTCTGTCTTCAAAATATTTTGAACAAGAATTGTCAAGTGAACACTGCAACTACTCTACCTCTTACTGAGAGGTAGAATTGAACCTTTTTATTTATAAATGTGCATCTGGCCAACAGAACCAGACCTTTGAATTGAAATTAAACACAAGTTCTTCTCACCGTGGCTGCAGTTGAAAGCCTTTGTCTCTGCTTTTAGTCTTCCTTATGCATTAGTGCTGCAGAGCAGTTCAATAAAGTGACAGTAAGAATTTCTTGGAGCTTCTGTGAGGTTGTAATTAATTTAGATTAAGGTTGGCATCAATTTAGAGACCATTTGTGTGATTTTGTGGTAGCCATGGGTAGATACTTTCATAATAAATAATGCCTTAAGATGTTTTAAAACAGATCCACAAAGACAGAAGCCTTTCGGTGACTCCTCCATGACGTTTGGTCCATCCTTCAAGGATTCAACTCCGGCTAAAATAGAGATGCTTCAAAATCAGGCAAATAGGGACATTATAATGTAAATAATGGTCTTATTTGCCAAGCTTGTTCTGTTTGTAAAGCAGTCACAGTGCTGTGATCACTTTTCTAGCACAGTAATTAACGTTAATTACTCCAACCGCTTCTCTTGCTCAGAGTTGTCAACGAGAGCCGCCAAGTGCTGCAGGAGCCGGACTTTGCTCAGTCCCTGCTGAGGGACCCCAACACCCCCATCATCCGAAAGTCCAGGGGCACGTCCACCCAGGGCACCTCCACCCACGCCTCGTCCACCCAGCTGGCCATGATGGATGACCAGAGGAGCAAGGCCGGCAGTGTCCACAGCAAAGTGAGCAGCTACCACGGCAGCCTGCACCGCTCGCGGGACGGACGGTACGAGTGTCCTCCAAAAAATCCTGGAATCACGGATGGTTTGGGTGGGAAGGGACCTTAAAGATCATCTCATTCCACCTCCCTGGGACACCCTGCACTATCCCAAGTTGCTCCAAGCCCCGTCCAACCTGGCCTCAAATAATTCCAGATGTGGGGAGTCCACAACCTCTCCAGGCAAATCTTGTGCAGAAGGTTGGACAGGCCCCTTCCACCCGGATGTGTGGCCATAATTATGCTAAAACTGGATGTTCTAGGGCATCTCCTTTCCCCCTTAGTGTCTGGACTGGAAAGAGAAAAAATACCATGATATTTGCAGAGTCTGAGCTGCTTTTTGTGACTTAATTACACAGCAGGCCCGTGTTCAGCGCCGGTTTTCCCGCACGGCAGCGATCTGTGTTACACCGTGTGGGAAAACAGATCTGCCCCGGTGTCAGCTCAGTGCTTTGGTGGCTGCTTTTGTCCGTGTGTCAGTTGATTTTGTGTCTGTAAATACTCCTGGCCCTGCCGAAGGAAACAGGGGCACAAGCTCCCGCTCTGACTCGAGGTGGGGCTAAGGGTTACAGCGTAATTTATCACCGAGTGTTTCACTCCCCTGATTACCGATTCCAGGCGTAGCGCTGGAGCGAGAACCGAGCGGGACCCATTGTGTGAGGAGCTGAAAGGCTTTGCCTGGGGCTCTGCGAGCTGAGTGACTGAGCCGAGCAGGGAACGCCGCTCCTCACAGGAGCGCCAGGGTCTATTTACATTCTTTCAGCAGCGCGGCGGTAACGACGGCAATAATTGCCCTGTGTTTTCCTAAATTAGGTACACTCCCTGCAGCTACAGAGGCGTGGAGGAACGACTACCTCACGGCAGCATGTCGCGACTGACTGATCACTCCCGGCACAGCAGCTCGCACCGGCTGAACGAGCAGTCACGACACAGCAGCATCAGGGACCTCAGCAGCAACCCAATGACACACATCACGCACGGCACCAGCATGAACCGCGTCATCGAGGAGGATGGCACCAGTGCCTGACGGCGAGAGGGAGAGCTCGGAGTGCTCGCAGTGCTCGTGGTGCCTTCCTCAAGCGAGGTGACGCCTCAGTATTATCCTCATCCTCTCGTCAGGTGCTGAATTTGGGCATCAGGAAGCCGGGGTTGGCTTTTCCGTGTGGAAGCCCCGCTGTGGGACTCACCTCGGAGCTGGAGGGTTCAGCTGTGTTGAGTTACTGAGTAAAGAGCTGGTTGTCTCCTCTGAACCTCTCTGTAGGTAATTATTTATTTGATAACTGGTCCTCATCAGACACAACTGCTGAATTTCTTATTCCCTGTGGAAAACAATCTCCCCCTTCTCTCTCCCTCTTCACTCTGTCCCTCCTTCCGTGGGCTCCGCGTGTCGGGAGGTGCCACGCCTCAAAACTCGGTGTCGGGGTCGTGCTGGGAGTTGTTCTGATGAGACTTCAGGGAACTCTCGATGGTTGAAGGAATCCCTCCGTGCACCTCCCTCGAGGCACCCGGCGAGGGGACGCACCCGGCGCTGCCCGAGGGACGTCCGTGCGAGCTGGCAGCGTTTGGTCACACTGGAAACGCCACAGGAATGAGCATTTTGGAGAAGGAAACTCTTCTGAGGATCACCAGCTCTTCCCAGAGCTGTCCAGGCTCAGTTGTCGGGAGGGTGGGAGGGAAGAGAGGGGCAGGGAAGAGCGATTTTTTTATAACTTGTATTGTCCTTGCTTTTTTACAAAAGACTATT
>VZRS01004732.1:25836-60473 GCA_013398055.1 Ifrita kowaldi
TACAAAAGACTATTTAAATTTTCTACTCGTTTACAATTTCTGTAGGAAGAGATGGGTTTTAAAACCAGTTATCTAGATAATATTCAGCCATTTATTTTTTTCGAGTCATGTACAAAAAAAGCTGAGATTGCCTGTTCCTGATCTATTTAAAAAAAAATATAACAGAAAAGCTGAATTTGTCACCCAAGCAGGAATGTACAGCCCAGCCCGTTCCTTACAGCCAGAGCAGAGCCTGTTCACAAGCCCCAGCACCTGGGTGAAGAAGGCTGAGGCCAGAAGCACCAGAGGAGTTTATTCAAGGATGCCCCACCTTCCCGGCGATGTCATGGCTGGTTTGGGGAGGATTCTCTGTGCTGAGCAAGATTTTAAGAGATGGGGGGGAGAAATGGAGGCAGGAGCTGCCCCCAGATGGGATAAAAGCAGGATGTGGCAGCTGGGAGCCCACGGCGTTCCTCGAGGAGGAGACAGGATCCGCAGTAAATGGTGGCTCCTTCCCAGCCGGGGATCTTGGTTACGGATCCAGCTCTGCTGCAGGTTGTTTTCATTCCCTGCTACTCATGGCAGAGAATTCTCGGTTTGGGCTTTTTTTGTGTGGAAGGGATCTGTTGGGATACACTGGAGGCAGAAGTCGAGGCCGGTGCTGTAGATCTTGTGGAGCGTCTGCTGCCGAGATTCATTCAGCATGAGGAAACACTGCTGGCATGCAAACCTACCTCAGTAATTACTGCAGATCACTGCTGGGAAATGAATCCTTACTTTTGCATTGTCCTTACATAATTCCCGTGCTGACCTGCTGGAGGCATGTTGAGAAGCCTTTGTGCACCAACCTCGAGGGCAGGGCCGGGGCAGGAGCTCGCGGGGCCGTCCCCGGCAGCGGGGACGGAGCTGCTCCACAATTAACTCATTTTAATTGCAGCTGATGACACAGCAGCAAAGCTCATAACCTGTGTGCTGTGGAATCAAAGGCTGCCCCGGGAGTCACCGAGGCTCCGAGACAGATTTATCCCAAATTGTCTTTCTTGCTTCCACCGGGTTTCTTGCTCCGAAGGAGAAGACGAATGGAGCCCAGCGTGGAATAACAAAGCTCTTTGCTGTCAGCCCGGGGAGGGAGGTGCTGCACCCCGGGCCCTGGGGCAGAGCAGGCTCTGCTTTGCCTGTTTGCTCAGCAAACAGCCCCGGGGGCCATCCACAGGATCCCAGGGATAGCCCTGTCCCAGGAATAACTGCCCAGATCCAACGCACATGGCTATGGAAAATCCTTTTGAGTGACTTAAACTGGAGAAGCTACAACTCCCCGGAAGCCCCGAGGGTGAAACTTTTGTTGTTTTCAAATTCAGCTCCTCCTAACTAACGTGTTGCTTTAAAGGGGTGATCTGGGAGAAATCTGGATCTGCGGAAGGAGCTGGGAAGCTGAGTTTTCCTAAACACGGGAACCGAACTAAGTAAGCTCAAGGCTTCACATTGATCTTCTTGGCTCAATTTCCAGTCCTTTTTTTTTTATTATTTTTAATAAGTTGTAGCAGTGCTTTGACTTGTTTAGAGACAGGGAGAGGAACGCTGATGGAGCTTGGAGAAAGATCCTGCTGGAAATGTTAATTTGTGAGGCTCAGTCCCCACACTGCTTCCAGATGGGAATATCTAAGTCATTCCTTGCTCGTGGATCCTAAAGGCACAGATTCCTGTCACCCCAGACAGGTAATTAAACCTGAGGCTGGAGTTCTGGCTGTGTTTTTTGCCTCCCTGCCCCCTCCCTTCTACCTTCAACACCTGAGCCAGCACGCTGTGCTCTCCTGGCAGAGCATTCCTCCCGGGAGGAGCATTCTTCACCCACGGAAGAATGCCCCAGCTCTGGTGCAGTTCCCCAAATGGGGCTCACAGGCCTTCAGCTCCCAAATCATTGTGCCCAAGGGCTCTGGAGTGCACCCCAGTTTTAATGTGGCCCTGCCACCATCTCTGGCAGGGGCACCAGGAGTGTTTTTGGGGTGCTTTCCTACCTGGTGAGAGCTCCAGCCCAGGTGCCTGGTTTGTGGGATTGGTGCCAAGCTTTAAATTCCCCCCGAGCTGAAGCCCCCGGCCAGGAGGGCATTTCTGCAGTCACTGCAGTGCTCTGTGCGCTCCGGGCTCCCTGGAGTCCCTGCAGCTGAGCACACGTTCCTCCTGCAGTCCCTGCAGCGCTGTCCCTCCCCAGCAGCCACCAAAACCGGATCCTCTCTCCCAGGGAACAGGCAGGGAAGCTGGACACTGCCTGGCTTCTCCAGCTCATCCCAAGCTTCGTGCCTCCCCCTCCTGTGCACACAATGGCTGCAGCCCCGAAACTCCGCTCTGTGAAATCGCACTGTCAAAGCTTCCCGAAAAACGCACGGCTTCTCATTCCCAGTATTCCCAGGGATCTCCAGCTCCTGTTCTACCAACCCGACTGCGCTGACAACAGATCCCAGATCCCCTCCGAGTTTGTGCTGTTCCTTCTTTCTTAATGCCTTTGTAGCTCCGTGGTTCACTGAAATATCCCGGATTGGAGCTGCGGTTGCGTTGCATGGAAGGGGCCGCTCCTCTTTTTTAAAGCATAAACAATCCAACAGCAGCAAAAAGCCACACTTGGGTGTAGATGTGTTTGTGTTCTCCCTTTTCCTCCAGCTTAGACCCAAATTTTGTGCTGGAAGCGTTGAGACACCAGCTCGAGGGGGGTCAGTGGTGAGCAGTGGGTGGCACTGGGAGGCTCCGGCTGAAATCCGGTCACGCCCAAATCCAGCACCGCTCCCACATTGCTCCAGCAAGGAGGGAAGGGAAAATCTCTCAGAAAGGGCACAAGGAGAAGAGCCAGGCCAGCCATGGAGCAGTGCCCATCCTTCCAGGGGAGCCGATTCTCCAGCCCAGCTCCGGGGCACTGAGGATCCCAAAATACCAGTGGGGAGCTCCAGGTGTGTGGTGAAACCAGGGCACAGCAGAGCAGCCCCTGCACAGGAGACATCCTGAGGTCCACCTCGAGCAGCAGAATGTCCAGTTGAATGTGAAACTTTCCCCCTATCCCCTTGTGCTTCTTTTCTAACGGGATCGGGATTGATTTTCCCCGGAGGCGGGGCGTTCTCCCAGTTTTTGCCTGTCGGGTCCGTGCATGGGGAATTTGGTGCATGTAACGCGCTGCCGCCTCTTCCAGCCCTCCCCTCGGCACTGCGGTGTCCACGTTGTGACAACATCCCACTCCTCAGGAGAGGGGAAGGAGCCCCCGTGGCCGTGAGACCTCCACACAGCGCAATGTGTGGGGCAGTCCCTGCCCCAGGCTGACCCCACTTGCACTCGGCTCTTGGTAGACTTTGTTTACAGTAGTCCAGTGTGGGTTTTGTAATGTTTAAGTTTTAGCACTTTAACTGTGAGTGTACAAACTGGTTCCCTTGTAGTAGGTGTACATTTTCATTTTAGACCTTTGGAAGTTTTTAATAAAATGATGGAAAACCCCCTTGTCTCTCTGTCGACCGGTTCTCAGTTCCTCTCTGAGGAATCACACCCACCCTTAAAAACCCAGTTCAGATTTAGAGGTTAAATAATTAAATATCAGATTTGACTCTGGCCAGCAGCTCTCTGAATTTGAAGAAAGACTTTCTAGACTTAATGTCCCCCCAACATCTGCACTCGTGGACGCTGGGCACCCTTCCAGCAAACACAAAGCTCTCCGCAGATTTCGGGCTCTGGGTTGTTCCGCCCTTTTACGAGAACAGACTACTCAAACCACCAGCATTTCACAGGCAGAGAGGAGCGAAGAGCAGACAGGTTTGGGAGCAGCAATGCCAGGGATGTTTGGGGTTTTTCATTGCCAAATCCAACCTGAGGACGGGATGACTGATTTATTTGAAGGAGCTGTCTGGCATTTGGGCGGATACGTGGTTGTACGCTGAGTCTCGCATGGCTGGTGATAAAATAACTCCTGTCACTAATTACTGGTGCTGGTTTAGGTCTCGTTAGGTAAATAGTTCAGGAATGAAAGTTTAGGAGCTGCTGGTCTCCCTCATCTTCCTGAATTTAAACTCTTGTGGGTTTTGAGTGACCGGCTCTGAAGTTAAGCAGCCAAAGATGTGATCTCTTGCAGCCAAGGAGGATTCCCACTGCAGCTGAACGTGTCAGGAATGAGGAGTGGGAGCTCACAGCGTTTATCTCCCCTCTGTGCTGCATTGCCAGGTCTCAGAGGGGTTAATGCAGGGTTGCGGAGGAGATGGAGTCACCTGGAGCTTGTTTAGCCCTCTCCAAGGTGGTTTAATGACCTGCAGGTGAGGAAGGTGGGAGGAGCATGGAGAAAGAGGAGCTGGAGGAGGGGGATGTGATCGGAGCAGAGGCCGAGGTCAGTTCAGACCCCCAGGCTGGGATTAGGGGTGGGAGTCTTTTAGTGACCATCACATTCCTGATGAACCTGAACACCCTGGTTGCTGTTTTGGGGCCGGCTTTGTCCCTCAGCCCTGCGAGCTCATTCCCTTGTTGTGATTTTTCCTCCAGTTTGAAGGGAGAAGAGCATCTGGCCACGCACTAGCCCTAAATGCAATAAAATCATAGAACCATGGAATGGTTTGGGTTGGAAGGGACCTTAAATTTATCTTGTAGTTCTCCCCCTGCCATGGGCAAGGACACCTTCCACTATCCCAGGTTGCTCCAAGCCCCAGTGTCCAACCTGGCCTTGGACACTGCCAGGGATCCAGGGGCAGCCCCAGCTTCTCTGGGCACCCTGCGCCAGGGCCCCACTCTGACAGGGAAGGATTTTTTCCTAAAATCCAATCTGAACCTACTCCAAGAAATCCTTTGTAACAAAAGGCTGAAACAAAACAGGTGGAAATAGAAGGATCTCTTTTTTTAAAGTCATTTTCTTTAGGAGTTTTCTCCAGCTCAGAGCTCTGGCCCAGTGGGATAAAACCGCCAGCCCTGGAGCGTGACCGTCGGGGATCCACGTTTCCAACGCCCTTGGCTACCGGTCCGACTGGTTTTTGTGATAACACTCCAAGCACATTTGATTGATATCCAGTCTCCAGTTTCAGTGCCTGCACCTGTTCTCCACCTTTTCCCAGCACCCACATCCTGCTGCTGTTCCCCCACTGGCATCCCCTACTCCCCCTCCATCCCATGGGGACATCCCAAGTGGGGAAAGCCGCTTTCTCCTCACCCATCTCTTTGATTTTGGGTTTATGAGATCCCACCTTCCCTTTTGCTTCCTGCCCCCATTTATTGCCTCCACACACTCCCCTGCAGCACTTTGATGCATTTCAAAGCCTCTGCATCCCAGGAGCTGGCTTGAAAAATTTCCAGGCTCCCCCAAGGGAGTGCTGCATGAGTGCTCAGCAAATTGGAGGTATCCTGATACCTGAAATGGTGGGAAAGCTGCAGAAGGACGGATCTGCGGTGCCAAATGGTTGCCAGCCTCTTCCCAAGCTGCTATAATTCGGTATTTTAAATATAAATATATGAATATTCCTGTTTGGTGTAGACATATCCTCTGCTGCTTCCCGTTCAGTGCTGGTGCAGAGGGTTCCTGCCTTTGGGAGAATGTGCTGAAAAAAATCCCTTAAGGCCTTGAGTTGCAACATAATCCAGCTACAAATCCCACCTGGAATCCGTCAGAAGGGATGAGCCCCGACATTCCCCCGCCGATGCCTTCAAAGCCCTCTGATCTCCGCCGTGGAAACGACACCATCAGATAAGGCTCGGCCCCTGCCAAAAGACACGGAACATCTGCAGCCGGGATTAGGTAAAAGTTCACCTTGTTCCTCAGTTTTAATTTTTGGGAGGCAGCCAGCTCCCAAGTTCTCCTTTGCAGAGGAGGGTTGGGGCTTTCGTGGTGGTCCCCAAACTCTGAGGATGCGGTGCCCTTGGGGACAATGGCACCGATGCACAGAGGGAGCAGGGTCATCAATGTTCTGGCTTGTGGAACAGCAATAAAATCAGGGGCTAACCAAGAGTTTGGACCCGATTGAAAGAATTCCAGTTTCTAGTGACAAGATGAGAGGCAATGGCCTCAGGCTGCGCCGGGGGAGGTTCAGGTTGGACATCAGGAGGAATTTCCTCACAGAAAACCTTGCAAGGGGCTGCCCAGGAAGGTTTGGAGTCCCCATCCCTGGAGGTGTCCAAGGAGTGACTGGGGATGGCGTTCAGTGCAAGGTGCTGATCAGTCAGAGCTTGGACTCGATGGTCTGAGAGGTCTTTTCCAACCTAAATCATTCTGTGAAAACCAGAAACCATCTTTAGTTTTCAACTCATTTTCTCCACTTGAAATGTTTCTCCCTAAAAGCGATCCCGAAGAACCTGCTTGTTCCACAAAAGCTCCTGGCGCTCCCCTGGGTGACCCGATCTTGGCAGCCGTCCAAGGAAACGTGAGCCCGCAGCGCTGCTTGGGCAGGTGAAGGGTTAACTCTGGTCTGTGGGTGCCTTTAAGTGCGAGCAAAATCCCCGAATCCTGCCAGAGCTCGTTAGTCCGTGAGCGGGGTGAAGGGACACAGCGCTAATTGGAGTGACGGCCTCCGGAGCTGTGAGAAATTAGCGGCGGCACAATGAGGAGGTGCCGAGCTTCGCGGCCGTTAACAGGTGCCGGCTCACCCCCGGCCGCCCCCAAACCCCTGACCCCTGTCACTCACTGCCCGTGACCCTCCCGACCTGTCCGCGGGGCACTGCTCCCTCCAGCTGCTGGGGAGGGATTTTCATCCCGTCCGGAGCAGCTGCTGTTGGTAAAGCTGTGACTGGCGGGACTGAAACTTTTGTTTTTCGCTGGAAGCGCAGGAGGGAGGAGCCCTGCGGGCCCGGCGGTGACAGTGGATGTCACAGGGACATCTCCGTTCCTCCCTGGAGCAGCAGTAAAACGAATTCCCGATGCTGCTCCTGCCCCAGACCCTCCGGGGCTTTGCATCAGCCAGATTAGTCGGATCAGGGGTGGTGCAGGAGCAGAAAAAGCTGCACCATCCCACGAGCTCATGTGCCCAGTGGCCGGGCTCAGATCACGAGAGCCCCTTCTCCTCCTCCTCCGCTCCCACTGTAATCAGAACTCGTTGTAAATTTGTTTCCCCCGTATCCTGCTTTCCCAAGGATAAGCCATCCTTAAATGCTTTTCCTCCCTCCTGGGACAGCGGTGAATTGGGGTCCTTTTAAAAGAGCTCTTGGAGCGGCACTGGGTGCAGGGAGGATGTTTTGCTGTGCAGAGATGGAAGGATGCTCTTGAGGAGAGATGTTTGTGGGGAGGAGTTGGTGCTTGAGGTGCTCACAGAATCCTCGAATGGTTCGAGCTGGAAGGTTTGGGGAGGATTTTATGGGAGAAGCCACGATGTTGATCCTGTGCAAGGTCCTGAGTGCCGGCAATGCCCCACATCTGCCCTCGGGAGCTGCTGGGACCCTCAGCTTTTCCACCGAAACCGCGGGGCAGAAACCTCTCCGTCACTCTGGAAAAGGAAAATCCCCGGGGAAATGTGAGGGCTCATCCCCGCCCGTCTGAGCACGAGGCTGGGACCCTGCCCGGCCTCGCCGCTGGATTTGGGGAGCCCACGGGGGCTCCCTCCTTGGGGCCAGGACGGCTGCGGAGAATCAGCCCGGGAAAGCGGCGTCCCCAGAGGCCAGCCGGGATTTTTAGGGCAATAGTGCCACCCTGTGCACCGCCCGAGCCCGGGGCTCCCAGTGACACCGGTGGCCTGAGCGACACGGAGGGATAACAGGCAGGAAGCTGGGGGTGGTGGGGATCAACACCCAGGGGTGGGGATACGGCCGCGGCAGGGAAAGGGCGGCATTCCCATGGGAATCACTCGATCCCATTGCAGCTGGGATCCTGCAGAGGCCAGAAATGTCTGCGGTTCGTAGGGACACTACAAGAGCTGAAGAATCATGGAATGTGCAGAAATCACATCAAACTCGGTGCTTTCCGGAGCTGCAAACGGGAGCTTTGTGCTGGTTTATGCTTTTCCCATCTTTTCTGGTGCCCTGCACAACGCAGTCCCCTCCTCTGCTCCATGTCCTGCCCTGGAGGGAGATGTTGGGGGACAGATACGGCAAAGTCCCATCAGTGACCCTGCAAGAGGAGTCCCATGTCCTTTTCTCTGAGCCCCGTGACGGAGCAGCACCACCTGGGAGAAACCCCACGTGGGATATCGGGGATAATTTAGTTGTCACAACCTGTGGCCTCTAGGAGGGCTGGGGGCAAGCAATTATTTTGTGCGTGGGTGATGGGTGTGTCCCCAGTACCCCAGAGACCAGAAACACCCCAATGAGTGTCTCCTCACCACCCCAGAGACCAGAAACACCCCAGTGGGTGTCACCCTGACACCCCAGGGACCCGAGGGTGCCTCCAGGTGAAACGAGCACCCAGGAGGCCGGAGCAGAGCCCTGTCCCTGGTTTCAGCGCCCCAGAATTTCTCGCCACAGGAGATTTCAAACCCCCATCATGTCCAAACTTCCTCCATGCCCACGTACCCCAGACTGTTTCAGGGTGTCAAATGGGGACAAGAAGCTTTTGGGACATTTTTAGGGTCAGGCTTTGCTATTTTAGTTCCCCTGAAAGTGTGCACACACTTAAGGGCACACATGCGAATTCACACACCCTGTATGGCCCCACCAAGGCTGTTGGGAAGACATCCCCTATCCTATAGGGTCTATATAGGATCCTCACACTGGTGGGGAGGAAGGAAGGGAGGAAGGAGTCCCTGAGCTGTGCAAATAAATAACGGGGAGGCAGCAGGGCCTTGGGGAGACAGTTTTGCAGGGAACCTCTGGTGTGATGCACACGCCCAGTGAGCTGGAGGTGCAGCCACTTCCCTCTCTTGGATCCCAAAGGCTAATCCTTAGGGAATAACAGACATAAGCCTCTTACCTGGCGTGCTGTCTGTGCCCGTTGCTGATGAGCTGATTAAAAATGAATGGAAAAGATTAAATTTGCCCCCTCCAGGTACCCCAGGAGCTGCCCCAGCTGCAGGAGATGGAGGGGAGATGCTCCTTGCTGGCTTTGCTCTTCCCTGTCCATCTGACCAGACTTGGATGCTCTATAGAAATGTTTCCAGCCTTTGTAATCTCCACAAATCTCGTCCCTGTGCTCCACCAGGAGGTCCCGGCAGCACCGGCCCCTCTGAAGATGTTGGATTATCTGTGTCCAAGCTGCCACTTCGAGCTGGAGGAAATAGTGCCAGGAAACTCAGTTAGAGGCAAAATTTCCCATAAGGGACCCCCTGTCCCCATCCTTGGTCACCCCCTGGGGACATCCACAATGTTTTAATTTAAGTTGTTGTTGTTCTAAACAGATGTTGCTGCTCTGGATGTGAGACTTGACAAACACACCAGGAAAACACAGGATTTCATGGGATTTGAGAAATATCTGCAACCCTCCCCAGAATTTGGCCAAATGTTGATTGGGACAGGGACTAATCTCCACAGAGTCACATTCCTGCTCCTGGGAAGCAACAGGAGCCTGTAGAAAGACGTCATGGGAACAGAATGGGGACTTTGGTTGAAAAAGAGGCTTTTTGAGTCAGAATGAGCTACTGGCAGGATCTGAAACGACACTTCACGTCTGCAGCAGACACAAGGTGGCACCAGAAAGCCAAGTCCTTCCTGTGAGGCTGCTCTTGCCATGGAAAAGGAGAGAGCCAAGTTGGAGCTCCAGCTGTGCACACACCTGATTGCTGTGCCTCTGCTTTTCCTCAGAGTCCTTCAGCAATTCTCCTCTCTTGTCACCGGTGGCTCTTTTCCAGGTCTTGCCCATGACCTGCAGTTGCTTCTCCTGTCAGAAAAAACCCCAGGAATCACATTAGTGGAGCGTGATGCAAACTGGGAATGAGGATCAAGGCTTGTGAGGTCTCGTTTTCAGAGTGGTGTTTGGGCTTTAATCCCATTTTTGGGGTGATCTCACCGTGGCTGGGTGTAGGATCATCATCCCATCGGGACCACTTTAGTCAGGGTTTTGCTGAGCTGTTGGTTGGCCTTTTAGCAGGATCCCAGTGCTGGGCTGACCCAGGCAGGTGACCCAGGGAGGTCAAGCCACAAAGTCTCGTTAATATTTAGGTGATTCTGCTGCAGAGCTGCATTAATTACCCACCCGAGATGAATTAATTACCCACCTGAGATGCATTAATTAATGTCCAAGCAGCCTGGGCACAGAGGAGAGGAGAGGTCTGTGGGGAAAAGCAAGGCAGAAAATGTCAGGGCTGGGTCTGGGGTGTGACCCAGAGTTCCCAGACCCACCCTGGCCCCACATCCTCCTGCAACAGCCAGAGGTCCATACAATCCATCAATTTATACATTTCCAATCCATCAGTTTATACATTTCTATAACTCTAGACCATTCTATCTGTGTGTCTAATAAAGTCCCATAACAAGGGGAATACTCTGAACTTTGCAACTCCAGCCACGAGTTTCACCCCAAGAGCTGTTGTGCCCCAACACCTGCCCCTTCCTCTTCAAACCAGTGCTTCCCACTTATTTTCTAGAAGTGTTTTAAGACACCTTTTTTGGGTTCTGCCTGGGAATGGGCACAGAGAAGAGAAGGCTCTGGAGAGATCTTAGAGCCTCTTCCAGCCTCTCTGCCTGAACGAGGGCTGGAGAGGGACTTGGGACAAGGGATGGAGGCACAGGACACAGGGAATGGCTTCCCACTGCCAGAGGGCAGGGATGGATGGGATATTGGGAAGGAATTCCTGGCTGTGAGGGTGGGGAGGCCCTGGCACAGGTCGCCCAGAGAAGCTGTGGCTGCCCCTGGATCCCTGGGAGTGTCCAAGGCCAGGTTGGATGGGGCTTGGAGCAACCTGGGCTAGTGGAAGGTGTCCCTGCCCATGGCAGGGGGTGGGACAATGTGGTATTTAAGATCCCTTCCAAAGTAAACGTTCTGGGATTCTATGTTTTTTACACATACACGAATATACATACATACATACATATATATATATATAATATTTATGTATACAGACATACAAATATACACACACACACAAAATACATGCATATCAGACATACATAAAATTACATACATATATATATCGAAACACGCACACACACATATATATAAAAACCACGTAGACATACAGAGATACACATTTATACACACACACCCCATTAGAACCCCAAACCACCCTGCGGGTCCCAGGGTCCCCCCCCGCCCCTTCCCACCCGAGGGGACCCCACACGCAGGAGGTGCCACCAGAGGGCACCGCGCCCCCATTTTTGGGCGCCGCTTCCCAGAATGCAGCGAGTGGGGCCGGGGGCTCCGCGGGCTCCGCACGCCGGGCTGCGGCCGGAGGGACAGCGCGGAGCTCCGCGGGGCAGCGCAGCCCCTCCGCCAGGTAAGCGCTGCGCTCCCCGGGACACTTCGGGCGGCAGGGTATTATTGAATTTCATTTAATTTTTGTTATGTTATTTGATTGGATTTATTTTCTGTTATTTTTTAATTTTTAGTTTAGTGGTTTAGCTTTTATTCTCATTTTTTTCCCCATTTATTTTAATATTTTATTTCTTTATTTTATTCTACTTTATAATCATTCCCCACCGGACAGGAGGGGCATCCCGGACTCAGCTCGGGAGCAGCACCAGCCCCTCCCGGGATGGTTCCCGCTTGGAGGGGACCCATCCTCCTCCTCCTCCTTTCCCCTCCCTATCCCGGGCTGGAGATGCCCCTGAGGCTCGGCATGTCCCTGGGGCTGGGGGTTTTTCCAGCTGGATGAACCCTGGCTGAGCTGGCAGCTGCTTTCTTGGGGGGTGAGGGGGTGGGTGGGTTTTTATCTAGGTCCCCAAAGTTGGGGGAAACTCGTGTCGGTGGCCCTGGGGTGGCACCGGCTCCTCTCCCGCTGCGCCGGGATGGTGCAATATAAATTAGGTTTAATGTGACGGCTGCGTTGAAACAGCGGGCGGGGGCTCCTCTGCCCCCGGTGAAAGTTGTGTTCGAGTTTGGCAATTTGGGCCATGGGGAATGCAAGGAAAATTGGAGGCTTTGGAAGGGTTTCTGTGCCACAAGGAGAAATCCCTGCAGGGAGGGAGAGCCGGGAATGGTCAGAGAGGAGGCGAGCGGCCCCCGAGAGCAGAGGAATGGTTTTGGCTTCCCTTTAAGAGGCATCTCGGCAGCCCTGGTGTAGTGGTACCTCTCTCATCGTTCAGCTACGGCTGCGTTAACTCCGTGTCTGGGATGTGAACCAGGAGAGTGTGGGCAGAGCAAAAGGACTTTGGAGAAGTCAGGGTGCTCTGGTCTTGGTTCCTTGCTCAGGTCCCCCTTAGTGTCCTGGATCTGGGTGCTCAGGACTCACCATCTCTCTCGAATTGTTTTTTGAGTTGGTTAAAAACCTGGTTTGCACAAAAGCCCACAGCAAGAGCAGCATTAAAAATTTTTTTCCTGAGCCAGGGAGGGAAGTTGGACCCGGGCTAAAGCAAATAAACTTGTATTTCATCATGCTGGGGCAGGGTTTCTTTGTGTTCCGCTCTGCTCTGGGCAGTCTGGGCTCCCTACAGCCACAGATGTTTCCCCGTCCAACCTTCACCTTCAAACGTGTCTCAGTGGCCGAGCAAAGAAACTTCTGCTCCTTCGTGCAAACCTCGCTCCCTGCGGAGGCTGCTCTGTGCTCTGCCTCCCTCGGGCTTTTCTCTGGGTGTTTCTCCCCTCGGTTGCTGCAGGAAGGGACTTTGCAGGGTTTCTGCTCCAGCTCGGCACCAGGCTGAGATGCTGCAGACGTGGAAAGTGTGAGCATGGCTGACCTGGCAGGGCTGTGCGCCAGCCCGAGCCGTGCGCTCTGCCCGGGGATGCGTGCCGGCTCCGCGGCCAGCGCTGCTCAGCTCGGGAGGGAAAGGATGCTGCAAAGAAGGGAAAACACCGTTACTTCTATCCCTGGTAAAAGCTAAAGGTGCTGAGATGTTTCTCTGCCCGTCCCCACTGCTGCAGCTGGTGCCCAGTTGTGTCCCAGTGATCATGGGAATGTGCCTGTCCAAAGCAGGAGCTGAGGGCTCAGGGGATTTCAGGGGTGGAGGTGCTGGTACACAGCATTGATATGAGACTCTAAATGGTCCCAGAGAAACCTTGAGCAAGAGTCTTCTCCATGCTGGAAGAGCCTGTGCAGCCCCAGGGATGCAGGATGGGTGCAGGAGTGAGGAGGAGATGCAGCCCAGCGCCATCAAAGACCAGAGATGGGAAAAATGGGGTATTAGCAGGAGAAAAAATAAAAATCAAATGATGTGTTGTGCCCTGATGTGCTCTTCCAAGATAAATAAGGGGGGATGTGAGCTTGTTGATCCCGTAGCAATGGGCCTGAGGGAACCTGTGGCTCCTCTGCAGCGATGCCAGCGCAGAATCTGCTGGTGAGACATAAAATCCTTGTAATTCATTAAATGTATTCCTTCCTCTTATAAGAAAACAGATGAAATGTAGATGCCAATGTCTCAAGTGCACGTGAAATGCTGCTACATCGGGAGAGAGGGAAGACTTTGACACGCTGAACAGGTTCCGTCCATTAGTCGTAATATTTCCAGCATGCCACACGTGCACTCACATTTTCTTATAAATGGATGCATGGGAAGCAAACTCAGATGTGAGACAAGGGAATGTGGAGAAACCCAGGTGGGTTTTTCCCCTGCAGGACCCTTTGTTCTCCAAGAGGGACCTCCAGCTTCAGTCCATTTGTGGCTGGTGCAGGTGATGCTTTCATTTCTCTGATACATTTTTGGCTTCTTTATACCAGTCTTGGTGCTTTGGAAGGAGGGAGGATGGAAATGTTGCAATTCCTGTGGAAGAGTTTGACATTTTGCAGCAGATAAAGCCAAATGCAGACAGTTGCTTTGATCTGGCTCCTTTTTGCTGAGTTTAAGGGAAGGCAGGATGGGATTCAGGCTGGAGGTGGAGAAAGGAGGTGGTGCATACACCCCTCATGTCACAGTGACATCCAGCTCTGGTGTTTTCAGCACACATACATCTCTGGGAACAGGCTCTTTCCAACTGGTTTTGTGCCCAGAAACTTGAATCAGTCATATCCAGCAAAAATACAAAGGTGAGGGAACATTTGCTCCCATGTCATTTGGTGTCTGAGGATCCCAAAAAGGATTTTGTGATTGTTGGGTGAGTTGGAATTGAAGGTTCACAACTGCTTCCTTCATTTCTTTTATTCCTCTGTCTCCCTTGGGAATGAGGAAAGGGTTTCCAGTCCCATGTCAGTATCTGTGTTTATTATATCTCTAGTTGGTCTCTGGTGGGTCCTGGAAGCAGCTGCCTGGAAATGGTCAAGCAGAAGCTTTTCTGATCCTTGTAGCAGGACCAGGAAAGGTCCTGGTGGCCCTTCAAATGGTTGAGGAGTGCTGGGCACTGGTGGCTGTCGGATGGATGTTCACATCTGCTGACTGCTCTTTCCAGATGTGCCATTTTTTGGATTTCTTCCCCAAACATTCACTGGATTTTCCCAGAGAGGAGGTACTGGGACATCCAGTTGCAGAAGGAGAAGGAGCTGCTCTCTGGGCTGTGTGTCACCTCCCTGCCCTTTCTGTACTCCCTTGGAAAAACCAGAGAGTTTTCTATGGAATGTGGCCCAGGGATGCTTTTTCCTTCAGAATGGGTCTGAACTTGTCCAGTTCAGCTGCAAAACCTTCAGCTGCTTGCGTGGGCCACTCTTTAAAAACAAAAGCACTTAAAAAAAACTATTCTTTTCCCCAAAAATAGCTTTGGTGGCTGGGACTGTCACTGAATTGCATTCCTGGTGGTTAAATGATGGCTTTGTTCCTATTAGTTAATAAGGCAATGATTATGATAGGAAATTAACAGGAAATTGTTAAACTAATTAATTCAATTAATAGGAAATGCTAACAAGCATTTGCCCTTCTCCAGGGCTGCCAGTGCATGATCTCTGTACGAGCCTGTGTCAGCTCCAGATATTGGCTCAGAGGCTTCACTGAGGAGCTGGGGGACCCAGTTTGGACATGTGGCTCCACAAGGGCACCATTTGCTGGCCAGCCAAGTGGCCAACGTGGCCAGGGGAGCATCCAGCTCTCAGCAGGAGCTGGCAGCAAAGCCATGCTCGCTTTCGACTCATCTGGCTGGGAGGTGGGAGCGTGTCCTGGTGCCAAATGAGGAGAAACTCCTTATTTCTCAAACACAGCAGAAGGAGGAATCGCTCCCAGCGATGTGGAGGGGCTGGAAGGAGGCAAAAAGGGTGATGAAAATCACTCATCAACTCTGATGCATCTCCAGTGTGGCCTTAGGAACGGATCCACCTTCAAATGGTATCAGAATGGTAAAAAAAGTTCCTGGCTGCCTTGAGTGCCACTGCCCTCAAGTGCTGTGGTCCTGTCCCAGACTTCCACTGAGTCCTGGCTCCAGCCTTGGTTTGCCAATGCGAGATTTTTCGAACCAGAAATCAGAAAACTCTGAAAATTTCAAACAAAAGCCCAAGCAATTCTTTCTCTCGCAGCTTTCATTTCACAGTTCACCTTTCTTTCTGGCTGTAATTCCTGCTGGGGCTTCTGGCTTCCTAGAGAAAGGGTAAAAAAAAGAAAAAAGAAAGCAGGCATTTAATAATAGATCAAAAATGAGATTATGCAGTAAGTCAGCCCTCCCCTTCCCAAAATGCAACCAAAGAAATTGCAAATCACCTTGAAAAAGGAAAGGAAAACAGTGTCACTCAAACCTGATGTTAAGTATGGATGAGGTATTTATATTTTATTTAATGGCTGTGTGCTATCCTAGAACAGCCGCCCTCCCCTGAATTTCAGTTTGTGATTAATTAAACAGTGGAGATGAACTGGGATGGGGAAAATTCAGTGGAGCTCCAAATGGGAATGCAGGGGGGCACAGGTTGGCTGCTTGGCACACCTGCAGACAGGCACACCTGGTGGTGGTTGTAGTTGGAGGTAGCTCCCAAAAACCAGGAGGCTCAATGAGAGGCTCCTTGTTGTCCATCCTCGATGACTCTGGACTGGTTCTGTCCATGTTTGGTGGAGCAGTGGGGTCACCGAGGGAAGGGAACCCGAGGGGCTTTGTGCCAAATGAGTGGGTGCCAGCAGAAGTGCCGTGATGGAGGGAAGAGGTGATTATTAGTCATGGGTAATTAGTCACCAGCCAGGGCGCCCCGGGAAGCTGGGCAAGCTGCAGCCTGGGCCAGCGCTCAGCCAAGGCTTGATGAGACACGACTTCCCTGGAAAGGAGGCTTAGCCCTGGCACTGGGCATTGGGGTTGTCAACCCTGGGCCTGTTCTTGTTTGCTGTAAATCCTCTGGCTCTTTCAGCTTTTGGGTTTGGTGGGGCCATTGCCACAGGCCAGGTGGGAGGGTGGGAGTTGGGATTGGTGTGGTCTTGGCTGCCTCAGCAGCCTGTGGGGCATCTCTCCTCCTGGCTCATCCCAAAGGTCTCCAGGGCCAGCGTGGACGCTGTGTATGCCAGGTGCGTGGGCTCCAGTGAGCCAGGCTGGGAGGAGGTGCAAGGGAAAAGCTCTTGCTCTTGGGCAGTGTCTCCAGCAGACCATCTTCAGCCTCTCTCTCCTGAGGTCCTGTTTACACCCTTGAGGAGTGAAATACCGAGAGGGACACGAGGCATAGAGAGTTCTCTCCCATATTATCCTTGTCTAACATGGATAACCCAGCCTGGGTCATTCCATGGGGATGAAGACCCACACAAGGCCATGTTGGAGGGGCTTGGAGCAACCTGGTCTAGTGCAAGGTGTCCCTGCCCACAGCTGGGGATTAAAACAAGATGAACTTAAAGTTCCCTTCCAACACAAGCCACTATATGATTGTATGATTCTACAACATGCAGCTGCAGATCTTTTTCTTGCTAAATCACCCACTTTTAAGCACAGAAGGTGTCACAGCCCCTCTTGCTTTGTGAGAAGAAGAGGCTGAGCAGCCATATCCATCACAGCTGTGGGTAGGAAGGCAGGGCAGGAAGAGAACAAGAGCAGCAATCCCATGCTGGGTCTGGCACGTGCGGCTGTGAATGTTCACCAAGGGCTGCCAGAGCACCAGACGAGGCAGAAGTTGCTGGAAATCACCACTCCCATCCTCTAAGTATCCTGTAAGGTGTGCATTTATCTACTTTGTCACCTTCTTGGTTTCAACTTTCTACTTGTAGAGTTGGAGGAGAATCTGTTTCATTACCTGCTGGGCTGCTGCTCTTGTTGTTTATTCCCCAGAAGGAAGAAAATCAGATATGTCAGAGCTGAAGCTTTAAAAAATAAATAAATCCAGATTTTGGAAACAACCACTTGGAGTTAGAATGAGCTTCAACAAGAAAATGTTTGCCTTCCACCTTTTTCTGAGACTGGCTGGGAGTAAAGTGCAGGGAGAAGACGGGGCAAGGTTTACTTCCTTTTAATTTCAAATATATTCCGAAAGCGGAGCAGTTGGAATTTCTTTTTTTTTTTCATTGAAGTTGCTTTGCCAAGTTTGGGTGGAGAAAACTAGCTGAAAGCCTTGCCTTGGTGGATGTGGGATGGAGGCAGGAACACATTTATTTACTTTATTTACCCATTTTTATCAGTGGGGCCCTGAGGCAAACAGCAAAGCCGTGGCTGTGTTGCCGCCTGCATGCAGGCAACGAGAGCTCTTTTCCGTCCCAATCCCTTTTCCCAGCACCAACAAGATCAGCTCCGAAGATACGCAATTGAGTCAGCAATGCAGATGCCATCAAACATCTGCTTTATTCCAGAGCATGAATCAGAGCAGTGTCAGAGCCTCATATCCTGCCTCTCCTGATAAGAGTGCAGTTACCTCCGAGGGAACGAAACATGGTGAAATCCCATTATCCCACCTCTTGCAAGCATCTATAACTCACTGGTACCAGCAGTGCTTATTTTAATGCAACTTTTGCTGTAGCACGTGCAGCCTGATTTTTTTTTAAATCCCACATCCTGGAGCCAGAAGATGTTGTGGGTTTATTTTCTCTTTGCGTTACATGTGACCAGCATGTCTGTATGCACACGTATACACATATGAATATATAAATATCAGTGTTTTCTGGAGCACAAGCTGTTTGTGTTAAGCCCTGTTAGACCAGTAAGAGCAGCGTGTGCCATCAGTCCAGGTGCTGGTTGCTCACTCTACATGTTTTTCCAATGTATCCTATTCTTGGAAAAAAAGAGATTAACTTCATTTGACTCTCCAACCATGCTTTTAACTCCAAAACCATCTTAATTTCCGGGCTTAAACTCTTTCCCTTTCGGTTTGCTGTGGGATTCACATGCAGAAGTGAAATTCTTTATCTCCAGAAGTTCTCTGCTTCTCCCTTGCAGGACTTTTCCATGCCCAGCTCTGTGACAGGCCACAGCCAGCTCAGTGACAGAGTTTCCTGCTATTGTTCCACGGGGACAGCTTCTGGCTCCCTCTGCAAGGGTTACGTGTGGCCACTGGCTTCTGCATCAGTTGCTTCTTTTCTCCTGATTCCAGGGCACCAGCTGTGTCCTGTTCCTGCTGCAGTCCCCATTCTGCACCTGGCCTGAAAAGCCTCAGTGGGATGGAAGGAGGCTTGCAGTAGTGCAGTTCATATCCCCTAAAAACAGATATGACAGCAAAATTTTGCTAAAATCTGTCTGTATTGCCCCCAAGGGACGTGTGGAGCTGTTTAAAAGACATTTATGCCACTGGTGGTGGTGGTGGAGACAGAGAAGGACAATTTTCACCTCAGATTCCTCTTTTGAGGGGCTTGTTTGTTCCTTGGGATTTTTCTGTTCCAGAGACTACAGAAGTTGAGGGGATAAAAAGCACTTCTGTGGTTTCCCATCTGTAGATTTGAGGGAAAATTAGTTCAAATCCACCACCTTGAGCTACATCATAAATCTCACTGCAGAAATATGGAGCCTAGACATTAATAATTAGGAGCTTGCACAATAAAGGGCTGGAATATTTCACAAATGACACACCATCTTTCGATCCAGCTGATGCCGTGCAGAGATCTGTGTGAAAGTTCTGTGCAGCCAAGGTGCAGAAGTTTTTGCTCCCATTTTTTCCCCTTGAAGAAGAGGAAAATGGGAAGGAAAAATCAGATCGCATCCCCAAAGTGTTCACTAAAGCTCAAGCACAGGAGTTTGAAGGCTCCCCCCTATTAGAAAGTGTTTGTATGTGCTGAAAGAAAATGATGCCAATTAATAGTTATCCTTTCCCTGCTTCCCACGTCTTGAAATCACTCCAGTTCAGCCAAGCTGCTTCCTATCAAACTTTCACACAAAAAAGAAAGAATCTGGTGGGCTGTGACTGAACATGAGCAATGTCACTCCCCGGGGGTCGGTGTCCCTGAGGTTTGAGGACTGCAGGAAAAGGGCTGTGGGCCATGAGATGACAAATGGAACTCCACAGTTGCTCATTCACGCTCCAGCAAAGCTTTGTTTTGAGTGTAGATATTTCCCAGCCACGAGGCTGAAATCTCAGCAGCTCTTTTGTGAATATTCTTCACCTTTTTTCTTAATGCAGTTTGAAGTAATTGGAGGGCTGGTGATATTTTGAACAATTTATCCACCTAGGAAATGATGACCTTGAATTTATTCAATCAAACATTATCAAGATTAAGAGTGAAAATAGCTGAGCTTGTCAGTCACAAGGAATTGTGTTGCAGCCTGGGCTCAAATCCATCACCTGAAACCAGGAGACTCTGGCAGGATATTCTTTATTCATCAGCAAGAGGCATCACAGCAAGATCATTTAACTGTAATTCATCAATTTTTCAGGCTGCTCAATTAAGTGGGGGCTGGAGAGAGGATAAAGGGAATGATTCTGTCTGTTTTAATGAATCTTTGACCACCTGAGGACTTTTCTTGCTCCTTGCTCTTTTGTGTTTCATGTTGCCTTGAAGGCCTTGTTAAAAGGAAAACATCACAATGGTGGTGAAAAGAGAGGCTTAAAGAATTAAAAGTATTGATGAGATAGAGCTTTTGCTCTGCCTGGGCTGTCACTGACCTGGGCCTGACAACCATGATCTGAAGAAATCCTGGAGAATTTCGGGTGGACTTATGGAAGAAAATGACTGAAGTAAAACTGTGCAGCCTGGAGTACAGGGATGGACTTTTAGGTCCATCTCAGCTCTGTTCTTTCTGTGTCTGTGGTGCAACCCCAGGCTTGTTGGTGAAGCAGTTTGGGAGTGTGGTGCAGCCTTTGACTCTGCTCTGCATGGTCTTGTCTGGCATCAGCTGCCCTGGGACCGTGGCAGTGTCATTCTAGTGCTGGCTGATGCCAAGAAGCTGGACTGGGGGCTTTCCTTATCAGTGTGGTATTTTAGACATTTGGCTCTTCCCAAGTTCATCCAAACACTGATTTTTCTCTGTGCTTACACCTAAATCTTTAGGTTGTTTCACTGCTTGGGGTCTCTGCTCAGATCAGTGACACAATAACCAACATCCGTGTTGTTTTCTTACAAAATGAGCCTCAATCTCACCCGATCACCCCTGTATGTTTGTGCCACCCCAACAACTTCTGAACCTGCCAGCCTGTTTCAGGCAAGCCTGACAAAGAGACACAGGGCTGAAGGGTAATGAAGGTTGCATAAGTTAATAAAAAACAGGCAGTGAGGCATGAGGGATAGCCCAGGTACTCGCAGAGCCTCGGGGAGGGGTGGAACTGCAGCTTTCGTGAGTGGATACCAGGCAGTCCCCAGGAGGGAGGGAGATCTTCCAGCCGTTCCATGGGATCTATCAACGGGAGCCAGAGTGGAGGCCCTTTGCTGCCCTGGCAGACCTCAGGCTCGTGGATGCCCATCTCTATTTGCAATGAAACTGGTTTTCAGCTTAAATGCAGTGGCAGTTTGGGCAAACGTAGCCCGGAGTGGGATGTAGCTGCTTGTCTGCTTTCTGCAGAAACACAGCAAAAGGCTTGAGCAAGTCCAAGTGCTCCAGATCAGGAAGCATTTCCTCCTGCCTGGGTTTCTCACATGTCCTGTTGTTTTCTTTCAACAAAAGCAAGAGAAAGGGAGAATTCATTTGAATTTAATGCTAAAATATCTCCAAGAAGATGAAGCAAAAGGAACTGTTAGAAAGAGGGATAGGTGGAGATTAAAAACACTTTCTTTCTCTTGTTGTCCCTTGCACACACATTATACATATAAGTAGCCTGATCTTGTGCTATACAGGAAAATAAATTGTAAAGGAGACAATACAAATCAAGATGAAAGGGGAAAAAAAAGAGGATGAGTCAGGTCTGCTCTGCTTATCTGAACTGAGGGGGAGCCTGCCTGGTGCTCCTGACAGGTTTTTTTCAGGAAAGATAATGCATTGGGTTGATGAGAGTTTATGAGATAGACTTCGAGGGCTATGAAAATTGCTGGTAGGTACTTGAATGGCTCTGACTGCACAGAGTGAATTGGAGTTGAGTCGCAACAATTTCCTAAAGCTGTGCAGATTAACATAAAAATACCAAGGAAGTCCAATCTTTGAATTTTTATCTGCTTCAGCTCTAGAGTCAAATAGGGGCATTACAGAAGTGCCATCCATTTGAATTGATTGTCGCTGCAGCTTTTGTGGAAAGGCTGCATCTGGGTTTATTGATAACGTCGTTGAGGTGCTTAGAAACACAAGAGTGTTTGGTTTATTTTCCCTTTAGTAACTTATTCTTGTTTTTGGCATTTTGTTAAGATATTTTTTAGTTCTAGTCTCCCCTGGAGATCTCCGCTGAGCTGAGCATTGGTAACATGATGCTCCGTGCATCTTTTCTCCAAGAGTTTGCCATAAAGCTGAATCTGTTTCAAAGTTTTCTTGTAAATTTTAAGGTAATTTTATTTGCTGGAGGGAAAACTGAGATGAAGAAGAGAATCTAGGAATTGTGATTTACCAGCCTTCTAGTGAGGAGGCTTAGCTGTTTTTATTTCTTGGTTAAACCACATCAGCTGAAATGCAAGTTCAGTGGCCAAAACTTCCTGTTGATCTCCATTGTACCATCACTTCACCCATTTTACTTCCTCTGCTGCTCCCTGCCTGCACAGGGAAGATATAAAATCAGTTTCACACACATCAGAGAAGTAACTTTATATGTGAAGTTTCAGGTTTGGGGACAAGTGTTTTAGGTGGTAGATGTGTCCTGCTGTTGAAGAAACACAAAAGAAATTCCTCCTACTGAAGGGGCTGTGTCACTGGGAGCCTTGAATTTCAGCCTTGTGCTCCTCTGGTTTAAAAAATTGCTTTTTAGGAGCTGTGGCCAATGACTTCACTGTTTTGCCTTTGTTCTCATCTTTATAAACAGTTCCTGCACCTAAGGAGGTGGTTGTGAGAATTAGTCACTGGGTTTAGAGCTCTTTGAAGATGGCAAATGGTATATAACAGCTCCGTGTTTATTAATGCCATGGCTTAATATGATGAGAATGTTTCACAGCTGAGCTCAGCCACGCCGGGACGGAGCCCAGCAGGTTGCAGTGGGCTTTGCTTCACTGATCTCCCCCAGCTGTGCCAGCTGTGCCACCCCATTACCTGGCTCACCATACCTGATCCGTGGGCTGCAGCAGGGAGCCTTCCCTCTCCACCCTCCCCCAGCAGGTTCTGCTTCCACTGGCCTCCTGCCACAGCACACGCCGAGTTTAAATCTGGTTCTGTGTTTTTGGCTTCGTTCCTTCGAAATGTTTTCGATTTTCTTGGCTTCAACTGATCCCAGTGGCATCTTTTATGATGCACTTTATTCTACTGCTTCTAGTGCAATAACACTCCTAAAGTTCATCCTATTTTTAATTACCAAAAAAAAGGCAGAGCATAGTATTGTTCTGTCACTGGTGGGAGAAAGGGAGGATTTTTCTTCATCTTTAAATTTGATTGAATTTAAATCTTGACATACATAGTGGTTTTAGTGGAACTTTGCTGTAATTGGAAGGGCAAATGGTTGTTTGCTCTTGCACTCTTGGGAGCCAATACTGGTATTGATAAAACACAAGCATTGCCATGTGTTGGAGGGTCTCAGAGTGCTTCAGGACTGGTGAATGAAGAAGGCTTGGACAATGTCATTACTTTCTCTCCTTTCCTCTCTGATGAGGAAGCTGAAGCAATTTTGTAAGGCTGGTACTGAGGTAATGTTTGCTGGGGATAATTGGTGATCTGCAGCAGTGGATGTGCAGAGCTGGGTCAAAGCCTGCCCACACCAGCTGGAGTGATTCCCATGTTTATGCTCCAGTTTGCCCCTCTCACTGAGCTCTGTCTGGCTGCACTTGCACCAGGAAAAGCTTCATTGCCTGTGGCTGGTGGGATTTCAGACTTCTGTGGTGGTGTCAGCCTGTTTCTGCAGTTCCTGTATGGGCACAGATTTATGGGGAGGGAGAGAAGGGATGGGAGGAGGACAG
The DNA here is from genome assembly GCA_013398055.1 of Ifrita kowaldi. NCBI lineage: Eukaryota > Metazoa > Chordata > Aves > Passeriformes > Cinclosomatidae > Ifrita > Ifrita kowaldi. The sequence continues at coordinate 49,027 of VZRS01004732.1, forward strand.
TGGCTGTGCTTGGGTTGGGTGAGTGTCCTCTCCTTCACAGGTGGGTTAAAGAAAATGTTTAATGAAGTTGTTTTTGCCACTTTTTATTTTCCTTGTGCATCAGCTCTTCCTTTGCATGAGAATAGAAATTAATTTTGTTTCAAGTTCTGGAAACCTGAAGACATGCTGAATAGCTAGAAATTTGTTCTATTTATAGGTTGCAAAATTTCTTTGTACAATAAACCAGTTTGTTTTAATTTAAACTATGCATTCAGCACATTTAGCTTAATTTTATTTAACTACGAGTTTGACATATCTTTTTCATTGTTTTTTAAATTTGTGACATAAACCCTAAGTACAATGAAAAAGTCAGACTAGTCATTAAGAAACTTCATTTACCATTTTTAACATCAAATGTGTTGACTTGCATGGTTTATTAATTTTTACAGATGCCCAACTGTAAAAATAGGACAGCTTTGCAGTTCAGGCAAAGGCCTGATTTATGGAGAAATATGCCTTTGTTGTTCTCCACCAGCAAAAATCAGGCTTTCATTAAGGGAAAAAAAAAAAACAACCAAAAAATGCAAAGCAATAGAGTTTAAATCAATCAGAATTGAAGTATTTTGCTCCTGTTTTGCATCAATAAATCCTGTATTAAAGGCAGAAAAGGCAGGATGGTTGAAGAAGGATTGGCACGCAAGTTAGCAATAGTGTTCCTCATGGACTGGTCTCAAGCCTGGTCTTAATGAAGGTATTGACTAATGACAGAGCAGAAATTAATGGGATTTGGAGGTGTCATCAAAAGAGGAAAAACAGGAGATCCCAGGAGAAGAATGACTGACTTTAGGACTATTTGTCTGTAAGCAAATGTGAGTTCTTATAATGCAAACTCTGATAAAAAGCTGGGGGTTCTGTGCAGGAATTGGAATGTATTAATCAACCACAGGATAATTCTGGTGTCCTGATGATAAAGATACATTCTGGGATCACATTTGTCAACTGAAGGTGACAAGGAACTGGTGACGAGGAAATGTGAATGCCTCTGCAACAGGTTTTAGTGAGGCACTGCTTGAAATGCATTCTGCATTCCTTGTCCACAGGAGAAAGATTGATTCCAGCTGAAAAAGGTGCAGGGGAGGGCATCTGCTAGAAATGACCTGGAGAACAGGGAATCTGGTTCCCAAAATGATTAAAGGAACCTGGATGGTGAGGTGGTGACAAAAAAAGGCAGAGAAAAATTAGATTCCTTCTCTATAAATACACTGGTGTAAATACCAGAGAGGGAGAAGAGTTATTGAAGTTAAATGACAATTCTGGCACAAGAACAAAAGGCTCTGAAAAAGTTTAGTCTGGAGAAGAGCAGAACAGCTTCAAACCAAGGGAGGTGCTTGAGAAGCCTTCTAATGGGAGTTGTGTAAAGGGCTAAAAACCTGATTACTGTGAAGATGGAGCCTGATAAATGTATTAATGGGATTATGCAATGTGGTTGGCTTCAGTATTAAGGGATCAGACTCTGGATTTCCGGTCCTGCACTTTTGCAAATACACTTAAGAATCTTGCAGGTATGAAAAAAAACATAGAAGGATTACATTTTAAGAAATATTTTCATTATGATTCAGCTTGGAGTGGGTTTCTCTGTTTGTAATGCACTAATAACTGAATTGGGTGAACTGTGGAAAGGAGGAAGTACCTTCTGAGCTGGGAAAAAGCAGCAGCTGCCACCTGCTTCCTTATTTTAGTGGTCGGTTTTGGCAGCAGGGCTGTGCTACTTAGATATCTATTTTTTAAAATTTAAAGCCTTTTGTACAGTACAGTTAGGCCTTGAAATAGATTGTACTCAAAACGCTGACAATTATTTATTGTTATTTATCATTGTAAGATGCTTTTTAAAAAACCTGCAGCACTTAAGGCATGCGAGTGTTTATTATCGATCCCGGCACTCTCGTTATCGATCCCCGTTTTCCCCACTTACAAATAGTCCCCAGATTTCTGGTTGCTTTGCTAAAATCCCAATAAATAAGACCGAGTGCCTTTTTGTCAGAAGGCCGTGGTTATTTTATCAAAGATGAGTGCCAGGCTATTTTAGCACGGTGTAACTTTGATTTCATGGGCACTTTGTGCTCAGTATTTCCGTGCTTTTTATGTTTTGATTCAGCCTCAGTTCTCCAGCCTTGTCTGCCATTGAGAGCTGAGCCTTCCCCATCCTCCATCCTTAAGCAGGGATATTCTGCCTGGAGGTCTCTCTGATTCCAGAGGGACACTGGAAGTAGGGGATGGCTGTGGTTACAGGAGAACTTCAGGTGCAGTTTCAAACGTGGCTGTGGGATGCCAGAGCTCACCCTCCCTTCACCCCTACACTCTCTTCACTCAACAGCAGCATCTCTGTTCAGCCTGGGGGCTTGACCCTGACTATCTCCAATCTCCAGTGTGTTCTCCTTGCTTCCCACGTGTGCTTCTTATTCACTTTATTCAGGATGCAAATGGCAGATGGTTTTTCTTTTTTTGGTTTCAAGGTCTTCTCACCGGAGCCTTTCAGCCATTCAGCCAACTAGTTTGCTTAATTACCTCAACTTTTGGAAACTGAAAACCTTCCAGACCTGCTTTTATTTTGCTTAAACTGAGTCAATTTGTGGCAAATAGGCTTGAATTGAGTGATCACAAGCAGCTTTTATTACAGCATCCTCACTATTTGCCAAAAGTCTCCTGCAGAAACACCTCTCGTTTGCTCAGTGCCTGTTTTATTCAGAGGTCTGTTGGCTCTTACATGCCGGATTTACAGGGCCTCACTGTTGGTATTTGTTCTTTCTTCTAGATCTGGAATTTAAGGCTCCCTTATCAGCCAGCTCCTCGGAGTATTTCTTTTTCTCTCTAGCCATTTTTAAAAGCTCTCTGCACACATCCAAACCCGGCGGTGGGGTCTCCAGCGGATCTCCAGCACAATCCCAGCAGACAGCCTTTTACAGCCTTTTCCCAAAGTGACTCTAATCCAGAACGATCGTTTTATGCCTGCTATCGCTTTGGATTTTTAGCAAACACAGACGATTCACTCAGCTCACAGAAAGAACCATGGAACAATGTCCCAAAAGATTATTTAAATGGAGTTTTGGGAGTGGACTTGGGGTGACCATGGGTAGTGTGCAGGCTCAAGGTCTGACTTTGGTGGGGGGCTTTCAGGGTGAGTGTTTTTCCCAGCCACCTGCAGACGTGTTTCCCAGCTGCCTTTAGTACATGATGATGATAATTTCTAACAGATTGTTTTCCTGACAAGAAAGAATTATCCCTGCTTTACATTGTGGGAGCTGAACCCGGGGACAAATGGAACAGCTGGCTTAAACACACAGGTCTGTGTGAGCAGAGCCTGCGCTCCCCCAGTCTTTTCAAGCACTCTCAGCAATCTGGCAGCTTGTCAAGGCCCCTCAAATTGTGTGGACTCGAGGGTGAGCTGAAGAGCTGGAGCATCGCAGCCTCAAGTCTGGTAGCCTGGTGCGACAAAGCACACGCTGGAAACGATGCTTTTGTACTTTACCCAACTGCTTGGTTTGCAGTCACTTTTAATTTAAGTTTAGACAGTGCTGAGTGCTTAATTAAAAAAAAAAAAAAGTGCTTTTGGTAGACAAGAGTGTAATGCCCGAGCTGTGCCATAGTTACAATATGTAGATGTTTGGGGATTATGTTATAGACAAGCAAAATGATTGTTTCTTTTTAACTTCTGTTTAAATAAAGTTCAAATTATGGAATATTTACTAGAGCAGAATAAGCTGATGCCTGCCAGCTTTTTCATACCAGTGGTTACCAGATGTGTCTGTATTTAGAACCCTGCCATCTGTTCCAGGGTGGAGTTTGGGGCTACTCTAGGTATTTGGATGTGTCTTCTTCCTTGGGTATCTCTGGAAAACTTCAAAGCATCTATGCTGAGATGAAGGGGAAGCATGGTTAACTGTAATACTCCAGGAATTCAAGGGAATTTTCCAGAAATGCAGCTGATTCCTTAGTGCAGCAGGGCTTGGAAGGGGACGGAGCCTTGAGGAAAGAGGCAGTGCTGGTATTTTGTGCCATTACTCAGCCATTGCCAAGACCCAGTCAGAGTTTTGCTTGGCTGTCCCCAGGCTGGGCTGCTGCTTCCTGCTTTGGATTCCGTCTTTCTTAGGAGTCCATGAAATTTCCAGGGGTAATGCAATATGGAAGTCTCTTAATGGGATTTTAAAAACTATTATTTCTGAAGATAAATTCTATTTAGATATGTTTTAGATAATTTCTTTTGATGCTGGATTGGTGTAGAATTACTCTGAGCTGTTACAGAATAAGGGGAAGGAAACTCCCTCTACCTTCACCCACTCCTGCCATGTCCAGCTCCACCAAAGCCAGGAGTGACCCATCACTCTGAAATTCATTTTTGGTCATTTTGGGGATGGGGAAAACCATGTTTTGGTCAACAAACTACTTGTGAAAAATACTCACCTAGTGCTGGTAACAGCTTTTGGTTGATAGTGATCTGGGACATACTGGGGAGGATGGAAAGCTACATGTGTCTCTATCCATCCAGTATCTCATGGTTTGTTTGTCACCACTGTCCTCATCTCCCAGAACTTATATAGTTGTTGCTGAAATAGGAAAATCAGCCTTTTAGAAAGGTTCTTGTGAAGAAAAGAACATAGAGTGGTTATGAATGGGTTTATAAACAATGCATTGTGGTTTTGGGCTTGGAACGAGATGATCTTTAACGTCCCTTCCAACCCAAACCACTCTGTGATTCTATGATAATACAGTCATTTAATTTATTTATCTAGAATGTTTGTTCCTAATCAAACATATGGCAGTGAAATTCAACGTACTCAGAGTGTGATCCATAATATTCCACCCCAAACAAAAACTTCTACTCCATTTCTTGCCCAATGATTTTTCTTTTACAAAGCCAGGTAAAATAAAAAGAGTAACTGTGCCCTCATTAGCAAGGGAACAGGCGTTTCTTTTCCTCATCCCATTTAAGCACCAGGCAGTGTCCTCCAGCATCTTGCCAAAAGCTTCCACTACTTTTATAAGCTTATTTTCTTTTGCCACCAGGAACTGGTTCCTCTGTGCAGGATGCTGACAGTTCATTATGTTTGGTCTTCGGATCCCAGCTGGGGCTGCTCCGGGTCCAAAGCAGAATTAGGATTTGGGAGGAAAAAGCCTTTATGTCTGTGTGTCCCTTCCTGTGCTGACTTTTCCTTTCCTAGGCCAGATATTGCCTCTGGGTGATTAATTTCATGTTCCAGCCCTTTCCATGCTTTGTGGCCAGCAGTGGGGTGTATTTTTACAATACTCCTCGTGCCCATGGGGTCTTCAAAGGGTTTTATTTAACTGTACTGAGATGCCCTTACCTACCCCTGAAATGCAGCTACTTAAGCTGTGAAGCCTGGCAGCTGCTCCAACAGCAGGAGCACGACCAGGCCACTGCTTTTATGTCATAAAGTAAGGGAAGAAAAAAATTTCTATATCCATTAAAAAACTGCAGGGAAAACGTAAATTGTCAGAATATAATTACCTAAGATGGAGTTTGGCCAGGATTCCAGATTAACATTTCCTCTCGTGAAGCCGTGGGATACCTGATGGCCAAAAGCAGTCGGAGTCTCAGCAGGATTAAAAACTGGGCTTTGCTGTGTAGTTGTTCCATAGTGGCTGAGAGATGTAGATAATCTATTTAGCACCTACAGCACCCTGGGGCTAAAATGTGGCTGAATCCTATGAAATCCGATAGGAGTGTCTGAGGTTAAGAGTGCGGTCTGAAAACATTCCATAAAACTTGTAAAATCCACGGATGGTCCGACCTTGGTACCGTCTCCTGCGGAAGGGAGGAGAAAGAGATTAAAAAAGATGTACCAAAAGGATTGCAGCAGGGAAAAGATGGAAGCTCAGGGTCCTCCCCGCCATCGTTGTTCCATGTTTTTGCAAGGTTTATTTCAGGCCATGGAAGCGTGCCATGGAAATGTGCATTAGCTGGCTCTGAAACTCCTTAATACCTACTTGCAATGACTCAATGTAATTTAGAGCAGGTTGGAGACACCGGGATGCAAGACATGCTTAGGAGGAAGGGGGATGAGGAGGAGGGAATGTGGTGCAGGTAGGGAAAAGAGGGAAAGTGGGGACCATTTACGTGGAGAGGACACAAAGGTGTGATGGCACTGACTGTGTTCAGCTGCAGGTGCCAAGTGTAGAGTAACTTGAAAGGTAATAAATATAAGAGAGGTTCCCAGCCTGAAATGATACAGAGGTGTCTAAAGAAGTGGTTCTGTGAGCAGAATCCCACACTGGTTTGGGTGGGAAGGGACCTTAAAGATCATCCAGTGCCACCCCCTGCCATGGGCAAGGACACCTTCCAGTATCCCAGGTTGCTCCAAGCCCTGTCCAACCTGGCCTTGGACACTTCCAGGGATCCAGGGGCAGCCACAGGTTCTCTGGGAATTCTATTCCAGGGCCTCACCACCCTCACAGGGAGGAATTTCTTCCTAAAGGTTGAACAGAAGGCCAAGATCTAAACTGCGGCTGCTTTTTAGGTGGCTTTGCTTTACATCTCCACGTTTCCCTACAGCAGGATTAGTGTTTTTAGTCCTCCACCCTGTCAGCTTCAGCTCAAGGTCACCATGGAGCTTCCAAGTCTTTAACAGGACTGGCACTGTGAATTGAGTCTGTTCCTTTGGGAAAACAGGTTTGGAAGCTGATAGGCGTAAAAGGCTTCTCCTTGCCAGGAAAGTGTCGGGCAACTTTATCTGCAACTTATTTTCTTGTTTAAACTAATATTAATCATCCTAATCTGCCCTTTAGGATCCATTTCTGATGTGGAAATTTTAAATGTATATGAGAAAATAAAAGCCCGGATGGCAGAAAGGTTTGGAAATGAAGGTATTTGAATACAGTAATTTTTCTTTTGGGATAAACAGAAGCAGCAGAGTAGTGAATTTTTCACTTGCTAGAAGGGAAGCTGAAAACTCCTCTTTAACACCAATTCCTGTTAGAGTAAGAAGGGGAAACACACAGAGAAGGGGATTAAATCTGAAGGTGTCTCTGTCAATATAATCCGTAATAGCCTTGATAATGCTTCCTGAAAGGGAGACTTGTCAGACCGGCTGCTGATCCTGACAGCTTGTCTTCTTCTGGTAGCTGGGAGAAGAATTGTTCCTTGAGTTGTGTCCTGAAGGGACATTCTCCACTGGTGCCTCTTCCTCAGTGAGGACTGAAGGGACTGACTGTCTCCCTGTTTCCTCATGCAGAGCTCCAGGTAGATCAGGGTGGAATGCAAAACCCCGAGCCGTGGCACAGTGGGAACAGATGTGTGTGGTAGGACAACGTGGGTGTGTTCAATGATTCGAATGTTAATTTAGTCTTTATACTGTGCGATAGTCATAGTCTTTTTAAAATTTTTGTCCTGATAAAATATAAAAAGTATTGTTTCTCCAAGCCTTTGAACCTGCAGTGCCTGTTCCTGCCCTTCCGTACAGCACGTTCCCTGCAGTGAGATTGGATTTTGTATTGCTTATCAAAGGGCAGACCTGTGCCCCCGCCTCAGGCCTCGCTGGTTTTTCATCTCAGAATAAAAGTTAGTTTCTCCTTGCATTCTTTACACATGTGTAAATGACTGCTAAAAAGTGCAGAGCGATGGAAAAGTGGTTTTTTGCCGTTTTGAAGTGCTCATGATTTATTAAAGCTGGAATTCCTGGAGCTTTGTGGCCAGAAACACATCACCCTCTTTACTCCTGGAGATAAACCCCCATTTCTTCCTGTGAAAAACTCTCTAACTCCCCCAAAGTTGTCAGATTGTGTGTTTTGGGGTGGGATTTGATCGCCGTAAATACGAATGCCTTTCATGGAGCTCCTAATATATAAAATTAGAATGCATAAACAGCAGACTTGGACCTGTGTGATGTGGCTTTGTTGTGAGAAGATGCTGGCACTGTTACTTGGCTTTTCCTCTCCAGCTTTATTTCTTCATTGCTTTTTTTCCCCTCGTTTGCTTCAGTTACCATCTGTTGCATGCTATGTTTGGTACTTGTCACTGATTTCTACATAGCTCCTCTGACTTAACAACATTTAACCACTGATGCTGTTCACGCCAACCCTCCAGCTTGGATCTGGATGTTATTTTGTAACAAACTCCAAGCCATGGTGGTATTTTAGAATCTGCTGATCAGTTTCCCACAATACAGTTGTTTTCCTAACCCCTTTTGCCAGGAGGCACCTGGACGGCTCTCAAGGGGTCAGTGGCAACCATTGCATCCACATCACTATAGGGCTGCGGCATGACAGATCTCCATGGAGGCATCCTCATGGGGTTCTTGGAGGATACACAGCACTGCATGGACTGACTGAGCTCCATGGAGACACTCCGACAGGATTTTAGGGGGATACATAGGGCTGCGTGCCCACAGGGCTGGCCTGCGGCTGCCCTTTCGAGGCAGCATCGGGCACTGACAACNCAGGGAAAAGATGGAAGCTCAGGGTCCTCCCCGCCATCGTTGTTCCATGTTTTTGCAAGGTTTATTTCAGGCCATGGAAGCGTGCCATGGAAATGTGCATTAGCTGGCTCTGAAACTCCTTAATACCTACTTGCAATGACTCAATGTAATTTAGAGCAGGTTGGAGACACCGGGATGCAAGACATGCTTAGGAAGAAGGGGGATGAGGAGGAGGGAATGTGGTGCAGGTAGGGAAAAGAGGGAAAGTGGGGACCATTTACATGGAGAGGACACAAAGGTGTGATGGCACTGACTGTGTTCAGCTGCAGGTGCCAAGTGTAGAGTAACTTGAAAGGTAATAAATATAAGAGAGGTTCCCAGCCTGAAATGATACAGAGGTGTCTAAAGAAGTGGTTCTGTGAGCAGAATCCCACACTGGTTTGGGTGGGAAGGGACCTTAAAGATCATCCAGTGCCACCCCCTGCCATGGGCAAGGACACCTTCCAGTATCCCAGGTTGCTCCAAGCCCTGTCCAACCTGGCCTTGGACACTTCCAGGGATCCAGGGGCAGCCACAGGTTCTCTGGGAATTCTATTCCAGGGCCTCACCACCCTCACAGGGAGGAATTTCTTCCTAAAGGTTGAACAGAAGGCCAAGATCTAAACTGCGGCTGCTTTTTAGGTGGCTTTGCTTTACATCTCCACGTTTCCCTACAGCAGGATTAGTGTTTTTAGTCCTCCACCCTGTCAGCTTCAGCTCAAGGTCACCATGGAGCTTCCAAGTCTTTAACAGGACTGGCACTGTGAATTGAGTCTGTTCCTTTGGGAAAACAGGTTTGGAAGCTGATAGGCGTAAAAGGCTTCTCCTTGCCAGGAAAGTGTCGGGCAACTTTATCTGCAACTTATTTTCTTGTTTAAACTAATATTAATCATCCTAATCTGCCCTTTAGGATCCATTTCTGATGTGGAAATTTTAAATGTATATGAGAAAATAAAAGCCCGGATGGCAGAAAGGTTTGGAAATGAAGGTATTTGAATACAGTAATTTTTCTTTTGGGATAAACAGAAGCAGCAGAGTAGTGAATTTTTCACTTGCTAGAAGGGAAGCTGAAAACTCCTCTTTAACACCAATTCCTGTTAGAGTAAGAAGGGGAAACACACAGAGAAGGGGATTAAATCTGAAGGTGTCTCTGTCAATATAATCCGTAATAGCCTTGATAATGCTTCCTGAAAGGGAGACTTGTCAGACCGGCTGCTGATCCTGACAGCTTGTCTTCTTCTGGTAGCTGGGAGAAGAATTGTTCCTTGAGTTGTGTCCTGAAGGGACATTCTCCACTGGTGCCTCTTCCTCAGTGAGGACTGAAGGGACTGACTGTCTCCCTGTTTCCTCATGCAGAGCTCCAGGTAGATCAGGGTGGAATGCAAAACCCCGAGCCGTGGCACAGTGGGAACAGATGTGTGTGGTAGGACAACGTGGGTGTGTTCAATGATTCGAATGTTAATTTAGTCTTTATACTGTGCGATAGTCATAGTCTTTTTAAAATTTTTGTCCTGATAAAATATAAAAAGTATTGTTTCTCCAAGCCTTTGAACCTGCAGTGCCTGTTCCTGCCCTTCCGTACAGCACGTTCCCTGCAGTGAGATTGGATTTTGTATTGCTTATCAAAGGGCAGACCTGTGCCCCCGCCTCAGGCCTCGCTGGTTTTTCATCTCAGAATAAAAGTTAGTTTCTCCTTGCATTCTTTACACATGTGTAAATGACTGCTAAAAAGTGCAGAGCGATGGAAAAGTGGTTTTTTGCCGTTTTGAAGTGCTCATGATTTATTAAAGCTGGAATTCCTGGAGCTTTGTGGCCAGAAACACATCACCCTCTTTACTCCTGGAGATAAACCCCCATTTCTTCCTGTGAAAAACTCTCTAACTCCTCCAAAGTTGTCAGATTGTGTGTTTTGGGGTGGGATTTGATCGCCGTAAATACGAATGCCTTTCATGGAGCTCCTAATATATAAAATTAGAATGCATAAACAGCAGACTTGGACCTGTGTGATGTGGCTTTGTTGTGAGAAGATGCTGGCACTGTTACTTGGCTTTTCCTCCCCAGCTTTATTTCTTCATTGCTTTTTTTCCCCTCGTTTGCTTCAGTTACCATCTGTTGCATGCTATGTTTGGTACTTGTCACTGATTTCTACATAGCTCCTCTGACTTAACAACATTTAACCACTGATGCTGTTCACGCCAACCCTCCAGCTTGGATCTGGATGTTATTTTGTAACAAACTCCAAGCCATGGTGGTATTTTAGAATCTGCTGATCAGTTTCCCACAATACAGTTGTTTTCCTAACCCCTTTTGCCAGGAGGCACCTGGACGGCTCTCAAGGGGTCAGTGGCAACCATTGCATCCACATCACTATAGGGCTGTGGCATGACAGATCTCCATGGAGGCATCCTCATGGGGTTCTTGGAGGATACACAGCACTGCATGGACTGACTGAGCTCCATGGAGACACTCCGACAGGATTTTAGGGGGATACATAGGGCTGCGTGCCCACAGGGCTGGCCTGCGGCTGCCCTTTCGAGGCAGCATCGGGCACTGACAACGTGGCGGCCCCTCCGTGAGGGGAGCGGAGGGTGTGAGGGACAGGGGGGCACGCGCCTGCCTTTTAGGCGGGAAAAAGCGCCCGGGCGCGGCGCGCGTGCGCAGTGGCGGGAGCCGAGCTGAGGGACCTTCGGCTGTTCCCGGCAGGTTCCGGAGACGAGTCTCTCTGCTCCCCGCCCTCAACCCTTCGGGTATCTCCGCCTCCGCTTCGCCTATCTCCGCCCCCGCTTCGGCTATCTCCGCCCCCCTTCGTTAAGTTCCGCCACCACTTCGGTAACTTCCGCCGGTTCGGTCGGAAATGGCCGAAGACGTGCGAGACCCAGCGGTTTAAGGGGAGAAGACCGGCCGGCTTCTCGGAATAAACCAACTGTGTCCGGCCCGTGGGGGGGGGGAGCAGGGGAGGGCGGACGGAGCGGGGGGGCGAGGCAGCGGCTATGGGTCCCC
>VZRS01004732.1:60579-110420 GCA_013398055.1 Ifrita kowaldi
GGTGGTGGGGCTGTACCCCCCCCCCCCCGGAACCCCCCCGCGGCAGCCCGTGGGGCCGGGTAAGGCGGGAATGGTACAGTCCGGGGGAAGCCCCCTGGAGCGGCGGCGTGTGGGGGCTTGGCTGGGGCGTCCCTGAGGGGCAGGAGGGGGGCGCGGGGTCCCCGAAAGCNCTGACAGGCTCCAGCCCTCCTGCCTGTCCTTCCTCCTGCATCCAGCAAGGACCCTGAGACCCCCTTGTCCCGCCCGTGGATCCCCAGCGTTTCGGGGGCTGTCACGGCCGCCCTGGCCAGTGCAACCCCATTTCTCCCACTCGGAGGCAGTGCCTGAGTCGTGGTCCCTGGGGTTCTTGATGGGGTTCTGCCTTGCGAAGTGGTGAGCACAGCAAGGATGAGGCTGCCCTTGCTCTGGGCTTCTTAGCGTGGCTGGTATTGCACTCCTGTGAGTTATTTGCTAAAGTTGAGGTTTGTGTTATTCTCTTTTCCCAGCTGTTTTCCCCACATGAGGTCTCTTCTTGCTCAAAAAACATCAGGGTCTTTACCAAAAATTTTACCAGTGTTGGCAATAATAACTTACTGCCGACAGGCTAATGCCCCATTACACTCGTCCAAACCCAAACAATCTGGAGCCTGAAGGGGCTGGAAATGGTTCAAGTGGTATTAAGGATTCACAGAGATGCTGAGAAGCACTTTAGGTACGCTGTTCTGTTCCTGTGTGTGTGTTAAAATTCAAACATTGACCAGTTTCTGACCTCTTGTTGCTTTTGCGTGAGTCTGACAGATCTGTGTTGATATCATGATATGATAACTTGCCTTTAAAGTGCCTGGGTTTCTTGTGCTGCAAGTTGCACGTGTGTGAAGGAGATTAAGTAACTTTGTTTCCTGAGAGGAGTGTCACATGCAGGTGATTATCTTTGATATTTCTGTTCTCATGGAGAAATCTATGATATCCAAGATAGTAACATCTTGGAACGTGGGTTGTCGGGTTTTATCAAGTACTGAGTAATCTTAAACTCGTTTCTATGCAGAAATAGCATCAGAAATGAACCACAGTCTGATTATGTGATGATGGGGAGAGAGCTTCGCCTTCCCTGACAAATCCCTTAACTTCATGTATCATCTGAGAGCCCAGTTGTTACATGCAGTGTTATCTGTACCCACTCAGGGCTTTGGGCTGCCTCTGCTTTTCCATTTCTCGTTCCAGAAATGGAGTTTGCATGGGTTCAGCTCAGTGTTCAGGGATTCCGGAGCAGGGGTAATTGACTGCCTTGATTGAGCAAATTTTTCCGGCAGCTCATCTGTGGTACAGACAGTTCTTGAACTTCTTGCTGTCGTGTTGCAGAAGGGAAGTCCAAAGCAGTTTTCTGGAATTCTCTGATTTTTTGAGTGGGGACTGTTAGCTCTCATGTTTGTTTACACGTGACGATGGATTTTGGCAGTTGTCAAGTCAGAGCAAAAGCAGCAAATGCAGGGAACAAGTAAAACATGATTGTTGAATTGCCTTCACTTAGGCTGTGTCTCAACGATCCACGGCAAAATTGGAGGATTGTTTGTGTGCTATTCAGATGGGCTGGGAAAGATCATCATCATCATCATCATCTTGTGAATATTTGTGGATCTCTGGGACTGTTTAGCTGATGAGTTGGATCTTGTTGATGCATTCCCAAGTTTTGTTTGTTTATGGGGAGCCAGAGCCCTTCCTGAGCTTGCTTCCCATGACTATTAATACTTGAAATGCCATGACACCTTCAGCTTAAGTTTTTAGAGTTTGTCTCTCTCCTTCTGGCCATGTATATTTTATGTGTATTTGTTGTTTTTTCCTTCCAGTCTCTGTTGCCTGTTTTTTTCCTCCTTGCTCTTTGACTCCTATCGCCTCTCCCAGTTGCCTTGCCTGTTTTCCCAGGGCATTCCTCCTGCTGCCCACAGTAATGTTTTCACCAGGCTGGGAATTGCAGCTAACCACAGATGTTACCTGTTTGATGCCAAGATCATGGCAGCCCTTTGTGAATTGGTTCCTGGTCCAGAGACAATTTTTCTGCTTCAGAAACCCCACAGAAACAGTGAACTGGAAGAGGGACCTTGTGGTCATTAGCTTCTGTCTCATCACCAGAGATTTTTCCTGTGATCTGTGCTAAATACCTTTATTTTTTGAGAACGAGCAGACTGAACATTTTGAAGCAGCTCCTAACTCTGGGATTTTAACTCGGGGTGGAATATTTGGTGTTACTCCTAATGAGTGAAACCCAGAGTGGGATTCCTATGTCTTAACCACCAAACAAGCAAAATATTGGGGTTTTTTGTTTGTTTTCATGTGAAAAAGGCAAGTGTAACTCGTAGGCATGTTTAGATACGCCACTGTGTACTGAAAAGACAAAAAAATATCTCTGCTGCTGTGTGGCTTGGCAGTGGGGAAAGCATTCCCATGGGATTTGGGGGACGCAGCTGGGACCGCCAGTTGTCTCCTACAACCCGTGCTGACACAGGCTGTGCTTGCTGGGCTGAAGCTAGCACGGGAATGAGCTGCAGTTGTGGGGCTGCAATTTGGACATGTCCTCAAAAGCAGAGTTTTCTTCTCGGAGAACACTTGAAAGTGCTGTTTACTGGGGCTTGTCGTGGTTGAGTTTGACTCCTGCAGCGCAGCCCGCTGCTCGTCACATGCAAATCGTGGTGGTGGATGCTGCTTGAGAAGAGGTGCAAAGCCAGTTTGAGGTTTTGGGGTTTGTTTAGGAAGGATAAAGACAGAAGCATGTGCAGCTCCGTGGCTTGCAGCTCATCGATCCCCGGGCTGCCTGGGCGTAGGAAGCCTCGAGCACTGGCCCACCAGGTAAATTGATGTTATTACAGCACTTGCAGGGCCAGTTTTGAAGTGCAAATTGAAATCCCGTTTCTGTGAAGTCATTGCTGTTTGTTAATTGATGCCTGTTACCGGCAAGAGCAGTTTAGAGGTCTGACTAATCCATCTCAGATGAAAGAGGGCAGGTTTAGGTTGGATTTTAGGAAGGAATTCTTCCCTCTGAGGGTGGTGAGGCCCTGGCACAGGTTGCCCACAGAAGCTGTGGCTGCCCCATCCCTGGAAGTGTTCAAAGCCAGGTTAGACAGGGCTTGGAGCAACCTGGGATAGTGGAAGGTGTCCCTGCCCATGGCAGGGGCTGGAATGGGATGAGCTTTAAGGTCCTTTCCAGACCAAACCGTTCTGGGATTTGATGATCTGTCCCTGCTAATTGGTGGTAAATGGATAATGGTTTCTCAGGGCTGTGTTGACATAACCAATAACACCACAAAGTGACCTGTCCCTCACTGGTAAAATTGAGTGAAATACAGAAAATTGAGACTTATAAATCAATCAAATCAATCCTTTATGGTTTTTTTTGGTGGGACAGAACCCTAAACCTCCAAACCAGCAGTTAATCTGTAGCCACTAAAGGACATAAGGAGTATTTTAAAGCACGTATTTTTAATGAATATCAGGATTTCTGCTCTTGCACTCAGTTTCTTAAATGATTGGAATCTTGTTGCCTGCATTTGTGTTTTCTCTGCTATCCTCTGCCCTCCCCTTTCCCCATGAGTTTTGGTGCATTAAGAAAATGTGCCACTTCTCTAATGCAAACGCCTGCCTGAGAGTGGTATCAGAACATGGGATTAACCCACGGCCTCCAAGAAACACTTTCAAGCTTCTTCTAATAGAAAATGTTAATAACATTTCCCAGTGCACAGGCAACATTTTTATTCCCCTACTTCGCCCAGTGCCCAGCTGCTTGGTCTTCTACCTGTCTTGTCTCATAAAAGGCTTTCTTTTATGGTTCAAAATACTTCCAGGTATCTTCTCATCTGGCTTTAATCTTAGGGACAGTGACAGCCTGAGGTTTGTTTTCCTTCCTGTTGTGTTTTGGTACCAGTGTTGCCTGAAGTGTGGATTCCAACATCTGCCTCGGCATGAGCTTTCTTCCCATTCAGTGCTACCCTTCCGTGTAACAAAGTCATCTCAAATCTGTGCCGGAATATTGGGCATCGCTGGATTCATCTGGAAGTGAGTTCTATTTGTTTAAAGGCCACAGTGCCACGGAGCAGGAAATGCATTGCTCTGAGCATGTGTTGCCTTCCTCAAGGATCACTTATTGACAGGTTTGTAAATCCGGTCAAAGACGTGATGGATTCAAGTTTGGACACTTAATGTGGCAATTGGCTTCTCTGCTTATAAAAGCAATACAATTAAAACCATCCATCATCCTCCATTACGTTGTCCTATCAACACACCTCCATTTCCTTTTCCCCACCCCGTGTATACCCCACCTTCTGGGCCCGGATTTGATGGAATTGAGCACGTCACTGAATGTGGGAAAGGCTTCTTTATCTTTTCCCCCGTGATCCGGTGCCTCCGCATCGTATGTAACGCAGGAGCACATCGGGCTGGGATTCGTACACGTCTTTTAGTGTTTCTATTATGGGCACAAGGAAGTCATTATGCTGCAGGTCTGCTCTGTGTAGGCACTTAGTGGGAAGTGATGTGTTCTGGATTGTGTCGGTGTGGAGTGGAGGATATGCTGTGGAGTACTGGTGACATGTAGATGATGCCTGGAAAAGGTTGGCATGGAAGCGTTGGAGCTTGTGACAAGAAGAAGCTGCCAAACAAGTGGGGAGCCTCGGAGTTGAGAGCAGAGCCTAAATATATAGAGCAATGCTGTGAGCCTCTTTCTAAGGGGTCTGGAAAGTCTAAGCAGAGCAGTCCTGAATTCCCTACCAGAGCCTTTCTGTCTGCAGGAAAACTTGTGAGGGTCTGCAAGTAAAATAGGTTGGAAACCTTGGATATAAGTGCAGTAGTGACATCAAAGCTGTGATATGTGACCAGCAGGTGGGCAGAAGTCAGGACAGTATGATCCTGTCTTCCTCATTTAGAGGTAATTTGCTGGCCATGTGATACAGGAGCTCACTGACTCCCAGAAATGCATTGTACACCTAATAATACGTGTCAGGGAATAGGTTAACATCGCTCTCAGATAATTAATAAAGATAGCACTTCCATAGCAAATAGGAAGGAAAAAAACCAACCCATGCATTGTTTAGCTAAGATATTTCTTTCTTTAGGCATCTCTCCTGGGAAGACCTTGGTGCTTGGAAATGAATCTGCCGCCTACCTTGTGTACCTTCATTTTAATGTGGGGATTGAGGAGGAGCCAGCTATCGGAAAAGCAGCCAGAGATGGATGTCTTGGAAAGGTGCCACTAATTACTGTGGCATCTGACAATTAGCTGTTAAGCCTTTCCTTGCAAAGTTCTCAACGGTGCATCCCGAAACAAAAATGAGGATCTGGAGAAGGGCGAGAGCTGTCCTTGTAGTGATCTTGTAGGGTGGTTGTTAAAAGCAGAAGGTGGAGTTGATTCTGACGTGGTTCCCTTCCAGCAGAGCAGGTCAGATTTGACAGACGCAGAAGCATTTTGGTTTTTTTGCTGCTGGGCTCTGTCGTAGTCTGCAAACTTCTTACACCTACCTTTAAAACAGGTTTGAGGCTGCCATTCTTCATGGGGAAAGCTGTAAATCAGTAACATCTGCAAAGTATCATTGTTGGTGTTAATCTTAGAATTTTTAACAAAAATCAAGATGTAATAAAAAAAGATTCAAAGAAATCTTGCAGTTGGTTTCTCACATTTGCCTCCAGGGTCTTCTGAGTCTGTTTTTACTTTGTGGTAATGATGAATAGCACCAAGCCTTTTGCAAGTGTCTCAAGGGTGTAGTTAGTTAGGAGTAACGATTGAGCTGGAGCTGGCAGGTATCTCAAGGTTTTTGTACAGACGCTGATCTCCCCTCACCCCTCAGGGATCAGACCTGCTCTTTCTCTGGAAATGACTTTTACGTTGTTGGGACAATGATGATTTTGATTAGAAAGGCCAAGCTACAGAATTATTCTCCCTTGTCAGACAAGATGTTGGGGAAGATGTTTTTGCATGCACTGAGCGTTTCATTGAGCTTGTGTTTCAGGTGACATTGCTCAGGTGGCAATGCCAGGAGCATCTTCTGGGGTAGTTTATACCAGCATGACCCAGGCTTTGCTCTGACTTGTGCCTGTATAATTCCATTGCCTTGGAAGAAGTGACCTGGAATCTGCAGACAGGTCTGGCGTCTGTTTCCATGTGCATCTCTGATGTCTGCTGCGTGCGCTGACACGCGAGCCTTGGGTTACAGCAGCTCTCCCTGGGACAGAAAGTGGCAGCTGTTTGACAAATGCAATGGAGCGAGTGTTATAAAAAGAACCAAAGCGAATTTCCTCTCCTCAAAACTGATTAAAGCAGGAGCAGTATTGGGAATGCTTCTTGTGAGCTCAGTGTTCCTGTGCAGGGGAGTCTCACTTGGGCACTTTGCTGTCCCTGTGCCTATTCTTAGCCTGTTTACCAAAAGCTGTTATGTGTGCATCGAGAGACCTCCGTGTTCAGGCTGTTTGTGTGTTTATGTGGAGCCTTTTGAGGAGAGAGGGGATTATATCCAAGCTTTTTTGTCACCTCCTCCTGCTTCTGTGCTTTATAACTGCTCAGGAAATACAGGTTAATGTTTCCATAGTGTCTGAGTGTATCGCAGAGTGTCTGTGATGCAGGGAAGTACTGCCTGGTACTTGTTGACACCGACCTTTGAATTTGAGATTTGTGACATGGTTGAACTGATTTCACAGCCTGCTGCTAGAAGGGGTTGCCTTGGTCCCTCTCCCTCTCTCAGCTCTGCAGTCCTTGCGTTTCATATGATGCCTCAGTGAAGTGATTCAGTTTGAAAATCCAACAGCAAACTGCTTGAGGGATTTTTGGTAGGAGGTGGGGAGTCCCCTTAGTGGTACGGAGCATAAGGCAAGGTCTGGTGCCCTGGGAGGTTTCATGCTGGAGTGTCCTTGGCGGGGGATCAGAGAATAGTTTAGATTGGAAAAACACTTGGAGATCACAGAGTCCAACCATCCCCCAGTACTGCCAAGGCCACCACTGATCCATGTCCACAAGTGCCACATCCACACGGCTTTTCAATCCCTCCAGGGATGGAGACTCCAGCACTGTCTTGAGCAGCTGTGCCAGGGGTGGACAGTCTTTTAAGTGAATAAATTCCTCCTAACATACAACCTAAACCTCCCCTGGCACAATTTGAGGCCGTTCCTCCCCTCCTGTCACTGTTCCCTGGGAGCAGAGCCCAACCCCCCCGGCAGCCCCCTCCTGTCAGGGAGTTGTGCAGAGCCAGAAGATCCCCCCTGAGCCTCCTTTTCTCCAGGCTGAGCCCCTTTCGCAGCTCCCCCATCTGCTCCTGCTGCTCCAGCCCCTTCCCCAGCTCTGTTCCCTTTCCTGGACACGCTCAATGTCCTTCTTGTCCCAGAAGTGTTCCCCAGCACTGGAGGTGCCCCAGCAGAGCCAGCACAGGGAACAGGCACTGCCCTGGCCCTGCTGGCACTCCAGAGCTGGGACAGCCCAGGGGCCATTGGCCTCTGGCACACCTGGGCACACCTGGGCTCATGACCAGCTGCCTGTGGGCCACCTCCCCCAGGTTCTTTTCCACCCAGCAGCTTTCCAGCCCCTTCCCCTGGCAGTCACAGGAGTGGCTGAGATGGCAGAGCTTGGGCAGGTGAGAAGTGGGACAGTGACACAGCCACTGTGCTGTGTCAGGGAGCTGCCCCAGCACCCTTTTATCTTCCCTGCAGCCCCAGAGTGTGCTCAGGACCAAGGAGGGTGATTTAATGAAGCGCAGGGACTCGTTCTAAATGAACACGCTGAATGGACAAGAATAGCTGGCTGTTGTATATGACTATGAAGGTCACCAGAATCAGATGCTCATTTTTCAGCTCCTTGTTGCTGCTGGGTGCAGCAGAGCTTTGTGCTGACACAGGCAGTTCCTCTCAATGGGGCTGGAGTGGCACTGAGAGAAGAAAATGCCATGTTTTGAAGGCTCTTGGTAGCGAGACAACTGGAAAAATGTGTATTGGGTACAAATTTTTCAGACTTTGGGGCTTCTTTTCATAGCCTGACTTTTTACTCTGATGTCTCCTTGCTATGACTTCTGCTTTTCTGTTTTGAGAAGTGAAATTAATAATCTTCCTTACTTCCTGTCCAATGGGAAGGAATGTCTTCATCCTGGCCCAAGCTGAGCTGCAGATGAGACCTGTTTTGGGAACTGTGTTATGCAAAAGCAGAGGAAGAGGAAACAAACAGTTTTCTATTCTCTTTGAAATGCAGTTTTAATGGTTCCTCGGTAATTCGTGCAATTATTTAATCGGCTGCGTGATCCCTGGGATTATTATTCTTTGCAGGTAATAACTGGAGCGGTAAAGTTACCTTGTAAATTGAAAAAAAGAAAAAAAGAATTGGCATATGTTGTTTGCAGGACTGCGTTTTAGTAATTGTTTGCAATGACCTTTTGGAATCTGGGAGAGAAAATTTATTTGCTTGACTTTCTCCCAGATCAGCTCCTGGCAATCTCAATATAGAGCGAAATTGAGTTGTTTTGGGTTTTTTAATTACATTCTGACAGCAAAGCCTGTTTTTCTATGTGCGTTATAGTTGTGGCTTTTTTAAAGGTTAAGCTCTATTTGACAGGACTTCTACAGAGGAAGTTTTTGAAACTTTCTGCTTTAGTTGTTTGCTTGGATTTTTTTAAACCAGGATTGCTTATCCTGGGTATTATTACAAAATAAATCTTTATTTATTTATTTCTTCATTTAAGGAGGAGATTCTCACTGCGTTTTTGAATGTCTACATACAGGCATGATGATGAAAGATTTGTGGGTTTTTTGTTGGTTTATTTGTGGGTTTGCTTTGGTTTTGTGTTATTTTGATTTTGGGGTTTTTGTTTTTCAGCTTTAGAGGCTGTAATGTGATTAGATCATAGAACCTTGTCAGGTTTAGGGAAAGAAAAAATTTATTTTTTTTTCTTTTTACAAAGTTTTAGCAGAGCTCTTGTGAAATCTGATTCCTCGATGTCACTGGGTTGTGGTCAGAGCCCACTGTGGGTTTGGTTTGTAGGAAAATGTCCAATATCTGAAGGCCTTGCTCCACACCATCTTGTCCCTGTGAAACCTGCTCTTCTCAGGGATGAGACCAATGGTTCTTCCTTTCTCCCTTTTGAAAATTCTGGCATTTTTCCACTTTAAAATCTGACAACTCTCGAGAGCACAGGGTCAGAAAAACACATTGTGTGAAATCTCTCAGCATTCAAGTAAGAGTTTTCACATGAGAGCCCATTGCTCCGTGTGTTTTCTGAAGCTGCACTTGGAGAGGCTGTGAGAGCCTGGTCCTTCAAACACACCAAAGAAAACTCTCTGAGAGCCGTGCCAAGGAGCAGGTGCTGCGAAATTCGGGTTCTGCCAAGTCTGGAGAAAATTGTGCTGATGGAGATCTGCGTCTCTCAAGGGAAAATAAGGCTCCAAAATGAGTGTCCAAGCTGGAACAAGCCAACAGATGCCAAAAATATGTCCAGTAGCTCAGTTTGCAGCTATGGCAGTTCCCCTTCCTCTCAGGATGATCCGTCAAGGCAGCGTGGTGTCCCGAAGGACTGACACCTGGAGTTGTTTACGTAGGGGACAGAAATGACTGGAAGAGTCAAAGGGGACCCAGCCACAGTGATCTGGAGCTGAGTGAGCAGCAGCCTGTGTGTTTTCAGCCTCTTCATTAGGCTGGTTTTGCACATCCCAACTTGAAAAAGTAGGGTTTTCATCCTTGGATCTGAATAGACAAACCTGAGGGGCTCCATATTTCCTGCTAAACTCCCGATAAGATCTCTTACTGTTTGAACTTGCAAAGCAGTTTAGGTGTGTGCTTCCCTGCTCGAAAGGTTCCTGCAAAAAGCTTGATCCACCCCTTCATTTAGTTGAGTCTGTTTGGAATGAACAATGTTCCTCAAGCTGTGACTGCAAGAATGGCTTAGCTTAAAAAAAAAAATTAAAAAAACCTCCCCTGCAAACAGATGATGTAATGCCCAAGCTCCATGTTTAAACAGTAGCTAATTTGCCAGGGGATAAACCAGGGTGAAATCTGTCAGGCTTTCTAATTTCCCACATTCACCAGAGCTTTGTTCTTTTTGCTTTCAAATGCAGGGTACGTTTGTGTGTCCACACTGTGTGGTTTCCTTCGGCTTCTGCAGCCAAAGAGTTTGTCCAGGGGCAAGAGAAAATGTTGCTGTAAACCTTTGGTTGCTATAAACCTTGATATGCATCTTTTTAAGTTTTACTTTGTGACTGAATTAAAATCCTGAGCCATTCCTTTGATGAGCTGCAGCACAGGGTTTATTCTGAATTTGGATCTTGTCTCTTTGCAGGCACGTTTGGCCAAGCAAGATTCACTCTCTGCAAGGTCCCCAGGGCACTGCTGGGTGGGAGACTCCTTGTTCTGCAGCTGGTTTGGGCTGCCTGTGGATTGTTTACTTGGTGTTTGGACTCTCCTCTCCCAGCCAGTTTTGTACAAAACAAGGAACGCTTAGTTTTCACACATTAAAAAACCAGCTTTCTCTGCTGGTGGCAGCTCTGATCTGTGTCTGCTGACAGGAGGGGACTTTGGCTGGTTGTGGAAGAGGGAGGTTTGGATCAACACTCACCTCCTCCTCCTTGGGATGGTCTGTTCATTGGAATTTTTCACTGACCTATTCCTTTAATCCTCAATTTTGGCACCATTTCCCGGGGCTCATGTAAGCACAGAACTCTGCCAGCCAGCAGGATGAACCAGGGCACACAACAGGGTTAGAGAGATCCAGGAGCTGCAGTGTCTGCCTGTGCTGATGGGGTAGGGAAGATGTGACATGAGAAATTGAAGTGACAGTTCAAGGAATTGGCTTCCATCTTCTCTGGCTTTTTCTACTGAAAAGCAAAAAATGCCCATCTTCGAACTTGGAGCAGCTTCATCTTAAAAGCTGCCACAATCTGGAGTGAACCTGTTTCTTGGGGGTGTCATTAACCAGCTTGGCATGTGGGGTGGCTTCAGCAGTTTTTCTTCCTCTGAGCAGCGCTGGCAGAAAGCTCCGAGGGCGCCTTGTGCTGACGCTGCGCTGGGGCTGGAGCTGTTGCTCTGGAAAACAGCGCTTGGGGAGAGATCGCATCTGTGAGAGCCGGCGCTGACTCACAGCATCGAGATCTGCTGGGATGTGCTCCTTTCAAACAGCTGGATTTCAGAAACTCACAAAAATTGTGGGAGGGGTGGGAAGCTGAGGGGCTGTCCTGCAGCTGATGGTTTATTTTCTCCATGGTTGAAAATGAAGAGTAGTGGGCCGCTTGCAGTTATGATGGAGTTGTGCTTGATCTGTTCTGTTTATTATGATTTTATTCCCCACACTCTGCTTGCTGGTTTGACTCCTTCCTCTTTGGCATTGTTTTCACATAAATCCTTTTCCTCAGAATTTCCCTGGTCCTTGCCAGCTGTGGAGCAGCTGGGAAGATACCAGAAAACACGAACTGCTCTGAAGGACTGCTCAGAGGGGCACGGCTCGGCTGCGGAGCCTGGATTTAGCTGGAGCTCCTTGGATGGGCTGTACCACCCCATCTCCAGCAGCAGTGGGGATGTGTTGAGGAGCTGTGGGCTGCACACAAGGAGCCTTTTGTTTGCTTGCCGTAGCAACCCTGCCTCTCTGAAAGCTGAGATGTTCTCACTCCCGCGGTGCTGTTCCCGGGAATGCTGGTTGTTCCTCAGGAAGCAGGCCTGCTTTGGAGGGCTGATCTCAGCAAACCTGGCCTTCTATCCCTAATCCCTTTTTTTTTTTTTTTGATGACAGGAGGTCTCCAGCCAAAAAAATTCTGGTTATCTGGTGTTTTTCCCCCGAGCAGAAAGTCCTGCTGACTCTCATCCTTTGCTGTATCTGTTCTGGTGGGCACGATGTGCTGAATTTAAATAAATTGTAGTCTTTGCTAAATATCTGTCAAATATTGACTTAGTCTGTAGGGTGAGCTGACTAAGCTGAAATTAATGGTGTAATTCCAGCTTGTTTGGCACGGGTGTAGAGGCAGTTTCATTGCAGCTGGTAGAGGAAATTAAGATCTTACCTTGACTGCAGCTCAAGGGGAGGAAAGAGAAGCCTTGGGCTTTTATGGCAGCCAGGAAAGACTTGGTGGAGACATAGAGGGGGAGTGTTTGTAAAGATATTGAGGGTGATAAAAACTCTTCCCAGTGAGTGAGGTCATAAGACAAAAATTGAGGAGTTGTTGTTATGTATGTGCTATTACAGATGTCATGAAATGATCTTCTACATTCTGGTCCCTTGCCATACCCCTGGGATAATTTTTCTAAATCTATTGAAAATGAGATCCAAAAAGAAAAAAAGAGACAATCTGGCTGGTTGAGGTTTTGGCACAGATCAACCACCTCAGTGGTGGTATCTGCTGGCTTTGTGTGTTCACCTCTGCAGGTGAACAACTCCACGTGTTCCTGAGGTGCTGCTGCAAAATGACAAAGCCGTGACACCTCCAAGCAGGCAAAGAAATGGAGATGCAAGGAGGTGTCTGAAGGGATCCAAGTAGTCCAGATGAACTGATGGCAGAACTGGAGCTAAACCACACAGCTTCCCTCGTGTCTCAGAGCCTGTCCTTCAAACTCCGGGGAAGCTTCTGGGTTTTTGAGGTTATTTTGAGAGGTTTGTTGCTGGCATAAATGAATCTTGGGATTCAGAACAATAAAGATGCAGCTTCAGGGCCAGTCTTGCTTGAGTGATGGCAGGGATCTCAGGGCTGGTACAGTGAATCTGATGGGAGTTTATGTAAATGGGGAGCTCATGAGTTGGTTTGGTTTTTTTTTTAAACACCTTATTTCTCTTCACCCCTTAACTCTTTGCTGCAGGTAGTAAGACCTCCATTGTGGCTTTCAGTTTTGTGGGAGCTTTGTGCAATCGATTGGTTCCTGGCTGATCTTCAATAGCCCAGAAAGCAAATGTAATACAGCAAATTCATTATATGCTGAAATATTTATTGTGTTACTGTAAAGGTCACTGATGGCAGTGGAGGCTCAGTAAGATACAGTCCTGAGTCTTTGCAGAGATGGTATCTGTCACCACTCTCTTTTGAGAGCAGTGTCTTACAAAGTACCTGGAATAACTTTTCCTCAGCCCATGCTTTTGGAGGTATGTGTTTGGATATCGTGTAGGTTAATAAATGACTTGTGCTGCACCTGAAAGCGAACAGCTGTATTTGATTTCGTCGTGTGTACTCTCACAGGCAGACGTGGAGGGCAGAGCGAGAAAGGAGTCTTAATTTAACCTTGTCCCTTTTTTTGCTTGATTTAAGTAATTTGCAGAGTTGTATAATAAAATCTCCACGATCTCATTTCTATTCTGGTTGTAGTAATCTGGAATTGGCAGTAATGCCCAAGGGCATTTTTGCTCCTACCTGTGTAGGAGTGAATTACTTGTTGCATAACATCATCTGGAAAGGTAGCAATGAAAAGGCTTCCCAGCAATGAGGTGGGCTGTGACTTTCCTTTCCCTGAACCACAAAATGAAATATCGTTTAGCAAATGGATTCAGGGCTGCGAGGAACCTCTCCAACCCTTTCCACAGGTGCAGGAGTGGTGGTGCGTGACCGTTCCCCACTGCTGGGCCCTGGATGATGTGGTGTGCATTACTGACCTATTTGCTGGTAGTTTTAGCATCTGGCTGGGATTAGTTCAGCCATCTGATACCCAATTCCATGCTATAATGGTATGTCTTTAAGCAGGGCTTAGGTGATTGGATACTGAGGAGCATTTTGGAGTCTGGCCTCGCAAAAGCAGCTTGTTAATTGAAGCTGTGCTCGCTGGCAAAGCTGCCTTTTAAAGTTCTGCTGTCCTCTCCACGATATTCCAGCCTCTCGGGCTTCTCACTGACTGCTGCCCGCCTGATCCTCACTCTGTCTGCAGCTCCTCTGCCTAGCAGTGGCTGCTGGCCTGCACATTTGTCACCTGTGGCCACTCCTCTGCCTGTGAGAGGCTCTTTCCTCATCACACCGAGAGTTTTCCTAATTGGAAGTGAGCCCTGCAGGGGCTGCGTTCGTTTTTCGGTGTCACGAGCAAGCTCTTTGCCTGGGTGTTTGTTCCAGGCAGCTGCATGAGGTTCAACAGTGTTGTCTGTCATGATCAGACAGAACTCTAGATAATCTAGCAAATCTCTTGATTATGAGGGTGGAAAATAATGTGCTTTGATTTACAGATGTTGCTGCACAAAAAGTGCTTCTGTGAATTCTCTGAATGGCAATATCTGGGTACCTTTGGCATCCTCAATTTCTGAGTGCATCCATTTTCTGAACATACCCTGAATTCCTGCACACTCGTCCGGACACAGACATGGACAGCTGTTTTACACACAGGCAGATGATGAATTATTTTTCAGTAGCATTTTAAGCCAAGTTCAGGGATTACATTGGGTCAAGAGGCCTTGAAGTTCACAGTAAAAAAGACAAAGGATGATAGAGGCCGTTGCCTTATGGCCGATTACAGCCAGGTTGAAAACAGCAAGGGGATGAAGCGTATTTTTCATTAATCCTCAAAACACCTTTTCCTTTCCTCCAGGAAGTTGTAGACAAACTTGAATGCATTTTCTAGTGTTGGTACCATTCTGAGCAGGAAGGGGGAGGAGATGCAGCAGGCACAGAGATCTCACCTCTGCTGACTGAGGTGTGCAGCTGTGGTGGAGCTGCACCAGCAGCAGGAGCTTTGCAGGTGTTTCTGAAGGGGGTTGAAGTATTTTCTCCTTTTGGGCACGTGAGCTCTCTTGGTTATGGACTGACTGACAGATATGCAGAAGATTAGGAAGTGTTTTCACAACCCCTGGAGGCTGTGGTAAGCTGGAAGAGCTCCTGTGGTGGTGTCTCTCTATCCTGGCTGTGTGGCAGAGCCCTTTGGGAAGTGCTCAGATTGAATCTAAACTTGGTTCTTGTTTGTGAGGTTGTTAGTTGTAATCTTGGTTTGCTGTGCAGCCACACTGTGCTTTCAGTGGGACAGGGAAGAGGAGAAATAGTGGGAGGATAGAAATACACTTGTTTTGGTTGGAAGAACTCCTGAATGTATGGTGTTAGCTGCTTTTCTGTTGAAGGTGAGGACAGCATTCGTGTGGGAGACATTTAGGTTGGGACTTTTTTCTACAGATCTGGTTGTTTACCAAGTTGTTTCAATTTTTTTTTCCTGTTTTCTCAAGGTCTGCTTTATAGCCAGCAGAGAAAAACACCCCTTTGTGTAGCACAGTTCATCTTGTCCTAAGTAGACATCTTGAACCAGTCTGATTTTCTGTGCTCCAGCAGTGCCTGCTGCTCATGCTGGCTGCAGAGCGAGCCAGTCCAGCTGGTTCAGGTGTGCTGGGAATCACTTGTGGCCAACATTACTGAGTGAAATTGGGCCTTTGCAAGGCCAAATCTTGGCTGCTGGGTGGCTTTGGAGACTGCACAAGCTCCTCATAGTTGCAACTTCCTCCTGCTTGGAGGAAACAAGAGCTGATGTGGCCACTGGATCTGATTATACCCTGTGGTAGCGGGTCTGAGGTTTGAAGAGTGTCTCTGGCCATTTTAGTGAGAAGCGTTTTGAAGTGGTTCAGATATCAACGAAGAAAGATGAAAGGCTTTGTTTCACTCTCCTGACCCTGGGAATATTGGCCAGTTTGTCAGCTGGGATCCATCCACAAGGGAAAGGTCCAGCTGCATGGGATGATGTGCTGGTAGCAAAGGAGGGAATGAGACAGTGCACGGCATCTTTTCCCAGTGATTTTTGTATCTCTGATCAGATGTGTATTGGTGGAGGAAATCACACTGAAAACGACCACAGAGCTTTCTGTTTGAATTCCCTAACTTGAGGCTGGATCATACAAAGCAAGCCCTCCGAGCCTGTGAAGGGGGTTTTGTGGAGGAGTAAAGCTCATTGTCAGCTGCCGTGTTCAGACCCTTGGGAAATTGTGACCATTGTCTGGGCTATTATTGCTTAATAAAAGCTTTGCATTTCCTCATTCAGGGCCTTGAAAATCTGGTTCTGTGCTTTTAAAAATAACTCAGCGTGAGCCACAATTGGGAGCATTCACAGAGGAAATTCTTCAGCCATTTAAAACAAAGTGAAGGGAGGGAAAAAAAGCTCTCCTTAAAGTGCTTTTACTTATCCGTGAAGAGAGCGAGTGTGTCCCAGCCCGTGCTTCCGCTATCTGGAGGGAGCACAGAGGCTCTGCTCCTGCTCCTGTTTGCTTCCAGCCTTCCAGGTTTTGGGGTTATCCAATGCTATCCCAGCTGGGGAACCTGGGCTGGACACGCTGGATGCATCCTCTTGTACTTCTTGTGGATGAGCACCTCGGGACAGGTGGGACCAGCAGTCACTGGTGGGGTTGATGCTCTTTGTGCTTGATGCAAAAAAGGCAAGAAAATGTTTTTCTTTGCTTGTACCAGAGGCCACACCAGAAAGGGTCACTTCAGGCAAAAGAAAACGTGGTCACGTGCTGAAGGATGCACAGGATTTAGGGCACCCACTCTGCAGGCTCTGTGGGGAAGGGGGCAGAGGAAGGGGTGCTGTGGGCTCTGAGGTGTTCTTCACCCCAAAGTTGGCTTACCTGTTGTTTTTACTCTTCCTGATTTCTGCTGTGAAGTTATAGCCCAGCACAGAAGCCCTGAACTATTTTGCAGATCTGCTTTGGAGGCTTGTTTCTTTCCCTGTGTCTGTTCTTGGGTTTATTTTCCTTCTGGTGTGGAAATAATTATATTGCTTGTTTCTTATGTTCTGGCTCCGACTAAGAGGAGGAATGTACTCAGGCTTTTTATGTTGTGGTGATGGTTTTTTTTTTTCTCAGTACAGTTTCTGCTATTAAAATATTCTGGACAGCAGTTGCTGCCCACGTAGAGCACAGAAATGTGTGTTTAGTGGTTGCAAGACATGCTTGCTCTGGGTGTGCCTCGTTGTTTTGTTCAGTGCCAGTCTCTGCCTATGTGATTGGCCATCATTTATCATTGCCATCAAGCTGGGGAGATATCATTTACATTAGTAATTAGTGCAGGCCAGAATTAGATCCATTGGCTCTTGATTTGGAAATAAGTTTTCTTGCAGCTGTGTGTCAGGATAGAGACCACGGTGTGTGGAGGGGATGACACTGGGCTACAGCAATGTTGCCAAAGACACTTGGTAGTGAAGAGGGTGACGGCTGGGATATTGTCTGGGTTTTATTTGTGATAGGAAATGAATTATAGCAGCAAATGCCTCTTCCGTGCCTCAGTTTCTCCACCAAAAAATGAATGCTGCATGATTCCAGAGTGTGTTCATTAGCAGGAATTGCTCTGCTCCCTCTTACTGTCTGCTGGAGCAGCTGTGATGTGCACAGGGATATGTGGTGTTGCAAAGACTGCGGACAAGACACAGCCCTGCAGTAGCTGAATTCTGTCACACCATTGTGTGGTTTGGTGTTGTTTGAAATTTTGTAGGTCATGTGCACCATTAAAATGATTTCCATGCCTATGTTTGGAGAATCTGCTGTGCCCACTTTTGTTTGTACCCATGTGACTGATCCAGGGCCATATGTTAAGAATATAACTGCTTTTAATTTATTTTTTTAAAGCCATTGGTGTCTAAATATATCTAATAAAAATGCAGACTAGAGCTCTTTAATGAGGCGTAAGTCATTCCTGGCTCTCTTTTTTTATAAGACAAAACCACCTCACACACTGGCTTCTTTTTGTATGGACTTCTGCTTTGCATTTCTACACATTCATCATAGCATGAAGTCTCTGACAAAAGGAAATAAAAAAAGACTGTTTAAGAGACCATTTTGCTGTGCATAAACCTGAACCGTTGGAAAGTGAAAACTCTGGGCTGCAGCAAGTGAAGTCATGGGCTGTGTGTGATGACAGAAAGGAAAAATAAAAATTATAGTGCCGAGTAAATTTAGTGTAGTTCTGAATTGTACAGCAAAGATCGGGAGCTGTTAGGAAGGGAAATATTTTCAGTTTTGTTCCTTCCCTTTGCAAAATCGCAAAATTCAAGTGATGGTTGGAAGTTTTTTGCTACTCAAAGGAAACATCTTCATTTTGCTGGCACCCAACTTGCTGGCTGAGGCAGTGGTCGAGGCTGTGAGCAGCAGCATTGGGGTGGAGGCTGGGGATGTGTGGCTGTCTCTGATTTTGGCCATTTTGGGAGGAAATGGCTTTGCTGCAGGAACGGCTCAGCTCTGCAGGCGCGTTGCTGCTCACGCTGTGCAGAGAAGGTCCTGTGGCTGTGGTTTGACAGCTGAAGCCAGAGCACGGCTGTGAAATCAGACTCTGCTCACACATGGTGGTGGCTGGGTGTGAAATCCTGAGTGGTTCCGGCAGTGACAGCACCGGGCCTCGCACAGCTGGTCCAGAGTGGGGGAAAAAAAGGAGATGTGCTTGTTTTGGAAGGGCCTCTTCCCACTGCTCACGGGGTGATCCTGCATGGTCGGTGTGGTGACAAGCCCCAAGTTGGGGTCCCAGTCTCCTTTTGCTAGAGAGGACCCAAGACTTGCCTCGCCAGGTTTGTGGAGGAAGAGAAGGAGGAGAAGGGAGCCTTAGCAACTCCAAGTTGTGATCCAGGACTGAAAGCCAGACGTTTTGTGTATAGAACAATAGATCTGTGAGACAGAGCAGATGAAGAAGAAGTTGATGAGTTTTCTGAAATGCTGGCCCATGTGAAAAGTTTCTGAGAGAAGGTAGTCAGGGCTGTGGTTTTTAATTTGATGACCTCTTTCCACAGGCAATCAAACTTTCAGATTTAGCAAGGCCTTGTATAACAGGAGATGCTTTGTTTACAGGCTGCACATTCACTCGTAGACACAGGAGCACAATGATAAATTATTTAATTATAGATACCCAAAGAAGCGAACCAGGCACCTGCTGGGCTGTGTTGTCCCTCTGGTTTCCCACTTTGCATGGTTTCTTGCTGGTTAATTCCCAAAATCCAGCCATTTGCAGAAGTGGTCTCTCAGTTATTTATGTTAATTAGCGAGGTTCTGCTCTGTGAGTATTCCTGTAGTGCACACCAAGTGCTCAGCTCCTCACCCGTGTAACGAGCATGTACACAGCCCCATTGTTAATTAGCAGCATCCCTCCAAGGACTTATGCTTCTCTTGGGAATGGAAGTTTGGTGTGGAGCTGCTTGTGGTAGTTAGAGCTAGTGCCCCCCGAGACTCACGTGCAGACTCTGCCATGGTTGGGTTGTCAGCTTTTTGTCCTTTGTTTTAATCTGAGCTTCTCCTCTGTGCATTCTCCTTGCTAAGCAGCATGGTTGCTAATATGAGTTCTTTGCAGGTTTGCCATTAGAACCTTGTTTTAATCAGTGCTGGCAAAGTCCTGGCTGGATCTGTGCTCCAGGTAGGGGTCGGATTTAAATGTTCTTCAAAAAGCAAATTTTATGCTACAAGAACATGGTGCTCCTTGTGCTGACAACAGTTTTGTATCTCTGCCTCTTAATAACCATCCTGTAGTAACACCTTCTTCCGTGATTTGCAAAACAACTCCATTCCAAGAAGAAATTTCCTCCTGAAAATGTGGAAGTGCAGTTTGTTCTTGACAAATCCAACTGGGGCTTTATTATTGCTCTGATTTAATATCCTTGCTGATGGAATGCTCCCGTTGTGGGGGAAACATCTCTGAGAGGTGATTCTACAGAAGAACATTCCCCTCCTTTTTTTTAACACTTCCCTTAATAGAAGGGAAGAAGCTGGTAAATAATATGACTGTAAATGAGAACCAAATTATACTTTAATTTTTATATATGTTCAGGATAAAAAAGCAATGTGAGATCAGTAGGTCTTTCCAGAAGAGGAGGGTTGTTCTTAAATATCTCTGCTTTGTCCCTAGTTTTACGTGTTCAGTGTCATCCAGAAAACTCTTGGTTTTGCCGTTTGATTGTAATTTGCATTTAGATTGGCTGCCTGAAGGGAGTCTCTTGCAGGGGGAGTTGGGGCTATGTGGCTTCAGTCTCTTGCAGATCTGGCTGAAAGTAATGGCATTTACATAAAAACCATTAGCTCTGTTATTGATAAACATGAAAGGCATCCATTTCATTTAATTTTTTGATGAGGAACTTTTAATATAAGCATACAATAGCACTGAGGTAGAAACATTCCTGCCCCCCATCCCTCTGTACTGACCTCTTGTTTTAAGGGCAAGTTTTGATTGGGATTTTGTTGGTGGAGAGATGGGAAGTTATCTCTATTCCAATTTACTGGAGTAGCCAGTTGTCTTGCTACATTGTGGGGAATTATTTAATGCTCATTTTAAGAGGTGTCTCTATTAATTGAACGGGGATTTAATGTCTCCCTGAAGCACAGTTGGTCTGTGTGTGATGTATACTAACACGTATGGCTGGCAATTCTATGGGTAATCTTTTCCTTAATCAAAATGGGTTTATGCAGAACTTCAGTGGCGCCTCATTAAGGGGATAAAGTGTGTTGAAACAACAAATGTATTAAAGGGAACTTCTTTGGTGCACTCCAGATCAGAGCCTGTGTAACCCTTCAGCACCGTGTCTGCATAAATATTTGTTGCCCTGCTTGTGTAATGGCACTTTGGGGATCAGGACGTGTCACAAAGAGCTGTGATTCACTGTCTCTGGAGTAACTGGCTTTGGGAAGCTGTTGCTGCTGCTCTCATGTATAAATACCTTGCTTTTCTCCTGGGCTGGATCAGGTCTGACCTCGAGAGCCTCCAGAGGCAGCTGGTGCTGTAGCTGTTTTCAAGCATCACAGCATTTGCTTGAGAGACCTTGCTGAGAGTTTTGCAGGTGCTTTGAGTTCTTGACCTCAGAGCTGGCGACGTGAGCGTGTCTGTTTTGCATTGATTTGCCTACTTCTTAATTTTTCAAAATTTTTGTAAAAAATTTTTTGTCACTTTATCTATATTTACAGCTCTTTTTCCTCTCTAACAGGCTCCAGACAGATGAGCAGAGAGCTGGCTGCAGAAGAGGGACAGATTGCAGTTTGCCAGCTGATCACCGTGTACAGTGAGTACCTTCATATTTCAGGAATAAAACTTTCTGTAGTGCCTGGTGTCGGCCTCAAATGGCCTCCATTGGGGCACGGCATTAAATCTGCATGCTTGGACAGTGTTTTCCTAAAAGGACAAGCTTCCTTGGCTTGACTCTTGTTTTGGGAGAAGTGTGCTGCAGCTCCTTTTATCTGAAGTGATAAATTGTGTCCTCATCCCACAGCCAGTAGTTGCAGAGCAGAGAACTGCTGCATCTGGTGCCTGCTCAGGGCTGTGGGCAATCAACACTAAAGGTCACCTGAGGCTTCCTGTGCTGCAGAGCAGAGGAGGCTGCAGGGTCAGGAGTGGAAATGCTCCCCAATGCTATTCCAGCCTTGTTGGAGGTGTTGGAACTGAGTGAGGAGGGTGGATGAGGGAGCTGCCGTGGCACATGCCGGGGTTACTCATAAAGGAGTGCTGTGAAATCAGCCAAACGAGGCTTGGCTTGACTGGTGGGTGGAAAAGAGCAGGAAAAAAGCACTGGAAAGCATTATCCAGTTCATGGTAAGGATGGCAGTTTTGTCCTGAAAATGGAGGAGAAAATCCTTATTTCATGGGGAATTTTTACACATTAAAATATCTTGCATGCGTGTTAATGGGCTTTAATAACGAGCCTGTGCTTTATGAGGTGTCTGCAAACATCTTAGAACTCACTACTGTGAGGGAGTAAATACTCGAGCTAGTAAATACTGATTAATTGGAATGTCCTGGCCCATGTGGTGCAGCCAGACTGAAATTGGGAATTGCCTGGTACAGGTGTCTGAAAGGCAGGACGATGCTCTAGCACTGGGTGTAAAATGCAGGTGAGTGTGGGAGCTGCAGCAATTGAGTTTATTGTGACAGCCCTAGCAGGTGATTCCCTAAGGATAACGTGGGATGATGAACCTTGAAAGTGTTCTTTAACAAAAATCAAGGGTGAAATAATACATTTAGAGACTGGGTCGTGTCATCAGGTTGGTGTGGATATATCCAGGGAGCAGGGCAGAGAATTCCTGAGCTTCTGGGAAAGAAGGGAAGAGAACTTATTTGTGGCTTCCTCATTTCTGCTATATCCAGCCAGTACATGCAGGATGTCCTGGGCTCAGGTGTCTGCTCCTGTGTTTTACAGCATTTCTCGTTGTACTTCTGGATCCAGGAAATCTTTCTATCCCACTTTTGTGCCCTGCCAAACACAGTGGGGACTCCTCTGAGCTGGAACACGGCTCCTGTGAAAAATTCAACAGTGAATAACAAAAGTGGAGTAGCAGCGAGGTCACGTGAAGGACAAACGATGCCGTTATTGACCAACGGTGCCATCGTGCCAAGGTCCTCATCGACAGCTCTAATCCCAGTGTGTGCTCTGAGCCAGATCTGCTGACTTCAGGAGCTGGAATCAGTCAATACCATTGAATTCTCCTTCTCTTTGCATATCTTAAGGATATGTAGGAAGTCTCAGGCTGACAGCTGTGCAGTCTGCACAAGGCCACGGGCTGCACAGGCTTCCCCCAGGACATCATTTGGCCTGTGCAACATTTATTACACTGCAGTGGTGTGCAGCAGGTTCAGCAGTGACCTTCAGAAGCTCTTCTGGGTTAGTGGGCCTGGTGGCTGGAGGAATGAATGTAGGAGACAAGGATTTCGGGTTTGGAGTCCTTTTTAGAGTGGAAGACTGTGATTAAAGCAAGAAGTATGAATTTAGGTCAGTAGGAGATAGCTGAGGGAAGGGCTGTTCTTGGCAGGGAGCTGCAGTAGAGAAGATGCTGGAAACAGTCTGTGATTGCCATGGAGCAGAATGGGAAAACAACCTGTTTCAAGGGACTCCTTAACAAGTCATTCTTATGCAAGACTCTTTGCATGACCCTAAATATCTAAATAACTGGGTTGGGCCTGGAATCTAAAAATATTTTCAGGAGACTCATCTTCAAACACCTCCTGAGGCTTCCTGGCTTGGCAGCAAAACCAAGTTCTGCAGGAGTTTGTATAGCAGGTCCCTTCCTGTGAGGATGTGGCACCATCCATGTGAACACGAGCGTGGGTCTGATGCTTCCTGTGCTCCACACAGGCTCGTGTGCTCTTTGCTCACAGCTGCAGTGAGGAAGAGCTGGGGGAGAGCACTTTGGTATGGCAGGGAGGATTTGTGCTGCCTGTACCTGCTGCAGTCCTCCCGAGCAGCTCTGGGAAGTGAGGGGGTGGAATTCCTGCTTCTTGCTGCTGTTCTCCTCAGGAGATGCTGTAGACTTTTGTCTGCTTCTTAAAAACTCAGAACATGGCCAAGACCTGAGCTGTGGGAGGCCACAGATCTGTCCTGTCTCCAGCTGTGACCAGTAGGAATGTCCTTCATCTCCCATCAGCTTATTTAACTCTTGGTTGAACCTCTGTGTGCTTTCAGCCTCTGTCCTGGCATTTCAGAGTTTAACTCTGTGTGATGAACCACTTCCTTTTGGTAACTGCACCTACTGCCAGCTCATTTACTGTCATAAGCTCGTGTTTGTGGAATTGCCATTTGCCAATTCCACACTAGTGAAATCCTGTGAATCCCTTCTGTGTTCCCTGTCAGAGGCCTCTTTTGCAGACTAAAATGTCCTAATTGATTCAATAGCTCTTACAGAGATGCTTCATGGTTTTGACCATCTTCGCTATATTCACTATATTCCAATTTTTGGTCATTTTTTCTCCTCTTGAATGTTCTTTCTAGAGGATTGAAAGAACCTTTGGGTTTCTGAGGTTCTGTCCTTTTGCTGCAGCTCTCTGTATGTTTAGCCATTAGAAAAGAACCCAGGAATTTTGATGCTCCTTGTAATAATAAGCCACAGCCTTTTATTTTTTTTTTAAAAAGCAGAGGTTTATGTGTCTAATCTAAAAACTCCATCAGAAAAGCTATGAATAAACCTGATAGCATTCCAGTGCACTGAGTCACTAGAACAATACATTGTTAACAAGGTGCCCGGGCAGGGTTGTGTGGCTTTGTGCTAAAGCTGTCAGCCAGGATATGGGATGTATCTTTGTATCCTGCAGCAATTTTGTGAAACTAAATGGCTGCGGGTGTCTGCTGCATCCTCTAAATGAGGACGAGAAACATTCTGGGTGTTAAACCTTCTCCCCCTCTGCGATGGTTAAGAAATTATGTCAAAATAGAGAATTGGCTTTATTTAGATAAATATAAATCGGTGTCATCAAACAGGTTCTGGTTCTGCAAGGGCAAGGCCTGGCTCTCCATCCCCTCTGCTTTGCATGAATGATATTTATTTTATTAGTGGCTTCCAAAAAGCAGAACTGGAATATGATGTGATTAAAGTGTTAACACCAGGGCTGCAGTGAAGGGCTGCAGACTGACATGCCTGGGGCTGTGACAAGTCTGTGGTTTTGTCTATCTGCCCTGACTCAGATCTGTGGCTTTTGTGCTGCCCTAAGGTGAGTCAGGGCTCCCACAGGGGTGGTTAAAGCCCTGCCCTGTGGGCAGCCTGGGAAACTTGGGCCTCTGTTGAGCTAAGGAACACTTGGATGTTTTCCTCAGCGCTGAATCACAGCTCCGTGGCCCATCCAGAGCAGTTTTTCCCAGCGCTGAGGTTTATCTTCCACGCCTCCACTGCTATTTCCACCACCGTGCTTTTCTTCTTTCCTCTCTGCTGCCTTCCCCAGTGCTTCCTTCCTGCCTTTAAACCCAGAGAGCTCCTAAGGTCTGTCTGTGCTCCACTGGTGGCTTCATTCTGCACAGAGAAGCCAAAGGACCGAGTCCTTGTAGCAGTTCTCTCCCAAAGCAGCCAGTTTGTGCAGCACAACCAGTTCACTGCACAGATTGGTCAATAAAACACCAATAAACTCCCCAAAGCCTCATCTGGCCTGCCAAGGTGTGTCACCTGTGCCTCACCCAGTCCTGAACCCAGCTGGGGAGGCCCCCTGGACAGGGGACACCTATGGCACAAGGAGGAGGAGAGAGGGAGAGAAATACATCCAGAAACTATAGGTTGATTTTGAGTCTTATCACTCCTCAGGGTGTCCCAGCCCCTGCTTATTGGCGAAGGATGGAGGTTTTTTAGTATTTCCTTGCCTTCGTACATATATTTTATAAATACATAAATTTATATTTATGGTTCTTTCTCATTCTTCTTTTTACTCTTGCATATGTGAAGTTGCACACTGCCAGCCTGCCAGCCCACAGCCAGCCTACTGTAATAATTTCAGCTGTAGTTTAGTAAAATAGTAAATTGAGAGTAATTTTTAATCTGCTTGGGAGAAAAACAGCGTAATTGGCTGTTTCTCCTGGTGGTTCCAGCATTATTTTTGGCCTGAGAGGGTGTAAATGCAGCAGACATTGATCTCCCTGAATGAGGGGTCAGCTCTTCCTGGACAGCACTGGAACACTGCATCTATTTATTTATATTTTACCTTTTTTTTAGTACATTGCCTGAATAATAGAGCCAGTGTGCAAAGGGCTGTAAAATGCTGAGTTGTGTGGTGGAATTTTGCTCTGCCCAAGTAAATCTCTTGTGATGAGAGACTCCATCCAGGGAAAACCTCCTGGATTAGCTTGGGACAAGGGAAGGTTTGGAGACCTCCCCGGGATCCCTGCTGCGATCCAGCCACGCCAGGGAAATGGAACTCGGAGAATCCAGCTCTGTGCCATCATCCAGGGAACTTTTCCATTTAATGCAGCCATTGAAACTGGGAGCAGAGGCTGTGTGGGACAATGTGTAATGGGGGAGCTGGAACAGGCTGCCTTTGTGGCACATCACAAAGCCAGCAGTATGTGCTGCAGTGCTCCTGCTTGCTAGGCCTGGAATGTCAGCTTGGGTTCTGTTCTCCTCCCTTCCCGCCAGGAACTGCTTTGGATTTGGGGAGAATAAGTCACTGTTTATGTGTTTATTTCCTTCCTGCTCACAGTTCTTCTTGGATCACACAGGGGGTTAGAGGGAAAGAGCTCAAGTGAGGTGAAAACCATCAGGTTGCTGTGAGATCGTCCGTGGTGTGTTAGTGCAGGGCTGAAACTCTCCAGCTCTCTTCTTGCTCCATAAAACTCCCTGACAGGAGGTTGTAGGGAGGTGGAGTCAGTCCTTCTCCAAGGAAACAAGTGACAGGATGAGAGGAAATGGCCTCGAGTTGTGCCAGGGGAGGTTAAGATTGGATATCAGGAAAAAATTCTTCATGGAAAGGGTTGTCAAGCACTGGCACAGCTGCCCAGGACAGTGGTGGAATCACCATCCCTGGAAGTGTTCAAAAAATGTGTGGATGTGGCACTTGAGGACCTGGTGTAGTGGTGAACATGGTGGTGGTGCTGGGTTGGTGGTTGGATTTCATAATTTTAGAGGTTATTTCCAACCTTAACGGCTTCCTGATTCTTGTCTTGGTGTTGTTGTTTTTTTCATTATTAAATAATGAAAAATTAAATAACAAAGCTCCCCCTGTGGAATGGGATGAGCTTTAAGGTCCTTTCCAACCCAACCCGTTCTGTGAACTTGTGGCTTCATTTATCCGACAGCAGATACTGAGAGCCCTCTCTGGAGCCAATTTCAGTGTATCTGACCCTGGACACCTGAAAAGGGAACAGTGCTGGGATAAGAACCCTGCAAGGTACAAAGCCTGAGAGCAGGTGTGAACTTCTTTGTGATGCAAAAACGTTGCAGTAATTATTTAGTATAATAAAACTATTTCAAAGTGGTTAAGAAATGGCTCTCCAGGAGGTTTGCATTACTGTAGCAATGATTGGGAAGTGGGAAACAATGGCAGTGGCACAAGTTTGATTCCGTGAGTGAACTCTGGAGACAGCGGGGTGTAAATGCTTTCTAGATCTCCTCAGACTTGAAAACAACTTGGGAACTTCTGCTGTGGATGAAAGTGCATTGGCTCCCATTGTCAGATGAAGCTTTTGCTACACTGGAGGTTCACCTTGCAGTTCAGAAGGAGGCCCTTGGGAATAATCGTGGGAAGCACAAGTGAAAATCCTCCTTGCTTTTGTGTAAGGAAGTTCCCAGTGCAACTCCATCACAGAGGGCCCCGACATGAAAAGGATTTACTTTGTGAATTGTTCTGTCATCACTCAGCAGGATAATTGACTTCTGATTAGGAAGAAAATATAGCTGAAGGTTGGTGTTTGAGGTTCTGAAGTCCTCTTGAAAAGGCAGAGCTCTTCCTCAAACAGCAATGGCTCTCCTGAGAACAGGATGCTGGAGACTCCATTCTACCGGCATTGATGCAACAGCTGTTCCTGTTTAAACAACTTTATTTCTTCCTCCTCCTGTTGCAAATCAAAGGAAGAGTGGGAATCAGTGTTGTTATTTGTTCAGAATTAATAACAAGGTGATTAAATTTTTCACTGCTGGAGATGTTTTTGTCACGTGCTTCCTGCACTCGGTGGCTCTCAGACCTGCTGCTCTCTGGGTGTTTTTAGCTGGTGATGCTGATGACTGAAGGATACTTATTCCTTCTGTTCCCAGCTCCCAAGTGACTCAGGAGCTAAAAGCAAGCCAAGATCTGTGCCTCCAACAGGCAGCAGAAAGGCTGATGTGGAAGTCATGGGCATCTTGCTGTGAAGATGATGCTTAAAATTTTAGAAGAGAAATTCTTCTTGGTACAGAGTAGTGAGCAACGGGGGCAGCTTTACCCCACTGGGCAGGCTCCTGGGCAGAAGAGGTTTCACATCTGCCCCTGAGAGCAGGCTTCAGCCTGGACCTGCATTAGGTAGTGCTGCAGAAAATCCTACCAGAGATTTGGAATTAAAGAACCTCCTGAGTTGGAAGGGACTCACAAGGATCATCCAGTCCAACTCCTGCCCATGCACAGACATCCCAACAATCCCACCCTGTGCCTGAGAGCACTGTTCTAATTCTCCTTGAACTCTGGCAACCTTGGGCTTCCCCTGGGGAAAGTAGGACTTGAATATTTGTTTGTAATTTATGAAGAGTCAGATTATTGTTTTGCATATTAGTATTTACACTGTTGAAAAGAGAGGGGGAAGATTTTGGAAGTGGGGCTGGATCAGGAATGAGATTGGAGCTGTGGCATGGTGCCTCAGCCCTTTCTATGAGTAACCAATGGTGGCTGCTCTCTGGACAGAACGGACCTTACAAGACGTGAGCTCTAGGGTGTGAAAGCATTTTTAGAGAGATTTAGTTCAGAGGGTTACAAGGGCATTGCAGAGCTGCACTGAACCTGCCCTTAAGGAAAGGAGGATGCGCTTCTTCCCTCTTCCCTCCTGTCTCCTGTGTGGGGATGCCTGGACTCTCTGCTTCATCCTGCTGATCCAGCTGCTGCCTTTCCCTGTGGACAGATTTAGAGTCCTTTTAATTCCGTCTGGAGTGCTCACCGTGAGGCATTGCAGAGCTGATGCCTTTGAGGAGGGAAGGGAGCCTTTGTCAGGTCTCCAGGGAGCTAATTTATACAGATCCTCTTGGGTTCACCGGCCAAGTGTGTCTTTGTTTCCACGTGCTCTTGCCTCTGAGATGGAATCCTAAGAGCAAGGCCAAGTGTCAGGCTGCTGCTGGTGGTAGGGCTGCAGCTGCACAGCTCGTCCTTTCGGAGCTTTAGCATAAAAAGGAGGGAAAACTGCCAAAATATTTGGGCTGAATTGGCTGTTTCAGCCTTTCTGGTCAAAGTTGGGTTTTGTTGTTCCAAAGTTGTGGATTTTGTCAACCTTTAACCTTTAGGCTACAGCACTTTTTAATAATGAGTTTATTTTTTTAGTGATATATAAGCAGGAGATTAGAAGGTGTGTGGGAAAAGAGTGATCTTGCCCTTGCCAGCTCTGATAGGTATCACTGGTATATTACTGTCTGCTGGATTTTATTTCAGATTTATACAGTAAAAAAATCATGAATATTTAAAGAAGTGTGTTACAGCTGCATTTTTTTTAAGCCACGATTACAAAAGGAGAAAAAAAAATTGAGACAGAAATTGACTGCTTGCTGTTGAAAAGTGAGCTTTGCTTAATAGCCAAAATTGAAAGTTTTTACATGTCTGCATTGAACAGTCTCTCCAGAAACTTCTTAGAGTGGAGCTCAGCCTCAATGGGAAAGCTTTTAAAAAGTCTGCTGGAAATCCCAAATCAACAGGGGGTAGATGGAAATATCAACAGGAGAGAACAACCACATCTGCACAGCCCAAGTTTGTTTTCGGAGCGGTTTTCCCTTTTCTGGAGAAGGAGGAAATGCAGAGTGACAGAGAAGTGACTGGTGAAACCCAATGCCACTGCTGGGTCTCCTGATGGTTTTTCCTGCTCAAATGAAGGCCCCTGTTTTTTTCTTTGCCTCTGTTCATTTTATTCAGAGTAAGTGTTCCCATTATCCTGTGCGTGTGAAAGGCTCCTGGCCACTGCCTGAGCTGGATAATAAGAGAGTAAGCCAAGAGCAGCCTAATTTATAACTTGTGATTCTCTTCAGAGCACTAATGAGCAGTGACCCAAGCACAGGTAAATTATCTGTAGGGATTTTTTTCCCCCCTTTCCTCTTAAATCTCTGGTCATTTCCCTCCCCAGGCAACCTATCTTTCACCACCATTAGCGTTGTCTCAGTTTTTGTCTACATTGCAAAGCTGAACCACTTTACCCACAATTGATGTGTGCTCCTGTAGGGTGGAGAGCACAACGCTGGTATGAAAGCATTTATAATGGCATGGCTCATTCTTGTGCTGGAGAGGAATAATGGACGTGGGATACAGCTTTAGAGTTAGAAAGCTCTCTAAATTTAGAGTGTGGCTGTGCATTGTAGCTGAACTGATCTCATGTCAAGCTGCTGCTGCAAGGACAGGTTTTGCTCCCAGCCTGGTGCTCCCACTGATCTTTTTGCACTGATACAGATCCAGTTCCTTCCCTCTCAGTCCAGACAGTTTTCTTCCAGCCTAACTCCCTGATTCAGGCTTGGAAGCTGGGGGGGGAGATCCCTCTTTTGAGCAGCACCAGGCCATGAGATCAGCTGAGCAACAGTGAAAAACCACATCCTAAATGAAGCCTCTTGTGCCAGTAGCGTGTCACTGTCTGAAAGGTGTTTCCAGTCATTCTGCTCTCTGCCTGTTGGCAAGTGATGTGTGGGGCAAAAAGCAGCGTTTTCCCACTGCTTGGTTATCCTGAGTAAAGTTACTCACTCCTCCTGGAAGTAGCTGCCTTTGCTGACAGCCCCTAAAAGAATGCAGGGAATTGTGGGCAGGCCGTTCGTGTGGCACATGCTCTGTGCTGTTCTGAGTGCTGCAGCCAACTTGAAAAATAATTAAAACCCTGATGTTTTGCTGTTTTTTGCTGGATGTTGTTGGATACTTAATGGAGCTTGTTGGCAGTAAACACTCCTTCCCTGGGGATCTTTCCAGAGTCATTGAATCTGGCGAGGGATAATCTGGAATAGTCTGCTGTTTGGCTGGAACGTTTGCTGGACATGGGAGCTGCAAAAAGGGGCCCTGTCAGGCATCCTTGAGCAGCTGCAGGGTGATAACAGAGGTGAAGGGCCAGCAGAGGGGTTACTGAAAGTATTAATTACAGATGATGTCTGAGTCTGTAAATAAGAAATACAGATGATGCCGTGGTGGTGAAAAAAACCCAACCTTTGACTTTAAGGACAGTGTTGATCCCCAAAAGGAAAATTATAAAAGGCCACAAGCAGCGACTGAGAGTTACAAAGTGGCTTTTAGTCAGAGATGTGCAGATTCCAAACAATAGTTTGGGTGGGGAAAAAAAGAGAATTAGTTCAACAGCTGTTGGGTTCTTCCTGAACCATTTCAGAGGGGGCTTTGAGTTGGTGACTGCAGCAGGTTGTACTTGATGCAGGAGGTTTTGAGCTTGTTTATACCCAGTGTCAAATTCCAGGCTACCGAGTAGTCCTTGTTTTGTGTGTGGTGTGTGCTCCCCCAGGAGAGGGCGAGCACAGGTGGGGCTATTGATCTCTAGAAGGTCATGACAACAGCTGCAAGGTGGCCTTTGCAAAATGCTTCACCTGCAGAGGGACGTGGGGCAAAAATTCGCTGCTTTCTGCTCAGTTGGGGCTTTCTTTTGCAAACCATGCACTTTCAAGAAGGATTTAAATGCGATTTCCAGATGTTAATGTGATAGTGGGTTTAATGCTGTATTTTGAGGGAGCAGCCTTTGCTGAATGTAACCTTGGGCGAAGTTGAAAACAACCAACCAAAAAAGCAAAAAGGGAAGTGATAAAGAGCTGGCAGCCATACAAATATGGATTTGTGTGGGAAGGCCAAAAATGTGCTGGGTCTCTTCTCGGAAAGCGTGGAGTAACAAGGCCTGCCCCTTGCCTGGAGACCCAGGCTAGCTCTGCTCCTCCTGCAGCCTCCAGTGCTGAGCCTCACACCTCTCCTCGGAGTTTGGAGCAGGGCTGCTCACATGGCAGAGTGGCAGCAGATCCAGACCCAGCCCAAACCCTGCAAATGTTTGTGGGAAAACCCCCAGACCAACAGCCGGGAAAGGTCAGTGCAGCTGCCTTGCACTGCAGTGTGTGTTAAAACACAGGAACAGTTCCCAGCTGGAATTGCCCTAATTCCAGGCTTGTCATCAAGATGAAGCGGGCTGCAAATACATTTCTGTGGGAATTGCTCTGGATGCAGAGCACCTTTAATAATATCTCAATATCTACCTCGCTGTGTGCAGTTTTAATATAACCAGAAGCCAAGGGCAAAAATGGAATTTTGAGCCAAAATACTTTGACTCCATCACTGAAAACTACACTAAAACATTATTTTAATGCCTGTAGTACCACGGTCCTGAGTGAGCAGATTGGAGAAACAACTCTGAGCTGAGTGGCAAAGAATCACAGAAACAGAATATCCTGGGTTGGAAGGGATTCGTAAGGATCATTGAGTTCAACCCCTGGCCCTGCACAGACACCCCAACAATCCCACCCTGTGCATCCCTGAGAGCGTTGTCCAAACGCTCCTGGAGCTCTGGCAGCCTCGGGAATGTCACCATTTCCTGGGGAGCTGTTCCAGTGCCCCAAAACCCTCTGGGGGAAGAACCTTTCCCTGATATCTCTTCATGGGAAGAGCAGGAGCTGGATCTGGCTGGTGGGGCTGGGTGGAGCGAGCCTGGAAAGGGTCGCAGAGGGCGTAAATAAATGCAGCAGCAAACATCTGCTGCCTCTACCCCAGGTTTGTCTCCTGGCTGTGCCAGATGGCAGCAGCACAGGTAATGCTGGAATTGCACAACCAGCTACCTGCTTCCCTGGGGAGGTCTCAGGTTTTCCTGGGTCTTTGGAGCTTCCTGTACCTTGGATTAGCAAAGAGAAGATGGTGGCACCTGTGTGACAAAGCTGAGTTAGCAGTGGTGGCCCCTTGTGCTGTGGCATGTGTCAGCCTGGTTTTACAAGCCATACCTTGCAGCTCCTGTAGAAAATTCATGTGGCCATGCAAGCTCCCAAGAAAGCCGTTTGAGGCACTGGATTAGCCCAGGGAAAATTTTTCAGCTCCTGTGCTTGCTCTGAATGCAGCTCGCAGCCCTGGACAGTCTCCTCTCTTCATATGGTGGTAAAGCCTGTGCTGGGCCCTGTGGGTTACACTGCAAA
Source organism: Ifrita kowaldi (assembly GCA_013398055.1). Taxonomy (NCBI): domain Eukaryota; kingdom Metazoa; phylum Chordata; class Aves; order Passeriformes; family Cinclosomatidae; genus Ifrita; species Ifrita kowaldi. The sequence goes on from VZRS01004732.1 coordinate 92,943, forward strand.
CATAAATTGAATATAAACTGTAGATCTGTAAAAACATTGTAAACATAAATGGAATATAAACTATAGATCTGTAAAATCATTGTTAAACTGTGTGAGTAATCACTGTCTGCCTTTGGATGTGTGAGCTCTGCAGGAGGGACTCTGTCCCACAGCGTTTCTGCTGGATAGGGATCTGCAACAGTCTTTGAATGTGCTCCACTTACTCTTAGGTTTCCTTTGCAACTGCATCATTAAATGTATTTCCAACTGAAATATACACTAAATCAGCTGCTTCAGGGGTTTGGGGTTTTTTTGTTGAACAGGAAGGAACTCCAAATATGCTTATTTTCATGGTAAGATCACAGGCATTGGCCACCACTGTATATTTTGGTGTTTAGGTTCACATGTGTGTTTATGCATTTTCTTCCTGACCTTGCAGATGTTCTCAGCTACTCTTTTATAGATCCAACAAACTGACCCTTCCCCTCTTAAATACCAAATGTTCCATGTCAACTTAGCAAATAATGGAGTGGTTTTCTTTTGAGGAAAAGCTCTTTTTTCCAGGACACAGTGGTACTCCTGCCCTGCCAGTGTAGGTGCCCCAAATACCTCATGCCTCTTGTCTTTTTTGATCATGATTTCACTGCTCCTTTTTATTTCCACTGGTCCTGCCTGCTTTAACTCAGTGCTTTGGGTTAAATTGATGTGATTACTGTTTCATCCTGTTGGAGACTGGTGTTTTATGTGAATGTCTGGAATAGGAAGCTTGTTTGGAATGGTGAGAGTAGCTACAAGGAGTGGCTGAGATCACTGTGTTTGTCCAGCCTGGAGAAGAGGAGGCTGAGGGAAGACTCAGGAGGGGCTGCAGCTTCTTCCTGAGGGACAGCTCCGATCTCTGCTCCCTGTAAGCAGAGACAGGACCCAGGGAATGGCTGGAGCTGTGTCAGGTTTAGGTTGGATATCAGGGAATGGTTCTTCCCCAGAGGGTTTTGGGGCACTGGAACAGCTCCCCAGGGAATGGTGACATTCCCAAGGCTGCCAGAGCTCCAGGAGCGTTCGGACAACGCTCTCAGGGATGCACAGGGTGGGATTGTTGGGGTGTCTGTGCAGGGCCGGGAGTTGGACTGGATGATCCTTATGAATCCCTTCCAACTCAGGGTATTCCGTGATTTAAAGCCCAGGAAAGGCTGTCACCTTGGAAGAGGAAAACCACAGGAAGAGCAGTTGAATTGGTTTGGGTTTTGTTTTTCTTTTCCAACTCACCAAGGGTTGGTGTTGTTTTAAAGCTCATTTGTAGTGCCCAAATTCACCTCAGAGTTTGGTTTTCTGAAGAGTCAAGGCTTCTGTTGGGGCAGTAGTCAGAGAGAAGTGAGAGGGATCAGCTCCATCCTGGCTGTGCCCTCAGAGGGCTGCTGGACTGGGAAGGTTAATTTGTGTTTTTAATGGTGTATCTGTGGGGCACTTCCTAAGTACAAAGAGCAGCTTTAACCTTAAGTTAAAAGTGCCTGAGATATTCATTCCCCTCTCTGCAAAATACAGATAAATACTTCTTGATCTGCCAAAAGGGGCTGTGTGGGTTTAATTAACATCTGCAAAGTGCTTGTGGATAACATCTTTCATCTGAGACTCTGAAGCGAAATATTCTCGGCATCCTCGCTCAGCATCGCAATTATTCCTCCAGCTGTCGTGAGCTGTGCCAACAAAAACTACTCTGCTGTCATCAAGGGATTGTTGATGCCTTGTGACTTGTTTTGATTTTGATACTCTCTTCCCCCTACTCCTTCTCCCCATACAATTGCTGTTTAAAATATAGTGTATTCTCCAGAGGATAAACCTGTTCCTTTCCTCCACAAACTTATTTATGTCTCGTGTTATGTTCTTGCTTGTGCCTCTCTTTTTGGTCTCTGCCCTTGGAATAGAAGGAAGTGTCTTTTTCTTCTTCTTTTTTTTTTTAAGTCTCTCTCGTCTTAAAATACTTTTGGTCTTGTTTTTTTTGTATCTCTTTTTAAAACACTGCCATGATTTATTAAATGCCAGTCCCTCCAGAAAGGCCCGCTGGCCCATGCACTGTCATTTCTTATTTCCAGGTGGATGTGAAATATCAGATGAATTCCTTCATTCCCTGGACTTGGGTCCCACCAAGTTCCCACTCACAGCATTTGGGGAGTTAAAACTTCCAACTCTGTTCTTCCAAATGCTACTTTTATTACTAACAGTGCTCTGTGAAAGCCTCTTAAAAATCAATATTTCTCAAATTTAGTTCTAAAGGAAGGCTTGTATGTATGTAGTTTCCCAGGCAATAATATTACCCCAACAATTTATAAATTAAATAGTTACAGGTGCTACCCAGGTTGTGATTCAGCCTTTCTGCAAAACCAGAAGCACATTTGAGCTCCCCCAAGTCTATCCCTCAGGTAACTGTGGCCATTTCTGTTATTTCTGTGAGGATTCATTAATCTTGACTTAAAAAGCGTATGAGATTTAAATTTATTTATTTAATTTTTTTACTTGAAGAAAGCACAAACTATCATTTTAAGTCTTGGAACCTCTAAGCTCATAATTATCTGTGGGAATGAAGACTACAAAGAAATTACTTCAAGAGCAGCTGTGTAGGGTCTCTTTCATCAACCTGTGTGTTAAAGCTGGCTCTGTTTGCTTTAGCACTTAAACCCTTGCTCCTGTTTGCCCTTCACATGGAATAATGCTGTGGGAGAAGGAGCTGGGGTCTGTCCCACCGTGTGCTGCTCCTTTGGGAAGAGAGCTGGTTCTTAGTGACGTTCTGTTGTTATTGGCTGGGGTTTTAAAGCCAGAAAAATGAAATGCAGCACGAGAACTCTTCTTCCCCTCTTGAAATTCCAGGTCATAAATCGCAGAGCACGCAGCAAAATGTGGTTATCCTCTGCATGGTGCTTTTGGCTTGAGGGGTTTGATGCTCCAAATTGAAATTAATAGCCCTGGTTCCCACCGAGGGTGGGGGGAGTTGTGACTTCCCGAAGATTTGTGTCCGTGTTTGTCAGTGTGAACTCCATTACGGGAGAAGGGATGTCTGACTCCCACGTCAAACGTAGCAAGTTTCATCTTCCCAGATGAGAGTTCTGAATTCTGCCAAGTGTGTCAGTGGTGGTTTTAACAACAATAAATCTGACCATGGTGCATGCACCTCCCTCCTTACCAGAGACTGGGATGTGGTGGATGAGTACAGCAGGAGCTGGGATGAGATCCACCACTGCTTCCCTGTGCTTTGGGCTTGAGGGGGAATGGAATATCTTTGAGTGAGTGATGACTTAACCAACAACTTTGATTAAAAACCGAGATGAGCCCATCTGAGCACCTTGATAATCATTTGCTGTTTCTGCAGCTGCTGAGATCTGAGCTTACAGTAGCGCCTTTCCTGCTGTGTCCTTTGGGAATGGTGTCCAAGAGAGGCATTCCCAGTGCTGCTCTCAGCCTGGGGAGGTTTTCTAGTTACCTTTCTGGCTAAAGAGCTCCTGAGAAGTGTCAGGAAATGTTGCCTGGTATTTGGAAATCAGTTTTGCTTCCCTGCCTGTTTTGGAAGTGTTGGGTTTTCCCTTCCTCTTATGGCAGCTCCGGTGTCTCCTGAGGCAACTTGGTTGTTCATACCCAGCAACCCTGGGTGGGGGAATCAGAGAAACATGGAATGGTTTGGGTTGGAGGGGGCCTTAAAGCCCATTCAGTTCCCCCCCCTGCCACAGGCAGGGACACTTTCCACTGTCCCAGGTTGCTCCAAGCCCCACCCAACCTGGCCTTGGACACTTCCAGGGATGCAGGGGCAGCCCCAGCTTCTCTGAAGACAAGTAGCTGTGAGGGAGACCTGGAAAAGAAGGCAAATACAGCAGCTGTGTGAGCAGAGCTTGTTTCTGTGACCCTGAGCTCTGGTTTTGTGCAGCTCTGAGCCGTAACGACCCTCACGGCTATGGATGAGTGGAGTGGGATGAGCGTCCAGGGAAATTGCTGAGCTGTGTCCCTGGACCAGGAACCAAACTGCTTCTCTGGCGTGTGTCATCCTGTGGTTTTATTGCTGAAAAATGGGGCTCCTACTCCCTCTCTTAAGGGACTTCTTGATGTTCCAGTAGCGCTTCATCACCTGAAGAAAGCTCAAAATTACATCTGTGAAATTGTACTGCTGTTGGTTGAAGCACAGCCTTGTGTACCACTGGCAGATATTTCCTCTCTCTCAAATACCGGGAGCCATCAGTGCGTCTTCCTTTTTTTAGCTGCTCTTCACTCTGGGGCTCTTCACTCTGAACTCTCTGTTCCTGGAGCAGAGGAGATCAACAAAGCAAGTTTGTCATTATTTGTTTCCTTATGTATTCCTCAATTACAGCACTTCAGAGGAGGGATTTTCCTATCTCTCCCTCTTGTTCAGTTTGTCTCATCGTAACCCTTTTTTGGGGCTGGGTTTAACTGGGGAGCCGTGGCTCAGGAACTTCAGCTGATGTTTAGCCATCCCTCGCTTTAAAAATCAGGTGGAAATCCACTCCTAGTGTCAGATCTTTGTACTGTCTGCCTGCCCCAGTGACCTTTTCTTTTTTTTTGAGCAAACTGGCATTTCTGAAGCCGGGTGAGTTATTCTCCCCATCTCTGGGCCGTGTTTTCCCTGAGCTGCTGTGATTGATTCCATTCACTCCGTTTAAGCAGCCCTTTTCACTTAGCAGAGTCAACACAGTAAAACGAACTTGGAAAACAGATTTGTTACTCCTTAATATTTTCAAACTCCCCAGCCTCCCATTTTTACTTTATTTTAACAGAAGCCTCCTCTGGAAATCTTTTGTTAGAGGTTTTTATCTCGACGTTTGACGGCTGGCTCCGGGCTCCAGCACTCAACACACGTTTAATGGCCTTGAGCATCACGTAATGCTTCCCATTTCCAGGATCTGGAAGTCCCAGACAGCTCTGGAAATTCAGCCATCTGGGAGGTGGAAAAATGGTTATTGACAGGAAGAGCAGCATCACACTTTGGTCTGGGAGCAGAAAGTTGGGCTGAGGGTGCTGGGAGGAATTGCTGGGAGGTTCATGGCTCCATCTGCATATGGATACACAGGCAAATTAATCGGAATTCAGCTTCTCAGGTTCAACTGTTTGAAGTTTATGAAATTGAGTTCTTGCTCTGAATGAAATTTGCCTGAAGGTTTGTCTTAATTTACTTCCAGAGTTAAAATTAAGGTAATTGGAAAGAAGGTCACTTCTGCAAATAGAGGTTGAGTATGGTTGGACTAATTGACTTGGATTAATACCCTTTTAGTTAAAATAGAGTCATTTTCACTGAGTGAAGTCAGAGCTAGGGTAGGACCCAGGAATTCTTGCTGTTTTCAAAGGGATTCTGATTTACTTTGATTTATTCCCCATTTCTGTTGTGACCAGGCCCCAAATGTTTGTGTCACTGACCGTGGGCTCGTGTGTGTTCACTCGTGCCCAGAGTGAAGTGCACAGCAAATCCACCCCATCAGCAAGGAAGATCTGCCTTCCCTGTGAAATAAAATGCCTTGAGTCTGGCAGAGCAGTTTTAATTTGAAATCTGTTTTAAAGCAAGCAGTGGTTTTTTTCTAGCACAGTAAAGTAGCAAAGAAGAAAAACTCCCTGGATGCTTGTAGGAAATTTCAGGTTTTGTTTTTATTCTTTCTGAAATCTACAAGGAAAACAACATTTCTATGAATGTAAAGGTTTTAAAAAGAGTCCAGATGGAAGCTTGGGCAGCTCATGGGTCTGTTTTCCTATGGAAAATGCTTCTTCCTTGTGGATGTAGTAAAGGCTGAAAAATCTTGCATAGGATTTGATTCTCAGATTTCAGGGCAAGTCTGCTTTAAACCTCTTGAATCCACACACATAATTCATCCTTCCTGGCAAAAGCTCTGGTGCTGATTTTCCTTGTAAAATCAATAAAAAACAGAGATAAAGAAGAATAACAAGTGCTGAGATCTTTGAGCGAAGGGGAGAGCTGCTGCTTTTGCAGGTACTTGGGAGAAATGAAATTTAAGGCAATTTCCTCATCTCAAGCTGCTGTTCTTTTTGTAGGTATTGACTTTTAAATCTTGTTCCTTCTCCAGTTCCTGCAAGGAGAGGAACACTTGCACTGAGCTGAACTCAAGCAGATGGTGTTGGAAAAGTGTGAGCAGGAGAGAGGGACCTGCCACTGCTCTCAAGCACAGATGAAATACAATTTCTCTCTGTAAAAGCCCCTCTTAACATTAGACCTTGTCTATTTTACCTTGAGTATCATCCTTTCCACTTGAATTACAGTACTGCATTTTAATTGGGATAAATTGCCAAGTTTAAATGTGGCGACTGTTTCAAAAGCTCGGCTCTTTCCTGCCTGATATTTGGATATGGATGGATCTGATTGGCATCAGGAATTATTGTCTTGGCATTGAATTCAGCACAGTGGATAATCATAAAATCCCAAACTGGTTTGGGGTGGAAGGGACATTAAAGTTCATCCCATTCCACCTTCCACTATCCCAGGTTTTCCAAGCCCTGTCCAGCCTGGCCTTGGACACTTCCAGGAATCCAGGGGCAGCCACAGCTTCTCTGGGCACACTGTGCCAGGGCCTCCCCACCCTCACAGCCAGGAATTCCTTGCCAATATCCCATTGAAATCTACCCTCTCAGCCCAAAGCCTTTCCCCCTTGTCCTGTCACTCCATGCCCTTGCAGAAAGTCCTTTTCCAGCTCTGCTGTAAGGCCCCTTTGGTCTCTGTACTGATAAGGGATGGACATTGTGTTGGTTCTTAGCACTTCTTCAGTCTTGTGTTGGTTTTAGAGTGGTTTTGGGAAGAAGAAAAGGACTGGCTTCATTTATTTATTTTATTTCTTTCTTTAAGCCAGGAGTTTTTTTGGCCTCACAAGAAGCCCAAAGCTTCTTCCCTTGGAGCTGAGGTGTCTCAGGGTGATGCTGGAATACACAGTGTAGAGAGAGCTTGAAGTGTCTCCAGAACTGCTCAAAGAAAGAGATTTCTCAGATCTTTTATAATCCAAAGTGTTTTAGTCACTGCTGGTAGCCTGTTGGCAGGACCTTTGCAGTGAGGGCTCTTTCTTCTTGTGGTGGGACCAGAGTGTGACAGTCCATGGAGTCTGTCTGATCCCATGGAGAGCAATTGCTGCCCTCAGGGGAAGATGTGAAGCAACTTCATATTCTGTCTTTTGAGGACTTCATTTGTGTTCCTGTTCACTGTTCCATGAGCAGGGGCTCAAAACAGCCAGTGTGTATTTGGAGGATTTTCCGTGTTTTGGAGGATTTTCCCACACAGAAATATTCACCTGCTCATTGTCTCCTCCATGGCATGTCCCTGGAGTCTGTCAGGGAGCAGCTCTGGCTCTAGGATGTCACTGTCAGTCATGCTGTGGCATTACTGCCCTGTCCCCTGGCCTCAGCCCACCTGGCACAGCCTGGACACGATCCCACTGTTAAACTTCCAGCTCCAAAATCAGGACAGCTTGGTCCCAGCTCCCTTTTAGGACATTCCCCAGCCCATGCCATTTCCTGATCCTTACCTTGGACTGTCTGGACCCACTCTGGCTTGGTTTAACTCACTATTACAGGCACAGCCCCTGGGTTTAGTCCTTGTCCCTGTCATTTAACCTCTTGTTTTTCCTTGTGTCACCTCTCTGTGTGGGAACTGAGCCCTTCCAGGTGAGGGACACTTTTCCAGGATGGTGCCCATGGACCGTGTTCTTGGGGCCATCTTGGTTCACACTAATATTGGCATTAAATTTGCTGATAATAATTGGTCTTCCTGTGGCAGGATTGTCCCTTTTCTGGCTTTTCTTGTCTGACTTGACTATAAAAGTGTTGCTTTGTCTTTCTTTGTCAGAGGCTTTCTCTGTAGTCCTGTCTGGAGCCTCAAAACTCTTATTTTTGCAGTGTTATTGCCTGTCACGACACAGGACCTTTCTCTGATTGGTCTTCATCCTCAAACATTGGTGTCATCATGCTGAATTCCCTCCTCTGCCAGTGTGTCAAGACCTTAATATGAAATGAAAAATGGGAAATCCAAACTATTTCAGCAAAAGGCTTTAACTCCAGCTTCTGGTCACGAGGTGGCTCAGGGTGGCTGGGGAAGCAGCGCTGGTGGAAATCTGCACCATGCAAGGGACTGGGCTCCCTCAGCACAAGATGCTAAAATCAGCACCAAAAGAGAGACAAATTGGCTGTATATTTCTCAATTTATGTGTTTTGAATCCCTTAAATAATTTACAAAATGCAGTCCCACATGGTTTAATACTTTATGGATGATAGAACAGGGCTGCTTTCTGTTGGTGAGCAAAGAAGTTCAGAAGCAGTAGGTTGCCTTAGGTGATACCAACTGTATTTCTTCATCCCATGGCTACAACTTTAGACTTTACAAAAACTGGTTTGTCTGTTTTGTTTGTTTTTTTGTTGTTTTTTTTTAGGAGGAATCCAAGACAAATATTGAAATCTCTTAGGTATTCCTATTTGAGGCGTGTCAAACATCTCGTGTTGGCAGAACCAGACACAGCTGAGGCTAATACATAAAAGTGTAATGAAATAAGATATTTTGCTCCTGTCTGCTGTTACTGTGAAATTCCCGTTTCGGTTTCCTTTTCTGAACAAAATGTTACCTTTTTTATGAATCCAGATCTATAAGAGATGCTGAGCTTTTAAGTTCACATGCACCTTTCCTGGCTGGGATGTCTCATTCTAAGGATGTGGGACTCTGTGGGCTGCGACAGTGGAAGCAAGGGACTGGTTTCATTCCCTTTAGTGCTTCTTCACAGTTTCTGCAGGCTGGAGGTGCCTCCTTCTAGAAGCTACATAAAATCAAAAGGAGATCTGAGATTTTCAGTCTTGTGGTTCTGCTTTGCACAGCTGGTGCTTCTCCGAGATGTCTCAGATAGGGAAGTGAAACCCCCAGCTTTTATCTGTGGAGCACTGTGTGTTGATTGCTTGAAGTATTGCAAACTCCCAAGCAGTTAAGTGAAATTTCCAGGAAATTACCATTATTTAGGTCAGCTGAGTGCCTTTGAGTTGCCTTTTGTGTGTACCTGTTTCTTGTTGCAGTCATACTTCAGGAAAAAAGTGTGGCTGAAGGAGCAAACTGCTGTGTTTGTGACAGAATCATGGACTGGTTTGGGTGGGAAGGGACCTGAAAGATCTCATTTCAACCCCCTGCCCTGGGCAGGAACACCTTCCACTATCCCAGGCTCCTCCAAGCCCTATCCAGCCTGGCCTTGGACACTTCCAGGGGTCCAGGGGCAGCCACAGCTTCTCTGGGCACCCTGTGCCAGGGCCTCCCCACCCTCACAGCCAAGAATTCCCTTCCCACTGTCCCATCCATCCCTGCCCTCTGGCAGTGGGAAGCCATTCCCTGTGTCCTGTCCCTCCATCCCTTGTCTCAAGTCCCTCTCCAGCTCTCCTGGAGCCCCTTTAGACTCTGAAAGGGGCTGTGAAATCTCCCTGGATCCTTCCCTTCTCCAGGTGAGCACCCCCAGCTGATCCAATTCCCACCATCCTCAACACAATTGCCTCTGTTATGTGAAGTTTCCCAGGTTACGTTTTTCAGTGCAAAAGAAATGGCCTCAAGTTGCACCAGGGGATGTTAAGGTTAAATATTGGGGAAAAAACATTCATGGAAAGGGCTGTCAGGCATTGGAACAGCTGCTCAGGGCAGTGCTGGAGTCACTAAAAATGTGTGGCACTTGAGGACATGGTTTAGTGGTGTCCATGGTGCTGCTGGTTGATGGTTGGACTTGATGATCTTGGAAAACTTTTCCAGCCTTAATGATTCTGGGATTGTGTGAAATCCAGCAGAGTCTTTGGAGAAGTCTGTGCTGTGTAAAGTGTGTGGTACAAAATTAAAGCAGACAGGGAGCTCCCCCCGTGTCGTCGGAAATGGAGCGTTTTAATTGAAGGCAGCGGAGTGTGGCGTTAATGGCAGGCAGCCGCCTGTCCCTGCCCGTCTTGGTGGCACCTCGGAGCAGTTCCATGCCAAACATCATCAAAGTGTCAGATCTTCAGGAGGTTGGGGGGGATGGAAGTGCTGGCAGCTCCAGAGTGTTTATTCCATGAGCTGTAGTGCTTGTTCCCCATCATGACTCTGCCTTTGGGGCTGGGATGAGGCACAACTGGAAGCCAGGATTTAGAAGAATCCAGGACCGAGTGAAGCTCTCAGGGCTCCAGTTGTGCCTCCCTGGCTTGGAGTGATCCCCACAAGCCACTGAGGCCTGGCTTGGAGTGATCTCCACGAGTCACCAAGGCCTGGCTTGGAGTGACCCCCATGAGCCACCAAGGCCGTGCTTCCCTAGCTCGGAGTGACCCCCACGAGCCACCAAGGCCGTGCCTCGCTGCCGAGTGGCAGATCCATGGAGGATCAAGGAACCAGGACTGCTGTGTGTGAAGCCTGAACAAATGGCTCATTTGCATGGTGGGTTCACATCTTTGCAGAGTCTGTTTCGGGCTATAAAGTGCTCGGCTTCACTTTCTGACGAGCAGGTGTTTGGCAAGGAAAGAGCCATCACACCATCAGCTGGGAGAGAGGAGGAATCTGCTGCCGCAGTGTTGATTCAGAAGTCGTGGCTGCTGTTCAGGAAACTTTTATTGGAAGAGTTTTCTGAAGTTCTTTCCTTTAAAGTGAAACGGGAGACCTGCTGGCCTCCCACTCTTGTGCTTGTAAGTCCCTTGTTCCCTGGGAGCAGAGCCCAACACCCCCCCGGCTGCCCCCTCCTGTCAGGGAGTTGTGCAGAGCCACAGGGTCCCTCCTGAGCCTCCTTTTCTCCAGGCTGAGCCCCTTTCCCAACTCCCTCAGCTGCTCCTGCTGCTCCAGCCCCTTCCCCAGCTCCGTTCCCTTCCCTGGAGATGCTCCAGCCCCTCAGTGTCCTTCATGTGAGGGGCCCAGAGCTGTTCCGAGGCCTGGAGGTGCCTCGGCAGTGCCAGCACAGAGGGACAGTCACTGCCCTGGTCCTGCTGGCTGCACTATTAAGTTAATTAATTAAATTAGTCAGTGTCGCCTTGTCTCTTTGTTACTATGGAGTGATCGTTTGCCTTTTTGCTGTTTGCAAGGTCTCCTTCAGGACTGAACTTCTGAACATGACTAAAAATAAAGTCATAGCTCCAGATTTGATTCAGACCAGGTGCCACGAAGGGGGTGTCAGGCTCTGTGATGATTTTGGCTCATCCTGGTATCCTGTTTGTGTCCGATGTGTTCCTGAGTTGCCAAGTGGATGAGCTTAGGCTCTTGTGCTCTCAGTAACGATGTTGTTACCCTGGATCCCTGAGGTGATGGCTCTGGCTGGAGCAGCAGGCTGGAGCTGTGGGATGCCGCTCGCTGTGCGGGCTCTTCCTCCTCAGCATTCCCACGTCCTTGTCTGTGGGTTTGTGTTTGGATTGGCGAGCGGGAATGATCATTTTTTGAAACACTCCTGCAGCTTTGCAAGCTTTCATCCTGAAAAAATGAAGCCTGTCTGCCCTTTCCTCCTGGAACGATTACAGAGGGGTTTTAGCCTTAGGGAGATTATTGGACAGAAGTTGCTGTTGGAAGGCAGAGGTGCAAATGGGATTTCCTAAACACAGCCTTACTCCAGCTCTGCCCTTGTGTAACACAGTGGCAAAAATAGCAGTTATTTCTGGGAAAACTGGAGCAGTCTTGGAAGGTCCCACCTGTTCTCTGTTCCTTATAGTGCATTTTCCAGAGAGATTTCGGCGCCGTGGGAGCTGGGCACAGCAGCAGCCGAGGAGCTGGGGCTGTTGCCTGTTTCTGTGGCCCTTTTGTGGGGATAAGTAGGTCAGTGGCACCAGTGCTGCTCGTGACACGTCCCCTGAAAGCAGAGCAGAGCTCTGGGGCTGTTTCCTGGCCTCTGGCTTTGTTCAGGGTTACGTGTTTCTCCTTCAAACTGGCACGGGGTGACTTCAGTCTGCTGCTGTGGCACTGCCTTTCTTCCAAGGCTCTGAGCCACTCATCCCATCACACAAATGTGCTGAGGGACTGATGGGATCCCTGTGCTGCTGGTGGGTCTGGATATGGAAAGGTGATGGGAGAAGATGCTGGCAAGGGGTTCCCATTTCTACCTCAATTTTTTATTCCAGATTATCCCACGTTGCTCTCTTGGTCTTGAAGCCCCTGTGAGGCATTAATACATTGTCTCAACAATTCAGAGTTGATGTGGAGTGAAAGTTTTGGTCTGAAAGTTCTATTATTAAATTTTTTGGCCTTCTTTTTGAGGACCTCAAAGCATTTTACAAAGAACTCTACCCCTGCTCTGGAAAACCAGCAGAAGGTCCTGGCTGCTGGAATATGTTGTCTTCCAAAAAACCCTCAAACTTCAGAGCTACATGACTGAGGGGTCAGCAATAAGCACCCTTTCCTCCTTCCTTTCATTCTTTTATTGTGTTTAACTTGTGGGGGTTCAGTGCTCTTTTTTAAATTAATTTTTTTTTAATTTTAAGCTTCAAATTTGAGTCCTTGTATCTTCCTGGCATTTCTTGCTCCCATGCTCAGACTTTACTCCAGAGTCAGAGCTATGAAGTGGTTGAAGTCAGACCAGCAGAAGATGATTAATTTTTCCTGTCTCCCAGGATCATATTTTGAGACTATCAAGACATGTGTTCTGAGACAGATTCCCTGGTAGCGTGGGGGTTATGGGAATGGCTCAGCAAGGCTGTGCCCTTTCCTTCCCATAAAACTGGGATGGTTGGAAGATGCAAATCAATCAGTTTTGTGTAGTAGTTCCATCTTTTGGTCGCCTTACAAACAAATTTGTAAGATGCTTTACATCCTGTGGAGTAGGAAATAGCTTTTGATTCTATTTCTCCTCTCAGTTGCTGTTTGTGACCCACGAGCTCCCCGGTGAATTCCCAAGGAATGCTGCGAGCCAGGGAGCCGGAGCAGACGGAGCGAATTCCCTGAGGTTGCGCAGAAGGGCTGAGGCACAGTTGGGAATCAAACCCTGTCACCCGACACCCGGCCCTTGCCTTAACTACTGTACAAGAATTTCCTCCTACTGCGCCTCTAATAGAAACTGCAGGGCCAAATTAAGTGGGCAGATTGTAATCACTGCTGCTGAGTTATCCCAGCTGTGGAATTACTGCAGCCCTCCGCTTTTCCCTACTAATTTGGAAAGTTTGCTGCCTCTTACCCCTTCCCAGTGCTCCACCTTGCCACATTCCAGCCTCTGCCTTGTGGGAAAAAGAGCCTGAATGACCATAAAGAGCCCAGATGTTGTGGCTGGGGGCAGGAAGCACAAGTCAGCTCTCCCTGATTTGTGAAGCTAAAAATAGTGAGAGCATTAATACGAATCTCTGCCTTCAGGTCGCTGGGCAGCCCGGCCTCTCCGGAGGCATCTTCCTTGTGGGAGCCATACGGCACAGGGAGCAGGCAGGCAGCTCGTTAGATTAATTCCTCGGTGGTTTGGTTCGTTGTTTTATTTGCACTACAGGAGTGCCTGCAGGCCTGAGTGCAGCTTAGACCCCCAGCTAGGCATGATACAGGAGCGTTGCAAGGGACTGTCTGAGCCTAAAGATGCTCTGGATGAATTGGAGAGTAAGGAAATGTAGCGAGTGACAAGGGAGGGGACAGAACCTGCAGCCACGTGGCACCGACCGCGATAAACCCGGGGTGAGTTGTTTGTTTTCTGTTACCAGCACAATGAGTGTCCTCAGCTCTTCCCCAGCCCAGTCAGCGCTGTCCCAGGCTCCTCGCTGGGAGCTGTGGGATGGCTGGTGCTTGGTGGATAACTGGGAAAACCAGGCACTGTCCCCTTCCTAAAGCAGCACAGGAACGTGGTCTGTCGAGGGTGGTTGCTTGGGGTGCTCCGTCTGGATGGTGAATGTGCTGCACAACCTTCCAGAGTCACTCCAAATCCCCTTTTCAGTGATTTCGTGTCAGGGGCAGCCAGTGGGAGAGCACATTTGGGGACTGGGGAGTGTCTGGACAGCGTTTTCCAGCCTTATGGGTGGGGTGGGGAGGGTGGGAACAACGTGATCAAAGTGGCTTTTGTTCCCTGCAGCACAGATTATAGTAATGTTGCTATGGCCACAAATCTTCCTCAAATTGCTGCAGACAATTCATGAATTTCCTTTTTTATTACATCCTAACACTGAAAACCAGCCAGGCTGCCAGAAACCTCTCCCAGGGAGATCTGTAACCGCTGGAGATGTCAGGAGCTGCAGGAGAGGTTGGAATACGGGTTGTGTGAGTATTGCTGTGCTGGGGGATGCTGTAAAGGGAATCTCTTGTTGCTGGAACTTTGGGATGCTTTTGAGGTGAAGTAATTAAATTAACCCAAAATATCTAGCTGCTCCCTTCGATCCCATGACTCCTTATTAATTAGTTATGCCCATCTCCAGGGTAATTGGAGTATCAGGATACCTGAGTCATAGGCAGTGGAGCCCTGTAAGCTTTATCCTGTTTTGCTCTCGGAGGTGCTTTCCCAAGGAAGCTGTGTGGTCAGGAAAGCCTCACGTGGCACAGCAGTGGGGTTCCTGAGGCTGGGATGGGAGATCCCTGGCTGGGAGATCCCTGGCAGTGCTTGCTGCTGCTGAAGCACATGGGAACTTGGATTTTTTCCTCCTGTTTGTAGCTTTGCTCACTCACACAGGAGCATGGACCTTCAGCAGCATTCGGGTGCCCTGAGCACTGGGGGTGAAGGGACTTCTGTTGGTTTTCTTTCTGTTTTACATCAAGTTGTACATCTTGCATGAAGTCACTCATCAAAAACTCTTGTCTTTGTGGGCACAGAGGGAGGGAGAAGCGAGGAAGTTGGTTTTGGCTGCAGCACAGCTTTCTCACCCCGCAGTCCCCCTGTGAATTGGTCTGTGGGGGTTCTCGCAGGGCTTGGGGAGCAGGGCTGTGAACAAGACTCCTAAACACCACTTGGTCACTGCCTCCTGTGGCCCTGGGCAAGTAATTTAGCTCTTTCTTGCCTTAATTGGCCCAATTAGTGCCTTCAGGTATCTCAAAGTTCTGTTAATTGGTGCTTCTGGTTGTACACCACGGCAGTGACCAAGAGCCCTGGGCATGTTCAGCCGGGTTCCTTGTTAGTCTGTAGCCAAATAAACATCAAAACTGCTGCTTGCTGTGTTTGATGTGACAGCTTTTGGGGGGGATGACTGAGCTTAGAATCACTGATGGTTTGGCTTGGAAGGACCTTAAAGCTCATCCCATTCCACTTCTGCCATGGGCAGGGACACCTTCCACTGTCCCAGGTTGCTCCAACCTGGCCTTGGACACTTCCAGGGATCCAGGGGCAGCCACAGCTTAACCCAAAGTGTAGCTGTGGCCATTCCAGCACTCAGATTGTACTGGTGTGACCTCGTTGTCTGAAAATCAAACCTCATGTTATTTTCATCAGTTTGTTAATTCAGTGTTCTTTGAAACCCATCCTTGGTCCTTGTCCTTTTCTGGATCTTGGAGTAGATTTTTTGATTCCATGTGACAGAGCACAGGCTTTAGTACATTAAACTCTGTTCGTTTCACAAGCTTAGACTTGTATTTTATATGTCTACAGTTTGTATTATTGGAGGAACTGTGAGATTTATGGTTATTAAATGTGATGGAACCTTTCTGCCCAAGAGAAGAAATCATAGAAACACAGGATTTGCGTTTTCAGGGACCCTAAAGATGTAGTTCCAACCCCCTCCCGTGGGCAGGTTGTGCCCTTCAAGTGTCTGGGTAAAGCCCAGCCAGTGTTTTGGATCTTTTATATTTCTGGCTTTTTGAAATTTTATGTTTTATGTTTATGGCTTTTTGAACTGCCTGGTTTTTGTGGAGCACTCTTGTGTAGTGCTCCAGCAAGGATCACCCTTTTGGGGTGACTCTACACAAAGTTCAGGGAGAAATCCTAACGCATTTACAGGAGCCTCCTGGAGCACTTCTGTGATGAGACAGAGAAGGACAAATGTGTAAGAACTGTCTGAGAATGGAATGAGGATTGTGGTGGAGTTGGAAGCAAAGGAGGGAAGTGTCCTGGATGAGGAGACAGGTTCACTTTGTAGGCAGAGGCCATATGACCCTGATTTCGTTCTTTTTTTTCTCCTATGGTTTTTTACTCCCTTCTCGTGCCGTTTGCCCTCACCGTACCCATGCTTTTAGTTCATTTCTAAGAAGAGAAAAAAATTTACTGAAACCGTTTCTGTGGCTTCAAAAGCAGGAAATCCACATTAATGTGGTGTGGCTTTATCAGCCCCTTCTCATGCTGGTGACCTGAGCTTTGCCACCCTCAAGTCCCCTACCCTTGGCACAAGTCATAAATAAGTTCTTTCCCCAGCACTTAATGTGCTAAATGTTAGTTTGATGTTCTTCTTCCTCCAAAACANTAAAGCTCATCCCATTCCACTTCTGCCATGGGCAGGGACACCTTCCACTGTCCCAGGTTGCTCCAACCTGGCCTTGGACACTTCCAGGGATCCAGGGGCAGCCACAGCTTAACCCAAAGTGTAGCTGTGGCCATTCCAGCACTCAGATTGTACTGGTGTGACCTCGTTGTCTGAAAATCAAACCTCATGTTATTTTCATCAGTTTGTTAATTCAGTGTTCTTTGAAACCCATCCTTGGTCCTTGTCCTTTTCTGGATCTTGGAGTAGATTTTTTGATTCCATGTGACAGAGCACAGGCTTTAGTACATTAAACTCTGTTCGTTTCACAAGCTTAGACTTGTATTTTATATGTCTACAGTTTGTATTATTGGAGGAACTGTGAGATTTATGGTTATTAAATGTGATGGAACCTTTCTGCCCAAGAGAAGAAATCATAGAAACACAGGATTTGCGTTTTCAGGGACCCTAAAGATGTAGTTCCAACCCCCTCCCGTGGGCAGGTTGTGCCCTTCAAGTGTCTGGGTAAAGCCCAGCCAGTGTTTTGGATCTTTTATATTTCTGGCTTTTTGAAATTTTATGTTTTATGTTTATGGCTTTTTGAACTGCCTGGTTTTTGTGGAGCACTCTTGTGTAGTGCTCCAGCAAGGATCACCCTTTTGGGGTGACTCTACACAAAGTTCAGGGAGAAATCCTAACGCATTTACAGGAGCCTCCTGGAGCACTTCTGTGATGAGACAGAGAAGGACAAATGTGTAAGAACTGTCTGAGAATGGAATGAGGATTGTGGTGGAGTTGGAAGCAAAGGAGGGAAGAGTCCTGGATGAGGAGACAGGTTCACTTTGTAGGCAGAGGCCATATGACCCTGATTTCGTTCTTTTTTTTCTCCTATGGTTTTTTACTCCCTTCTCGTGCCGTTTGCCCTCACCGTACCCATGCTTTTAGTTCATTTCTAAGAAGAGAAAAAAATTTACTGAAACCGTTTCTGTGGCTTCAAAAGCAGGAAATCCACATTAATGTGGTGTGGCTTTATCAGCCCCTTCTCATGCTGGTGACCTGAGCTTTGCCACCCTCAAGTCCCCTACCCTTGGCACAAGTCATAAATAAGTTCTTTCCCCAGCACTTAATGTGCTAAATGTTAGTTTGATGTTCTTCTTCCTCCAAAACAGGAGTCCTTGGCACAAGGGAGATGTGGATCTGTTAGAGTGGGTCCAGAGG